>JARHVA010002520.1:1592500-1900000 GCA_037957365.1 Torreya grandis | reverse complement strand
AAATAATAATGTGCCTCGATAGAGTGAATATGATCAGTTGATAAAGCAATTTTTCCCCAATAGGTTGATTTTGATCACTGATAATAAATTTTGAGCCAATAATACTAATTTGATTTGGTGATTGGTCAAAATGTGGTACCCTAATATGTAAAATTGGAAATCACATCTCAAATATATAACCTAATGCATAGATTAAATATGAGTGGGTGAAAATGTAGATGCAAGGGTCTAATAACTAAAGAAGCCACTAAAAACCAAGCATATGAGGATGTACAAAGAGATGAATAAAATAATAAAAGGTGTCCAAGATGACTCAATATATGTCATGTATCTAATTGTTTCCTAAATAGTCCATATGAACCTCAATCCAATGTATTTCACCCAAAAGTAGGAGAAGATGGAATGAGGAATGGAGAATAGAAGAAAAATAGATCGTTATTCGATTAGATTCATTGTTATGCCAAGAGATTCATGTCTTTCATAGAGTCTTATGCATAATCCATTAGTGTTTAGTTTTATTGTTGTACTTGAGAGTTGATATTTGAAGCTACATTGATTTTAAGACTTAGATCCAAAGCACTTGGTACTTAATATAGCAAAATGAAATTATGCATCATAAGTATGAGTAACCTATAATGAATTTGCATTTCAATTACACTAAACTAGTTCAAATGTGAATATTTATAACTAAAGATAATGATAATAACTACCAATACCATAGTTACAAATATTTACATTTAAACAAAAGCAAGCAAAAACAAAGAGAAAAACAATACACAAATGTATCCTAACTTAAAATCAGGATATGAACAATCAAGACTTAAGTAGGAACAAGAATGTATAAAAATAAAACAAGAACAATGTGATAATCAATATAAAATAAATATATGAATAATCAAGCTCCATGTGTACTAAAAAGAAGTACTTGAAAAAGAAAACAAAAGAACAAGACAAAATATCAACACAAAAGACCAAGAACAAACAAGAAGAAAAAGCAAAGGAATAAAAAAGAATAAAAGAAAAGAAAAGAGAGACAAAGAAGAAATCAAAACAATAATAAAAATCAAATAAAAACACACAAACAAGAGTTAGTCCTTATGTTAGTGTGAGAAAAACATAATTGTTCATGTACGTGGAATAGAGGCATTACTTTCTAAAACAACATAACAAGAACAAAGGGCACAAAGTTGCCCCCAAGTGATAGGGAAACAACCAAATAATAAAATCAGGGAAAAATAAGAAAAGGAAGGGGGTGGTCGAGCTGACTCTAGATGTACAAGACAAGTGGACGTTGCCTACATAGATCTATGGATGTGAGATCCAACATGAACTTCAGGCCAAATGTAGTTCTCCTAGGAACTGGGGTAGAATAAAAGTGATGATAAGAAAGCATGATTGATGTTGTATATGAAAGAAGGAAAATGAGCTCATAAAATGGTGGGAGTGTTTAAATTAGTGCTTGAAAAATGGCAAGAGCATGGAGAATCAGAATAAACAACAAGTTCAAGATAATGTTTTTTTGTTTATTTTGTCAACTAGTTTTCTAATGTTTTTGTGTTTTTGGAATAAGTAACAAAAGTGAAATATTAAGAAAAGGTCCAAGGAACTACCTAATTGAGGAGATGCACATCCACTGGTAATATCTCAAATAATAGCTAAATTGGTTGTAATGGGTATCATGGATATAAACAATGGAATAGGGAACCAGCTAGTCAAGGAGATGTATGTCCAAGATTAGAAGTTCCTAATAACAAATAAAGCTATCTATAATGGCCCATACTTACAAATCAGTGAGAGTGAGAAAGAAAAAAAAAAGACGAACTAAGTTGACCTCAACATGAATTGAGCATGGCCTATGTAGTCCCATTAGGATATCAAGTCATAGTAATTCTACCAAATAAAAGGTAGCAAAAAACTGATCAGGTAACAATAATTTCTCAAATATAGGCCAAATGACAAGGCAAAGGATAATAGTAATGGCAAGGTGATGTGATAATGCATGATAAAAAGGTGTTGTTCCTAATTTTTCCATAGATAGTTATAATTAGGAAACAACATCATAATACTAATTTTCCCAAAGGTGGTTATAATCAATTGTACCAAATAAAATACTGATTTACCCATAGGTGGTTATAATTAGTGGCACCATATAAAATGTAAATGAAAGATAACTTGCCAGATAAACTATCACATTAATTTCATAGATTTTCATTTAAACATAGAAGTCTAAAAACTTCTAAAATCAAATTAGAATCCCTCACATAAAGTACATGAATAACTAAAGGAACCAAGATCAAAAAGGGGTTGGATAGGATAGCTTAAAATATGTTTTAGTGAATAGTAAAGACATGGTCCAATAAAATGGTATAAGGCATGACATAGAGAAAATGATAATATGACACTTGGATATAATGGAAAAAAGGTCACCCCCAAATGATAATTGACTCTCAAAATGGTGAGAGCATGGCTTAGTTTTCTCATAAAATAGTGAGAGCATTCAAACTTAAAATTTTTTGTTAAAATGGCAATAGCATGGTTAATATTACTCACAAAATGGTGAGAGTATTCAAAATTAAAAATTGATCACAAAATGGGGAGAGCATGCCGAAGGTGACCGATCTGACCTAAATAAAATTTGATCATTACCTATATAATCCCAAAGGACCTCAAGTCAATGTAGTTAAAATGGAGGAACAAATGGGACACAATGGTATAAGATGCCAAAAATGAAATGGTGTATATGATTTCCCCTAAGAGATGAGGCAAGGAAAATAGAAGGGTAAATGGAAAATGAAAAATGGTTATGCTACTCTTACTAACATAGAGATGCACATCCTAATCAACATGTGATATAACTAATGTATTTATAAAAATTGCTAGCCCACACGTCATCTAAATAGTTGCTCTATGAAGAACCTACTGTAGATTTAAATGTCAATAATGTTTTTATTATCCTTGTTGGTCATTGATTTTACTTCCTTCAAACATCGAGATAATATGTCTTTGTAGCCTCTATAAATGAAAGTGTAGCTAGTGATGGTAAATAATGGTAGGCATGGGATAAATGGTATAAGTTGGTAATGAAAAGGTGGATGATAATGGAATGTATAATGGTTGGGAAATAAATAAATATTGGGATTTTCAATCACACATAATGTTATTGATTCTAGATTCAACATAATTATGGTTGTGGTAAGGCTAAAGACCTCTAAATATGCTCTTAGTAATACCAAAATATCCTTCTATCATTTTATCTTGATAGGTGATGTAATTTGATTATGTTGTAGATTGTTAACTATACTAATTTTATCTTGAATAATGTGTTCATCAAGTAGTGAAGAACTTTTATACTTATTTATTGGTGCCTCAATGAGGTTTTCACCAATAAATTCATATTTATTGTCCCATAGTGCCTTTGATAATTTTTTCCTAAGGGGTGTTAACATTTGAATTTGATTATCTTCTAGCACCTTTAAAAAGGTTTCACTAAAAGATGCAATGTTTGAAATTTGATCATCCCCTAACACCTCTGAAAAGGTTTCACTAGGAAATTATTATTTTGAATGAATGAATGTGGTCTTGGTCCCCTTGATATTTTGCAATTGATATGTCACCATGGATGAATTTCAACAAAGTGTGATTATGTCAATCCCAATCAACACTTATGAGAGGTGGAATGCCATTATAATTATTATGTTAGGTGGTGGTAATGGAATGATAAAAGGTAGCACAATCCTTTTAGAATATACTAGGAGAACCTATGTCAATGCTAAAGTAATCATCCTCAAAAATTTTAGAAGGATCACAAAGATATTTAAATTGAACTGTAAGGCAAGTGTAACCAATGTTATAACAACCATGACTGTATTCTAATTTTGATGCTAAATCTGATGTCATAAAAAGGGAACCTAATTTTAATGTTGATTATTCATCTGATTATAAATCTAATGTCATTTTAAAAAGAGAACCTAACTTCAATGTTGATTATTAATCTGATGCTAAATCTGATGTCAGTTCAGAAATGGAACCTGACTCTAGTTCTAATTTTTCTTCTAATGCTAAATTTGATGTCAATTCAGAAAATAAACCTAATGTCAATGTTGATTCTTCATCTGATGTGGCTATTTATATAATGATGTTATATTGAATTCTTGGTATTGAACAATTAATATCTTGTGATGGCATAATGGGATCTATAAAAATTGATTCATCTAGGATGGGTTCAACATAGACTAACTCATCTAAGTGAAGCCACTCAAAGAGAGGGAACTACTCAAGATATGTCTTTACAAAAACTGGCCTATGAAAATGAGATTACTTAATGAGGGGGAAAAGGTCAAGAGATAACTCTATAGAAACTATCTTGTCAAATGAATGGGGCTCTTTAAAAATAGGATAATGGTCAAGGTAATGATTTCCATAAAGGTGGTTATAATCATTAAGAAGTGATTCAACAAAGACTGGTTCATTAGAGTGAGACTCTTTGATAATAGGTAAAATATCAATGGGTGATTCATCATATGTTGACTCACCACAAATAGGTGTTTCAATAATAATATCATGATCTTGGCTAATAATTATTTGTAAAATATCAACTTTGAACACATTTTGGTCTTCAAAAGATGGTTCCTGAAGAGGTAATGGTTTTTTTTAGGCTCAAATATTGGCATGGATTTTCTAAAGTAGGGAACAATTAGTCCAGGGTGAACAATGGTTTGTGGTTTAATAATGGGCTCTCCAAAAATTATACTATTGAATAAGGGATCAACATATACTAGTTTATCAAATGGGCATTCCTGAACAATAGGTTTAATAATTATAGGTGATGGGCCTATAATGGTAATGATGGGGTGTAGCAAAGTTTGGTTTCTCACACAATCCAAAGGAGGAGGGGATAAAACGGTAACCATCATGCGTTGCAGAGCTTGATGGCTCACACAATTAAAAGGAGGATATCCTAAAATGGTAACCTTCATGCATTATGGAGCTTGATTGTTCACATAAGCTAAAGGAGGATAATATAAAATGGTAACCTTCAATCACGAATTAAAAATATAAGGAGGATAACCTAAAATTCTAACCTTTAATCATGGCATGCAAATTAAATAGGAAGGATGGGGATGACATACAAAAATCAGCATGGATTAGATTAGTATTCAATTAATAGGCCCAAATAGGGCAATATCCTCAAACATGATGAAGTGCCCATACCCATAATAACAATGATCTTCCTCATAAATAGGGCCATAAAATACCCCAATATGAGTATACCTTTGTGTCATGTTTAAAATTTTGTTTTATGTTTGCCACGATTTGGAAAATGTTTTGAAAACATTAAAAGATGTGTTTTGATTTTCTTTGAACAAGTGACAAGGCAAAAAGAGACTATAATAAAAATAAGTGGCATAGTACCACATAATTATAATAAATGGTCATTAATTTATTCAACTTTGGTGGGTCAAAATCATCAAATTAGAAGAGGATATGATAACTTTGAAACCTAAAGTGTAAACTAGTACACCACACGTAGGTCAAAGATACGTAAATACCATAAAAGCTAGGTAAAACTTCAATGAGTTACTACTATAAAATTAGAAGAGAGTTTTTTTAATGAGGAAAGTAATAACTCAAACTAAGAAAATCAATATGTGAAAACACATAAGAACTCCTAAGTATAAAACTAAAACCAAATGGGCAGCACAACGCCACCACATGGTAATAAGAAGTAGAATTGGTTCTATAACTTAGAACATGGGTGATACGCAAGATAACCCAAGTTCAAAATGATGAAAATTATGATGATGAGTCTATATAATAGCCTTCAACCCAAATGGGAAATCATATCCAAGTTAACTCAAACCATATGCAATAGTGAACCAATTAACACCCTTGTTTATAACTTAGAAAGGTGAGATTTTAAATTTGAATTAAAAATGAAGGACTTGAAGAATTTTTCAAAATGGTTTAGACTCAAATGGACATCATAATAATGTTTTTTTAGATAAGACAAACATAATGTTTCAAATGAGGATTTGAACAAGGCAAAAGATGATTTTGATTTGGTCACCATAACACGTCCTTATTCAATTAAATGGTGGATAACAAATATGTTTGGTTCATGTGTTTTGATTTATAAACAAGTTTTAGACTCAATCAAGACCAAGTAAGTAAATAAAAAGTGACAATATACAACTAAGTATAATGTCAAAATCCCTAAATTGATAAGGTTGCTTCATATTGTTGAATTCCATCTATATGCATGCTCTTGGGAGGATTTTAATTATTAATACAAAAATAGAAGCACATGAAGTAATAGGGTCTTAACACCCCTCCCTCATTCTACCAAGATATCATATGGTGACATAAAACTTTGGGATACTCACCCTACATGAATAATATGTCTATAGCAAGTGGGGTTGTTCTAAAATTAAATTTTTGATCATCTATATGGTCCCACTAGAGGTGTCTCACATCAATTGAGTTCATACCAGCTAACTTACTATGCAATGGTTTATTCATTTTCATAGTGATTTCATCCATGTAATTCTTAGTGGAATCCCCTGGTTAGCTAGACCTAACTTGGTTTTTTATTATGATTAAAGAGGCTAACATCTCAACCCCCTGGCAATTATATTATATGTGCCTTGATTTATATACCCCACCATGGAGTAGGGTTGAAACAATGTCAAGAGATGAAATCCTAGGTCAAATCTTCCCTAAAGAACTTGTGAGGAGGCTATGAACTCCTTCTCATAAGCCAAGTTACATAAAATAAATGACCAAGTGAAAAAATTATAAAGGTTATGTTTATATCACCCAAACCATATGGGTTTTGGGAATATCCTTAATAACATTATTTTCATGCCTTGGAGAAGGCACAATTTATAAGGAAAGAGTGCTTTTGATCACCTAATTTCCCTAAAGGGGATGGGGGAGAATATACATGTATCCTTCATATTGCAAAAAATAAACAAGTTTAAAAGATCTAGCATAAAACAAATAATTATTTACTTTAATGCACCAAATGGAAGTGTTTGTGAAACTTTATTGGACCCTTAGCCTTAGTTGCAAACTTTGTAAAACTTTCACAAAATAATCAAGTATAAAACCTCTAAATTCATTTTAAGCACCAAAGGAGAAGTTCAAGACTTAAATAATGTCAAACTTGTGTTTTTCTCCACCATGTGACCTACAAGTTTTAGAGGGTTTACTTCTACTTTGAAGCAAAATTATCAATGAGAAAAGCAAGATTTGAAAACTTGCTCTCGGGTTTCTCTATTTTGTTTACATAGATATTAATGTTTGTCAATAATGACCAATGTTGGTTGAAACATAACTGATGTTAGTTACCTGTGAACCCTTAGGCAAGAAACATTCTATCAAAAGACATTAGTTAACCCAATATAGTATTAAATCTCCAAAAAAACTATGGATCCTGCAATAAAATGGTTAGATAGAGACCTAGCAGGCTTTAAAATCACAAAAATTAGCATGTAACTTTCAAGGAATCTTAAAAACCAAATTTTTCTATCATGTTCTGCCCTTGCACAAGCACTGATGCTAGTTAGATAGGATTGATGCCATTTAGGGTAAACCGATATCGGTCACTATGTAAATTGTGTAACAATAAAATCATAAAAACACATGAAATATAATGACAAAATTTGATTCTTAGAGATTTTTAAGAAAACCTAAAGATGTCAAGTTATTCTCCTTACTTGTATGGGATTCATGATCTCACTGGCATGCCAAGATGTATAAATGGAATCCAAAGTGAGTTAGATCAAGCATTAGTCAATAAAACTCAAGAAATTCCTAAAGAACATAACTAACTAGGATAACTCCTTAAACAAGGTTTATAAATGTAAATTAAGAGATATTGAAAGAAGGGATATACATCAAACCTTTCCAAGAGCATCCCACCTCTAAATGTAGCTCAAAACATGATTTTCCCCTTGATTTAGTGCTCAAATCTTTATCAATAATGAATGGCTTGCTCCTCCATCATCTCAAGTGCACTAATGAAACTAGGCTCATGATATTTAATCAATGTTATGCCTATAGTTAATCTATATTATTGTAAATTAATCATAATAACACTACACAAAGATGGCTTATGGAGAGCATTTTGCATAATAAGTTTTACCAAAAGAGATTAAAAATGGTGGTCTTGGCCCTCCTATTTATAGATTTTTGAACTTGATCAGAATCAATCATGACTATCCATCTTGAGATCAAGATGTGTGGCCATGAATTAATTCAATTTTAGAGACTTAAATCATAAATTCCCTCATAAATATTTGGAAGGAAGGGGCATTAAAGAGGCATGGGAGGCCTTAAACCTGATATTTGTTGTATTTATGGCTTATGGATGCCAACCCATAAATGATGTCACCTAATAATGCAGATATTAGAAATCAATTTCAAATTAAAAAATCTTCAATAACTTCCATGGATTTTCCACTTAAGCTCTTGATTTGGATTAATTTTCCTAATTGAGATTAATTAAATTTAATGCAATTCTTTATAGATTGGTTGCACACTTTAATAAAACTAGTCAAAATGTCATATTATTAGCTTTTGATTTTACTAGAATGTAATTATAAGAAGGTGTTAGTTGAATACAGACCAATATCCCATTTAGGAGATTATCAAAACAAAATAACACATGCACATGTCATGTGCTTCTGAAATAGAAGAATACAGTGGTTTGGAGGGTCAAATTATGTTTTCATCATTTTGACTCGAAGTGTCTTGAGAAAAATTAATAATCACATAAAATTCATTTCCCTATTTAGGGTTACATTATCATAAATTATCACTTTTATACGATAAGATCAAACCATTTAGCATGTTTAAGTGATTTTGGCTCAAATTATGCATTTTCACAAATTTTTCAGTAAAATTGACAATTTCAACACAAATTACAAATAATTACCATACATGGAAACCTCAAATGGAGACAATAATAAAATGCAAAGGATTATGGTCAATGAAACTCAACCATAGTTCACATGAGAATATGAAAAATTTCAACACCAATGTAATTTTAATGAGTGTATGGGTCTAATAAGGACTTATGTGAATGATAGTTTGTTTTTTTCAGTTAGATGTCTGTGATACTCCATTAAAAATATGGGATAAGTTAAAGGGTCTATTTGGGAAAGTAGATCACATGAGATCCATGTAACTTGAAGTGGAACTTACTTCACTAAATCTGAATGACTTCACCTTTATTGTAGACTACCTCACTAAGTTCAAACATTTGTTGACATAGTTGAAGGGGAGTGGATGAGATAAGAAAGATGAAGAATGTATATACTTGATTTTTTCCAAGTTGTGTGGTCCATTCCAAATCTTTGCTTCTACCTTTTTATCTAGCATCAATGCCTTAGGTGTTGCATTTAAAATGTCAGATTTTGAGTTGTTTTGTGAGAGACTTACGAGGGAGAAATCCAAATTATCTAACCTTGAGTCTTTCACCTCTCAAAAAACATTAGTATCATTACATCCTAAGAATAATGGAAATACAAAGAGTAAGAAAAATAACACTACTCCATCTCAAAACACATCTAATCCCAACACCAAAAATTCCAACATCAACACATCTAAATTAAAGTCTCACCTTGAGTCTTCCACCTCTCAAAAAGCATTAGTAGCATCACACCCTAAGAACAAGGGAAATACAAAGAGTAAGAAAAATAACACTCCATCTCAAAACACACCTAAGCCCAACACCAAAAATCTCTGATACTATGAAATTGTTGAGCAAGGATACATAACAGATCGCCTAAGATCTATCTAAGAGACCACAACCATCTAAAGGAAGAACTTTACTCCTACACACCTATGTCTCTACCTTTGTCTCTACCTTCTCTCCATGTAGCAGATCAAAAATGCAATGCCTCACCTTGAATAGAGTAATAAATGATCCCCAAAAAAATGTAGATATGGAGTTTTCAATGCCTAGCTCTAAGGAGGAATTCCAATGCCTTTTTCACCACTTCCTAGCACCTACTCTCCTCCAAAAAAAACCAATGTAGAAGTTTGAAGACAATAGATTTCTTAAGAAAAGGAATTTTTGTCTCTCCATTGCCTTCCTCCTTAGCTCTCTCATGCAGTCAAGGAAAAACTCAAAGTTAATTCACACAGTAGATGGAGAGAAAAAAATGTAGCAATCCCTCATAGAAGAAGGTGCAATAGTCTAGATTTGTAATGCCCCACCTCTTATCTCTCTCTCCTCCTACACCTTTTCAATGCCAACTCTTGGAAAAATACTCCAATAATATATTTTAACCTAAAAAAGACCCCTATAATTTTATTTTGTTGTTTAAATCTTGAGATTTTTGAGATTTTTAAAGCCCCCAATGAAATTTTTTAAAACCTCAAAAAAACTGCCTTATAAAACATCAAAGCTAAAAGGATGAGAGGTGACAAAGAGATCAACAAGATGCTAATACAAACTCAGCAAAAAATAATATGCAAGATCCATAACGATAGATCAGGGAGAATTTCAAGAGAGTGTGTGTAAGAAGCTATGGATAAATGGCTCTTGGAAAACTCCTAATGCTCTTATACCATGAAAGTATTGAGCAAGGTTACATTAATGATCATCTAAGATCTATTTGAGAGACCACAACCACTTGAAAGAAGATTATAATGATAAAACAAACACACTCTATATATTGATCATAGAACTATTACAAGGCTGAAATCTTTAGCTTCTCTCTCACATTATGAGACACCACACTTGTGTATTTATAACGTTTGGGGGTAGGTGAGAGGAACAAATTTGGCAATGTGAAACTAGCTAGCTACCAAATGAATAGCCTTACTATGTGGTCAAATCCACACATGAGTCTAACTAACCTAGGTTAAGTAGCCTTGGTTAATACCCAAGTTACATAGGTTAATCCCAAGTTACTCTTAATCATTATTATTTACTCTAATAGGTTCTTTATGCTTATCATTGGTTTCCCTTAGTAACACATGAACTAACCTATTCTATAATCTTGCTCTATATTTTGGCATACCCAGTGGGATTACACATCTCATGTACCATTTTATTCTTCTAATTGTACATTTGGACCATATTTTGATGTCAATTCCCCTTTTTCTTATAATTTTCACATTTTTTGTCTTTTGGACCAAATGACAAAGTTGCCTTATAAATGGTGAGGTCATCCAGAAAATTGGAAAGATAAAATTGTAGAATGGTAAGGTCACCCTAAGTAACAATGAGGTCACACATGCAAATGGTGAGATTGACTATTTTTATTTTTTGTTTTCTATATTTTTTAATAGATTAGTGAGATGAACCTACCTATTATCAATATTGAGTTGTGGAATGGTGTGTCATATAAGGAATAGTGAGATCATATTGGATAAAAATTATAGTTACGTATTGTGTTTTGAGTTTAATTGAAATCAACAAACTCATCTTGTTAATCATCGAGGTCATCACGTTAATCAGCAAACTCATTTTGCTAATCAGCAAGGTCACCACACATTATTTTTACATTTATATAGAATAACAAAATTGATCTATGGAATGATAGTGTCACTTGATAGAATAACAAGATCACTCTATCAAATAACAAGGGTTACCTATGTCAGAATCTAGTGAGTTAAAATAGTAAGTTTTAGTTTCCTTTTGGATATACTACACCCTTTTTTGACTACCAACACTATGTTTTATAGGATTAAGAGACTTTGCTAGTTTAATTTTTACAACAATAAAGGAAAACTTAATTTCACTCTTCACTTAGTGCTTTAAAATGATCAAAAATCCTAGAATAAGTGCTCTGAAGAGTTTTTTATTTCATTAGTTATTACTTGTATTATTTGTTTTCTTGTAAACCAAGCTTAGTGTGTATGCTCTCCCCCCCCCCATCTTATTTAGGTAACTTAGGTGACCAAAAGTGTTTAGCTTATTTCTTTAATCACTTAGTCCAATCAAAGAAGTAATGGCATAAAGGCACTCCCTAAGATTTGAGTGACTTGGGTGACCCTAAAATGACCTTTAAAGTCCTATTTTTATTTCATTAAACTTGGCTTGTGGGCAAAATTTCATCACCTCCCCTTAAGTTCTCAAGGAAAGTGTTGACCCAAGATTTCATCTCCTGGCATCATTTTAACCCCACTCCATACTGGGTAATACAAATTAAGGATGACTTGATGGGATGTTAATTTGAGTGGCTAAACTAACTTCATTAGTAATATTTACCTCAAAACAGTCACCTAATTTGAACATCACACTACATTAAGAAATTTGATAGATTAATGGTTATAAAAAGGATAAGACTTTTTTAAAACAAGTTGATTAGTTTGGATCTAAATGACATGTTTCACCCTAGTTTTAATCACACATATGGGACCATATAAATCAATCAAAACTTATAGCTTTTAGACAAACCCCATTTGTTGTGGAGTATTATTGGTGTAGGATGAGTAGCTCAAACTTCCATGTCACTGTATGATTTATTGAGAGAAAGGGGGGTCTAAACAACCCTACTTTTCATGTGAATATAAATTTATTAGATAGACAAAAAATTTAAACTCAAGAAGGAGTATATATATGGAATCCAATGGTACAAAGCAACCTTGTTAGTTTCTAGGATAGGATGTGCACTTCAATTTTTCCTTGTTCTTTTTTACTTGAATTATTTTTGAGTCTAAAACTATTTGTGTGTACCAAGTCAAAAATATAACTAAAACATGTCCAAGATAAAACACATGCTAAGCACCATTTTTTTAACAAAGAGGCATTACACTAGTCAAATTAATTCAAAACATTTTAGCCTTGTTCAAGCAATGAATCAAATCATTTGTGTTTGTGTTTTTAAAAAGCATCCTTACACTATCTATTTAGGTCTAGAATATTCATCACTTATAAATCTAAGGTCCTCCACCCAGTAAAATGGTGTCACTAAGTATGACCACTAGATAAAGTCACCATTGACCATCTCATCTATAGCCCACTAATAAAAATATATATCCCCAAGGTGGCCTCATAGGCGTGGGCCTATAAGGTACCACCTAAATGCCACTGAATCTTTAGGTCCCCACTAGATGTTCAATAGTTATATGCTCCAAATCCCAAACCTAGAGTAATGTGATGTGCCTAATATTATACCCTTATGATAGGCTATCATATATAGATATCAATAAACTAGTCTAGAATGATGGAGCCCCATGAAAATCATGTAGAGTGATCATACATATCTTAACCCATTCTAATGAGTGCAATCTAGAAGAACTATCAACTCTTGTCCAGCATCAAAAATCCATTAACAAGAGCCATCAAAATAATAACCTCTAGGAGAACTATCCCTTACACTACTAATGGTGCCACTACTAGAGCCCCTAATGTTGTTGCTCCTACTCTAAGGTTTGGGGTCCAAGTTAGGTCATCTAATGTATAAATATCTATGTTCCCATCAACCAATTCAAGGTTTATGATCCCCAAAAAATATTCCTACATATATAGTCATCTTTTTGACATCTAATTGATCCTCTAACACTATATAGGCACTTTTAATATCTAGTAAACATCCTCTAAGGTCACTATGGCCTCTCTAGTCATTAAATGGAAAGTTGAGATCTTAGAGTGCTACCTCTTTACAAGAACCCATAGATAATATTGATCCACATAAATCACTAGCAATTGAGATAAGTGATATAACTCTACTACCTTTAGTAGGCCCATAAGTTCATCTATCCATATGCCCTATCATCATAACACTCGAGATCATCGTTCACACATCATAATAACCCTAACTCACTTCTAAAGTCAAAACACAAGGAACCAAGTCAGTCATTTCATTTTTTCCTCTAATTAATCAATTCTACATAATTTATTCTAATTTTGGGCCTAGACCAATCTTCTATTTCCCCCATTTTATCTTCTTCTACTTCATTTGGTCTTTCTAGTGACCTCAATGATCTCACCACTTAGTAGGGTGATATCACCATTTTGTAGATCAACCCTACCATTTTCCTTTATGATTTTATGATATCCCCATTTGACTTGATAACCCCACCATTTGACTAATGATTTTCATTGAAATTGGAAAAGGTGTCAATTAAATGGTGACATCACCATTTTGACCCACATCCCAACTAAAAAGTTGGTGACTTCACCATTTAAAAAATTATACAAATGGTGAGATCACCAAAAAAATTATTTCTACCTAGTCATAAATGCAATATAAATAGAAATTGAAAAACCAAAAAGGTACCTATTAGTGCTCTACTCCCTTGTGTTCATTAGTACTCTCACACATGCTCCCCAAGATTTTAGTGGTATGAGATATTAGCCATTTTCCTCAACTTCCTAGCACAAAAATATCAGAGTGCTACATTGAAATAGTGGAGGGTGAAAATGACTAATGTTTACCCCTTAGGAGTAAACTTATAGTAAAATTTTAAAAAAATTCACCCCCTAGGCTTATTATAACCCCATTTATTTTCTTTATATGTTCAAAATATCCCCATTCATCTATTTTTCACACTATATTCTTCTAATTTCTCTATTTTTTAGCCTCTTATATTGAATTTGTTAGTAATAAATCTGCACAGCCAAAGCTTAGATACTAGATGTTAGGAATAAAACATTGATACTATATGTTAGATCAATGAGTTATATCCTAGAGTGAAAGTAATTAAAATGTGGAATAACAGGATATAAAATAAAGAGACAAAAGGGAATACATTACACAAAATATTACGTGGAAACCCTACAATATGCAAGGAAAAACCACAGGCAAAATGGAAACTTTCAAACTTCATATTAACAAAGCAACTCTCTTCCACAATAGTTCCTCCATTAACTCCATTAGTGATAACATACTAAACACTCAATATTTCCACCTGAATCATTCATGTTGTGAACCAATCATAATAATGCCTCCAAGATCCAACCTCCAAGCATGCAAGCTCAATCTTGCACGGATCCTCTAACATGATGAGTTGAAATGGAGAGATCATGCGTATTAATAGCATTTGCAATAAAGAGAGAATGAGAGAGGAGAGAGAATGCAATAGTGAAAAAAATTTACCACACTTAGTGGGATGTCATTTGATCCATAGTGGTTATATTATCTTCATGTGAAAATGTCTTCAAGGCATATTCACTTTAAACAAGAACATGTGCCACCTCCATGTGCTTCCAAATGTTGGAAATATTGTCATTGATGTCAAAGGTCTAGCATTATTGGTGATAAAGGCCCCATTTCATTTAATGTTATTTGTAATAGATATATCTTGGCTAATGTGAGTTAATATTTATTTAATATTAACGAATATATTTTTGGTTGCATATGAGACAAAAGAAGGGCCCATGGAGAAGTCAAAGAGCCACGGGGTAAAGACAAAAGAAGGATGGGATGCATTTTCCCATGAAGAGTCATCTTGGTGAATTCCAAGACTCACCAAGTGAAGACAAAAGAGGAAGGGCACAATTTCTCATGAAGGGACACTTTGAGGAATATGAAAAGTCACCAAGATAAGGAAAAAAGAGGGAAGGACGTTTTTGCTCATGAAGGGTCACCACATGACTTTTCAAAGGCAAGGATCTGAAGGGTCATACAAGTTTGGCACCATTTTCCATGAGGATTGAAGGGTCAAAAAGGGGGAAGGCCAAAGTTCATTTGGAAAGCTATAAATAAAGGCTTGAGAAGCCATTTGTAATATGGAAGATAGAGGTTGATTTGATATTGTAATATCTACCTTAGAAGAGCAATTGTGAGAGATGAATATGATTTGTATTTGTTATATCTAGCTTAGAAGATCAAAGGTGAGAGAGAGGAAATAGATGTTGTATTGAACTATCATTTGTTGAGATAGCAACATTGAGAGATAGGTGTGTGGTACACACAAAGGGGTTGGTGCTCCTGTTGGTTGGTGCTCATGAATTGTTGTTGGATTGGTGCTCGATAAAGGGGTTGGTGCTCTTGTGGGTTGGTGCTCATGAATTTTTGCTGGGTTGGTGCTCAAAAAAGGGGTTAGTGCTCTTGTGGGTTAGTGCTCACAAATTGTTACTGGGTTGGTGCTCGGCAAAGGGGTTGGTGCTCCTATGGGTTGGTGCTCATGAATAGTTGCTAGGTTGGTGCTCAGCAAAGGGTTTGGTGCTCACAAATAGTTGTTGGGTTGGTGCTCCTACAAGTTGGTTCTTATGAATATTTTTTGGGTTGGTGCTCATTCATATACTTGAGATTTTTCTCTATGGTTTTTCCCACATTAGGTTTCCACATTATATCTGGTGTCTCTCTCTATCTTGTGTGGTGTTTATTGCTTGAGTTTTATTGCATATCTTGAATGTTTGATTAAGTGGAATTTGGTTAAGGGAAAGTTTTATAAGATATATGATATAATGATTCACCCCCCCCCATCTTAGTATATCCCATGCTTAACAATTGGTATCAGAGCAGGTTCCTTTTTGAAAAGTTTTACAGCTTAAAGGTAGATCAGGAAAGCACGACGGTTGGGTCACAGGAAGGATTTTCTACAAATAAGGCATCTTTCTTTGATGGGATGAATTATGCTTTTTGAAGCATGAGAATGAAGATTTATTTGATGGACCTTAGATTCGACATATGGAAAGCAGTGGTGGAGGAATATGAAGAGCCACAGACATCTGTAATTACTCCAGTAGAAAAGAAGGCAAGTGAATGTAATGCTAAAGCTTTAAATGCTATTTTATGTGGTTTATGTGAATCTAAATTTGTTAAAGTTATGCAATGTAAATCTACTCATGAAACTTGGGTAAAACTTGAAAATATTTACAAAGGTGATAGAAAGGTTCAACAAGCTAAGCTACAGACTTTTAGAAGATAGTTTTAAAGTTTGAAGATGGAAGAAGAAGAAGATATAGCAAGTTATCTCTTGCGAGTTGATCAAATAGTAAATCAAATTTAAGGTCTTGGAGAAATGTTGGAAGATTCAACAATGGTGCAAAAGGTTTTGAGATCTCTACCAATGAGATATGATGCAAAGGTTTCAACAATCTAGGAGATGAATAATTTATCCAAGCTAAATATGGATGAGCTTCATGGTATTCTCATGGCATATGAGATGTGGATAGAACAAGATAAACCCTCAAAGAGAGAAGCGGCTTTCAAGACATCAAAGAAAGAGAAAGCTAAAATTCAAGAATCAAGTGATAGTTCCAGCGATGATGAAGATGACAATAGAGCACTTTTTATTCACAAGACAAAAAGAGGAATAGGTAAATATCAAGGAAAATTACCTTTTAAATGTTTTAATTGTGGAAAGATTGGACATTTTTCAGCTAGATTCCCAAACAAGGGTAATGATGATGAAGAATAAAATCCTACATACAAGAAGAATTTTAAAGGCAAATCTAAGAAGGGATTCGAGAAGAAGAGCCTATATTCTAAGAATCCTAGATCAGTCAAAGATAGTGGATTTAGTGATTCAGAAGAAGAAGATATTCTATTCATGGCCATACATGAAGGTGATCAAGAAGAAGAAGAGGAGAAAGCTGAAGTGAATATGGAAGGAGAACTCATTTGTGCCTTAGAAGAGTTAGAAGCTATTCAAAAGAAGAATCAAAGATTAAAGTGCCAAATCAAGAAAAATGAAAAGGAGTCAAAGGAAATTATTGATGATCTAACAACACACTTGGAAGAAGCCAAGAAGAATGAAGAAGATCTCACAACACAGTTGGAAATAGAAAGAAAAGAATGTCAAAGGTTTGTTATTGAAATTGCCTCTTTAAAAGAAGATATTGAGAAAGCAGTCAATGATAAAGTAGTTAGTGATTCAAAATTTGAGGATAGCACTAACATGCTGAATGATATATTGGATAGTCAAAAAGAAAATTTAGATAAGATAGGGATTGGTTTTGAAAATAAAAAGAGCTATGTTGAAGCTCTTACAAAAGAGGAAACAAAAATGGGAGAAGTGAAAAATACAGAGGACATTTCAAATAGAGAAGACTGGAGAGAACAAAGCTACAAAAGGTAATTAGGTCAGAGATATATAGACAGGTCTTATTTTTATGGCTATTGTTTTTATTGTAATGGATATGGTCACAAGAAATTAGATTGTAGAAAAAGAGATAACAATTTTAGAAATAAGAAGTAAAGTCAAGTAGAGTCAAGCAGAAGCCATAACTCTTTTGCTCCTCTATCAAGCTTTGATGAAGAGACAATAGTATGCTACAAGTGCAATAACTTCAGACATAGCTCGGTACTGTAGAAGCATGTTCGAGTCAGTCAAGAAGGATCAGAGTTTCAAAGCTCCATTCATCAAGAAGAAGGTTTAGACATGTTCATGGTAGAAGAAACAACCTGAAGATTCTATGATGGTTCAGACAGCCCTACATGTAAGAGGTAAAGATCAGCCATGGTTAATTGATAGCAGATGTTTGAGGCATATGATAGGAGATAAAAGTAAGTTCATTACTCTAAAGAAGATCAATGGTGGTACAGTGAGATTTGGAGATAAAACCACTACCAAGATAGCCAGAAAAGGTACTTTGAGTTTGGATTATGGTAGAACTAAGACTAAGAATGTTTTATATGTAAAAGGTCTTAAGCATAATCTATTAAGTGTTAGTCAAATATGTGATCAAGGATACACATTAAAGTTTCATGTTGAAGTTTGTGAGATTAGAAAAAAAGATTCAAATGAGTTGATTGCAGATGCTCAAAGGACATGGAACAATGTTTATATATTGTCAGATATCTTCTCAAAGGCATGATCAAAGGACACATTCAAAGATCTATCAGAGGATTTGGGAGTAATTTCTATTACTTCCTGCCATTGATGTTCATCATCAGTTGAGGGGGATCTAAGTGTTAGCTCTAGGTAGGCCCTTTTCCATTGATGTCAAAGGGGGAGAATAATAGGTACATGTACAGGTGTAAAAATAGGTACAAGGAATAGGTACATGTTGCTACAGTAAGGGGGAGTTATTGTATGTTTTCAGATGACAGTATGTACAGGTGACAAGATGTGGTAGTTTCAAGATTGAGGTTGCCATCAATGACGAAGGGGGAGATTGTTGAAAATATTATCATTGATGTCAAAGGTCTAGCATTATTGGTGATAAAGGCCCCATTGCATTTAATATTATTTGTAATAGATATATCTTGGCTAATGTGAGTTAATATTTATTTAATATTAATGAATATATTTTTGGTTGCATATGAGACAAAAGAAGGGCCCATGGAGAAGTCAAAGAGCCACAAGGTAAAGACAAAAGAAGGATGGGATGCATTTTCCCATGAAGAGTCATCTTGGGGAAATCCAAGAGTCACCAAGTGAAGACAAAAGAGGAAGGGCACAATTTCTCATGAAGGGACACTTTGAGGAATACAAAAAGTCACCAAAAAAAGGATAAAAGAGGGAAGGACATTTTTGCTCATGAGGGGTCACCACATGACTTTTCAAAGGCAAGGATATGAAGGGTCATAAAAGTTTGGCACCATTTTACATGAGCATTGAAGGGTCACAAAGGGGGAAGGCCAAAGGTCATTTGGAAAGCTATAAATAAAGGCTTGAGAAGCCATTTGTAATATGGAAGATAGAGGTTGATTTGATATTGTAATATCTATCTTAGAAGAGAAATTGTGGGAGATGAATATGATTTGTATTTGTTATATCTAGCTTGGAAGAGCAAAGGTGAGAGAGAGGAAAGAGATGTTGTATTGAACTATCATTTATTGATATAGCAACATTGAGAGATAGGTGTGTGGTAAACATAAAGGGGTTGGTGCTCCTATGGGTTGGTGCTCACAAATTGTTGTTGGGTTGGTGCTCAGTAAAGGGGTTGGTGCTCCTATGGGTTGCTGCTCATGAATTGTTGTTGGGTTGGTGCTTGACAAAGGGGTTGGTGCTCTTGTGGGTTGGTGCTCACAAATTGTTGTTGGGTTGGTACTCGACAAAGGGGTTGGTGCTCTTATGGGTTGGTACTCATGAATAGTTTCTCGATTGGTGCTCAACAAAGGGGTTTGCTCATGAATAGTTGTTGGGTTGGTGCTCATCAAAGGGGTTGGTGCTCCTACAAGTTGGTGCTTGAAAATATTGTTTGGGTTGGTGCTCATTCATATACTTGAGACTGTTCTCCATGGTTTTTCCCACATTAGGTTTCCACGTTATATCTAGTGTGTCTCTCTATCTTGTGTGGTGTTTATTGCTTGAATTTTATTACATATCTTGAATGTTTGATTAAGTGGAATTTGGTTAAAGGAAAGTTTTATAAGATATATGATATACTGATTCACCCCCCTCTCAGTATATCCCATGCTTAACACCAAAACCATTATATCCCACTCACACATGTGAGGACAATCTACTATAGTAGCCTTCTTGTCTTTATTTTCCATGTGACTACATGAGTCCAAAAGATGCTTGGAATCACCTTTAGACTTTTTCCACACATGGGAATCTTATACACATCTAGAAATACACCCCACACCAGCCCTTTTATCTTTTACACCAGGTGACAACCCACATATGACTACCAAGGACAAATCCATTTACCTTGATGGAGTCTTATGCCCCACTCCCATCACATCACCCTGATCACACTTGGGATACCCTCCATGGATCCCTACCATATCACCAATTAGTGACATTACTAACTGGCCACATCACCATCATATAACATCACCATGAATAGTGGCCATGAATAGTGGCCATGAATAGTGACTATGAATAGTGATTCATGAATAATGACTTCAGATCCTAACATACTCCCACTTGAATTCAATATACACATGATTTTACCACACTTGAGTATTTTGAAACCAACTATCCATCAATGCCCTATACTACCCTGACATAAACCTAGTAGAAGTTCTCTTACACTATTAAAACTTCTTTGCCCTGATCGACTTTGTCAACATCTACTCCTCTATAGTATATTGTAGCACCTGAAATGACTCTCACTTATTAATAGACCAATCTTCCTATTGATATTCTTCCATGAACTGATCATAACTCCCACTACTTGGGAATATCTAGTTTAGTGCTCACCATGGCATCATGAGGCTTCCTACTCTTGATGAATCCAATACAACTCTTGATGAATCTAATATAAAGGACACAACATGTCTTCTCTTCCTCTAGGATACTCCTAAGAAGACAAGTCAAATATAATAAGTGGGGTACTTCCTTCCTTTTTTGTTCTTATGCATCTCCATCCTTGGTTTGCTCTTCCATACCACCTTCATTTCATGTGTCCCTAATGAGTCGTCAAAACTATGATCATGTTGAGGCCTACATCTAACATGTCATTAACACATAACAACAACCTCTACTAAACACTTACTTTCCCATGAAGGTATTGAAATTCATATACTACATGTGTGATGTTTGTACCATCTTGTATAATGATTTCATGTAAATCAATAGCTTAATATCTCATTCATCTATCCATCTCTCCTAAGAGATATCACCATTTAGGAATCACATTGATGTAACTTCTTGAGTAGAAACTATTACATGTATCACTCTTGATAGTAGTGAGGAGATAATATCTCATAGAAGTTAAAACTAGACTTCTCCACATAACCTTTAAGCTATCAACATAGCACAAGTTCATTAGACCAATCATAGCTCCTAAGAATTCATCGCACTACTTAGTTCATCAATACACCTACTAAATTTTTGATCCCACATCTTAAATGCATCCTACTCTACCAAATGTTTCCAAAAAACCAACACATGTGCCTCTAGTGTTACTCCATACATCAATCTACCTAGCCAACACAATAAATATATACACAATACTCTAACACCCTGAGTTATATGTTTAACATTGGCCTTCTCTTTTTAGGAACACTAGGTCTCAATTTATCTTTTGCATGTAGCCTTCAGCTACCAACCATGCCAACCATGACACAAGTGGACCAATCATAAATCTAGGGAAGTCATCTCACTACTCGGTGCACCAATGCACCTACCAAGTTTTTAAGCCTAAAAATACATCCAAAATGCATCACTTCTCTACCACATGTCTAAACACATGGCCTTCTCCTTCTGAGAACATTGTCTCACTTGTTCATTTGCATCTTCATCTTCCTCATCCTCAACTACTTCAAAATAGGTACAACTTTAGATTTATTTTTACCTCCTTCATTTGCATGGATTTTTATTCTTTATCATCTCATCTAACAACATGTGGTTATTAGGATACCACATCATACACCCCTTCTATTTATTACCAAGAATTATAACATGGTCATTCCTTGTCGTCAACCTCCACCTATGGAGACCAGCTTGCTCCTCAAGTTGTAGAGTTACTTCTCCATTAAGAATATATGTAGGCTATTGACTTGTCTGGTAAAACTTTTCAACTTCACATCTCTCCTACGGGATTCTCCTTAGTAACATGAAGAGATAAGGATCTTCACTAAGATATCCTCCACCTTGTTCCACAAAGAGATACCTTCCAATAAAAAAAATATATTCATATTTAATCTCCAACTTGGTCTCTCCTCCTATCATAGTAGCTTCCACTTACACAAAATATCAAACAATAAAAAACACTCACACATAGAATTTTTCACCATGGCTCTGATACTAACTATTAGAATCAAAGCTTCACAACTAAAGCTTTGATACTAGATGTTAGGAGTAAAACTATGATTCTACATGTTAGATTAATGAGTTATATCTTACAATGAAAGTAATTAAAATGTTGAATAACAAACTATAAAATAAAGAGATAAAATGGAACACATTACACATGAGATTATGTGGAAACCTTGTAATGTATAAGGAAAAACCACAGGCAAAATGGCAGCTTCCAAACTTCATATTAACACAACATCTTTCTACAATAGCTCCTCCAATAACTCCATTATTTCTAACATATTAATCACTTAATGCTTCCACCTAAAGCATTTAGGTTGTGAACCAATCATAACAATGCCTTCATGATCCAACCTCCCAGCATGCAAGATCAAGCTTGCATGGATACTCTAACAAGATGAGTTACAATGGAGATTTCATGCTTATTAATAACATTTATTAAAAAGAGATCATGAGAGAGGAGAGAGAATTTAATAGTGGAAAAAATGTGCCATACTTAGTGGAACGTCATGTGATCTATATTTGTTGTGTTATATTCATGAGAAAAAGTCTTTAAGGCATCTTCACTTTAGACAAGAACATATGCCACCTCCATGTGGCTCCAAAACCATTGTCTCCATAATCTATTATAGTATCCTTATTTTCTTAATTCTCCATGTGACTGACTACATGAGTCCAAAAGATATTTGAAATCACCTTTGGACTTTCTCCACACACGGGAATTTTGGACACATCTATAAATGTGCCCCACACCAACCCTTTTGTATTTTGCACCATCTAACAACCCATATGTGACTACAAAGGAAAAACCCATGTATTTTGGTGGAGTGTTACACCCTACTCCCATCATATCAACCTAACCATACTTTAGATACCCTCCATGGGACCCCACATCACCAATCAGCCACATCACTAACTAGCCACATCACTAGCATGCCACATCACCATTGAATAGTGATCTTTGAATAGTGACTTCATATCCTAAAAAAATTACATGATTATTTTTCTTTCGATTAATGGATAACCTATCAAAATTCAATTTTTTCATCCTCCCCTCGAGGGGACATCATGGGCCACCCAAACACCATTTGGGGCATTTTCATAACCCCATGTTTCAATGACTCATGTAAAATTTAGTAGAAAGTGGGAACAAATTTGTTTCTTCTAATTATAATCATTTTAAGTGACCTTTTTCTTCTTTGAAAATTTATTTCTTCGACCACATGTCTTACCATGCCTTCTCAAATAAGGTTAAAATATAAACATCCAATTCTTATCACTATTGTGACAAAATTGCAAATCTAAATAACATTACACAATAATGCACAATATGGACCAAAATCATCAAAATTCTCTTATTCATTCACACACATCACATTTAAGTGATGATTTATGCTCTTATATCCCTAAGTGAGGTAATTTAATTTATGCAATCATTACTTTCTCCCAATTCCCTTTGCATAAAATTTACGACCAAGTAATTTGTCATTCTAGACCATTTAATTACTCTAATTCATTTTCACACATCATGTGCAAGTGTCTATTTGTGCCTATGTGTACTCAAATGGGGAAATGCACCATTCATAACTAATATCATCTTTTGATTTAACTCCAATCAAATTATGACCAAGTAAATTGATGTTTTCGACCATTTTGATTAAACATGTGACCAAATTACAAGAATTTTAAAATACTAAGCAAATCAAATCAGATTAAGAGCTTAAGTGGAAAATCCATGGAAAGTTATTGAATATCTATTATTGGAAATTCATAATTCAAAATATCTAGTCCATGACATCACCCATGACATCATGAAAAGGGTGTCAAGCACTAGGCATTAATAGAGATAAATATTAGATTTTAGACCACCTATGCCTTATTAATACTCCCTTATTCCAAAATGTTAATGGCTTTGTCCTCCAAAATTGAATTGATCCTTGGCCACACATCTTGATCTCAATATGGATGGTTACATTTGATTCTCAAAATTTCTAAAAAATATATAAACATATGAGCCATGATCATAACTTTTAAGTTTTAGTTGTGCAATGTTATTATGCATAAATAACTTTAAGAGAGACCAAGATTTTTAATGCAAATATCTACACAAATATATTGTTGTAAGAGCTTTTCCAATTCCTCCAAAGTAACCAATCAAGAAGCCAAATCAATTGGTTTTAGAAGATATAATGGAGGCAATCACCCAACCACACTAACAAAGACTTGGAGCAATAAATTTGGGCACAAACATGTTTATGAACCATTTTTGAAGGAAAGACACTATGGGAGGGTATTAATTGTCTTGATTTCTTGATTAGATTCTTGATTTAATTAACACAACCCTTGATGGAGTAGGCTTATCATATTAGGTTTTTTATGCTTATTATTTATTTTCCTTACTAATGCATGAACTAACCTAATTTGTAATCCTTCTCTACATGTGTAACTTATCATATGAAAACAATGTGCAGTGTACATACCCCCAATCTAATATCTAAGTATACTAATTCTATTCTAAGTTGTAATAAATGTATCTGAGTATATTAACTAAATATGGGAATGATCATGTCATGTATGATGCCCCTAATCTGAGCAACTAATATGATTCTAAGCTGAACTAGTGTGAATCTAAGCATAATTATCAAATATGTAATTGTATTTATGCAAACCTATATTCTACCTGGTGTATTATTATGGATAATCTAAACTACCCTAAAATTGGGGCTACTAGATAGTATCACCATGTCTTATACAATAGTGTCATGTGGCACTTGTGTCTTAATCTAGGCATGATTGTTTATCTAGTCTTAAATCTAAGTCACTGTATTGATTTTTGATTCCCTATTTTTTCTTGTGTTTTACCTATGTCTAATTTTCTATGATTAAGTCTGTATGTTGAAAAATGTTATGTGAATGCAATGTAAGATCTTGATCTCTATGATAAACCCCTATGAATTCCCCTCTTTTGAGGGCAATTTTTGAACCTATGTAAGAACTGTCCTCAAAATAAATAGCTCTGTGAAATGTGTGTTAGACAAAATATATGATAATTGTGTGATAATCTAATACAATATTTGAACATAACATTAGAATGTAAGATAATTTGAACATAAGTAGGTAATGTAAGATATATGTTGTGTTTAGCATTATAAAAGGGTGTCAAGAAAGATGTAATTAATGTATATGACAATAAATCTGAGTAACTACCTAGAAATATGGGGCATGATGTCCATCACAACACCCAAGTAGGAAGGGTAAATGCATGAGGTCCCTCATGACATCAAAAACTGGTGTGTATAGCAAGAAAATATAAGTGTTATGGTCATGATGCATATAAAAAATCATATATAAAAAACACATGAGGCATGAAAAAATAGGCTAAGGGGTTAAAATACAAGGGACATGGGCACATGTCACTAAATTTGAGAAAATAAAACATACAAGGATATGTTTAAATGTCCATATACATAAGTAACAAGCAAATTGGATTAGAGCCACATAAATTCACATGTTCAAATGTCTATATACATCTACATACATAATTAGTAAAATCACACACAAGGGACATGGGAACATGTCCAAGGCATACATGAATAGAAGTGGCGTAGAGACAAAGAATAATCACATATTCAAATGCCCTCGAATATAAGAAGCATATAAAATACATTCAAGTCTAAACTAGGAAAGCTAGAAATGAAAAGATGTATGAATGTAGTACAAATCTATGTAAGATCTAAGGTGTACATATGTGGATTTTAAATTAGTGATAATCGATTAAAAAAAATCTAAGTATGAGTAGTAATGATCAATATCAATATCTAACAATGCTAAAATTAGAATGTATATAATGTAAGGATACAACCTGGTAATATAAATTATGTATAGGATGATCCCAAATGGGTTAATGTGTCAAATGAATAACCATGAATTAGTGTATATGCCCCAAGTGGGTAGATGATAGTGTAGTGGACCTGAGTCATGTAAGTAATTTGCAAGCACTCAATAAGAAAAAGTGAAAAATGTATGTATGATAAAACTAACTATACTAATATAGTTATCATATGTAGTGTCTATAAATTATAATAAATGTAAACATATTAATGCATATAATCTATAAATTTTGAGTTTTCTGAGTAATATTTGAATGTTTTTGTGTTTTGGCATGTTATGATGTTTTTGTATTTTTTGGATATAGGCTATGTAAAAACAAATGAAAATAAACTATGTACAAGGAGCAAGAGAAATAAAGTATATACAATAAGTGATAAACCATACTTATTGATGAGTCTCATGGGAGACTCACTATCACTATGACTAGTGTCAAAAATAAGAATGGTAATCTCTCATGTAGTGTGAATGCTATGTTTTAGTTTAATGTTGTTGCAATATGAATCTAAGTATTGTTCATCATCATAATCATAATATTTTTCAACATGATAATCATGATAACCTAGAATGCTAGAGCAAATTACCTCATACTATGGAGTTGACTTTTCAGAATTATGCTCTGGAATATTGATTATGATTTTTCCCTTTGAAAATATGTTTATTATAGACATATGATGTTGTTGAGCCTCTTTTGAGAATACTTATTAGATTATTATGATTTTAACCTTGCAATTTAAGTTCTTGTTATTTCTATATTATCTATATGTTTTGCCTTGATAATTTATATCTATGAGTGATTTGTTTTAGGATGTTCAATAAATTATAAACCTTGTTGACCAACATTATCAACTACTAGAATAGTAGTGATACCTTGGGCCTACTTTCCCAAACCTTAACCATAATAATAAAATTATTGTAGATATTTTTGGCTAAAATCATACCATTTTTAAAGTTGAGCATCATTTTAGGGAGGTATATTTGCATCTTTTACTTGCTTTACCTATACTAGTTTTATTGTTTCTTGCTCTGATTGTGCTTTTAGAACATTTTGTTGTTATGAGCTATGCTTTGGTAAATATTTTTTTACTATTTCTAAATTTGACCCTTTTTAAATTTTTATATATATCAATGTATGTTGTGTGGATGATGTGTCATTGTGTGGCTCATTTTAATCCATTATCTATTATATTTTCCTTTTCAATGCTAAACATGAATCGGTGTGGTGCCCATGCATTCTATGATATACACAATAATATCTAGATATCCTTACTAGGTGTAGAGGGGGTAGGTTGATCAACTTAGATTTAATCATTTTCCTTAGTATCTCACTTGAACTCTTATTTGACCTTTGAATGCTTTTTGAATCATTAGTTGTATATGTACTTTGTTTTAATTTATGATTTGGATATGTAACATTGCTCACCACAAAATGACTAGGTGAAGATGCGTATACATGATTTACACTATTGTGCCTTGGAGGCATTTATATTATAAATTGATTTTCCAATGTTGTAATATTTTCATGTAATATTTTATTCTAATTTTGTAGACCTACAATTATATATCGCATACTGATAATTTGATCACATAAAGTCTCACAAGTGTAAACCCTAATTATTAATAATTAAACATGTAAGATCACACCCTATATGGAAGAGGTGTGAATAGGTTGAGTGTAGGGATTAGAGACATTGGTATAGGTTGATTCATCTCATGTATGGGTGATATAATGGACTTGGTTAGATGGAAAGTAAGGGTGGAGATGAGGAGGAGAAGGAGATTCTTTCTTGTGCATAAGATATGACATTGAAACTTGAAACATAATTGTTAGCTTATGTGTTAAATCCTATGTGTGTGTATAGATTTTCATGTTAATAAAATTTCACATAGGAGAAATATAACATGCTATGAAATATTACATATATTTTATTTGATAGAAAACATCATCTATACATGTGTTTATGTCTTTTCTGAGTTTATTCTGAATTAAAGGGAACAAGCATGCAAATGAAAGTATTAGACTTTGCAACAAAAAGTGATTAATTTATTCTATCATTATGATCATGATTATATGAAATATAAATTAGAAGATATATGGATCTGAAAACTAAGTTTTGGGAGTGTAAACCCTAGGGTTATCTTGGGTTAGGGTTTTGAATTAAGGTTACTTTGTAAAAATTTAGATAACATTAAATAAATGAAACCCTAGTGTGGTATTGATTAAATGATCTAGGTTATGCCAAAAAATTAGGAAAACAAAAGTTTCTAACCCTAATTTAATGCAAAAAAAATGGGAGAACGTAAACCCTATGTAAAACTAGGGTTTTTAAACAATATTTGAAGTAAGTCAAATTCACCAAATGTTTTAACCTTTTAGAGTTTAACTATGTAAATCCTATATTTGATTAAATTTTTTATTAGTCTAAATTAGTGAAATAATATGCAATAAATAAACACTAATTTGTGATAATTTTTTACTTTCTTTGACTTTCTAAAAATAGTAATAAATATGTGGAAATAAAGACATCTAGAAAACACTTGATACAAGAGATATGAGTGCTAAAAATTAAGAGATGAATAGGTTTAAGTGTCATCAACTATATCCTATGTTATATCCTCTCTTGGATAGTAGTGTTACACTTGGATATTAGTGCCATGTGGCTCTAGTGTCTTAAAAATGGTGCTAGTGTCCTTTATGTAGGACTATTCATAAATTTTGGGTGCACTTGTACTTATGTTTCTAGGTTTTATTCTTACAAAAATGAAGTCTAAAATTTTTTTTTGTGCCTATAATAGATAATTTATGATATAAACCCTAATCCCTCTTGTAAGTAAGGCATGAGATAAAATTTTGAGTTCATTAGTAGGATAGGTTGAGCATCCTTAACACCTTGTTGTGAAGAGATTTACCTACATACCAATACTCCAAGGAGAGATCAAGCTTGATGTAGTTATCCCCACCTAAGTGCTGATGCAAGTGCAAGTGATGCTAAAATGATAGTGGTCTTGAATGCATTGAATGTGCTTGAGATTGAAAATATAGAAAATATAGGGTTAGTGCAGCTATAAATGATAACATGAAAAAATAGGGTAGAATATGGATTAAGAACCTTGATTTTTCTCAACTTGTTTTATGTTTGAATAGGTGTTTTACATATATTTTCTATCTAATGGATAAACATATAAAAGTCATGTATTTATAGTCTTTTGTATCTTGTGCAAAAAATTAAATATCTTTAGGCCAACCTTAGGAGGGTTTAACTTTTGAAAATAAATCTTTTTGGGTAAGTTATGGTAAAGGATATTAGAATCATGTTGGGTACACTAGCATCATGTGGCTCTAGTGTCTTTAATGTGGTGTTAATGTCTAGTTGGTAGGTTGTTGGGCATGAAGGGCCAGGATCTATGAATGAAGGTCTAAGACTATGTTTTAGTTGATTAAGGATGTCTGTGGTCCACACTAATTAAAAAAGTGTGACAAAAGGCTCTAGGATAATTCTAGGCATAAGATAGGAATATGTTGTCTCAAGTAGCACTCTTAACACTCAAATGCCACTTTCAAGTGATTACATCAATATCATCACTAATTTGTCCCTATTTATCCTTGATTAACCCTAGTTACATCAACAACTTCCTTGTATAGCTTGTCACTATTCATATCACCCCCCTAGAAATCCATAAAATCCTATTTACATCTTTAACCTTACCAATCCTACATAAATCAAATTGAATTGATTAACTAGATAATATTATTAGCTAGTTGATTAGTCTAATCATAAAATTCATTAAAATATAAATTCCATAATAACTTAAATCCATAAATTTAATATCATCACATCAACTTGATATCTCAAATTAATGACATTACTCATCCACTTTCCAAACCTCATCAAATCCAAGGTAAGGGGACAAAGGTGTAATTACACCACTCCTCATTAATGACATACACATACCCATCCAACCATCCTCCATTTATGATCCAACCTCCCATATTTGACTCAATTTTGACCCTTGATCTTGGATCAATATCCGCCATCCATTTCTCTTGCTCAATCTCTATAAATTGAGCCTCACCCCCGCAATTTTAATAAGCTCCCATAACCTAAGGAAACTTTGCCATTTTAGAAAGAAATCAAATCATCAATCCATCCACTCATCTAAACAATCAACCAATTGATAATGGGACATGTTTCTAAATTTATTGCATGAACTGCATGAAGCACCTACAATTGACAAAATCCAATAAAAAACCATATATTAAAGGGAGAATATTTGTTGGTAAATTAAGGTATGGACATTTCTCTCTTTTTCTCATTGGAGGTGCATTTCATTTATTAGAGTATGGATCTTACATTATTTTTTTTATTTTTAACTTGTATTTATTTGTCTAACATTTTTACATGCATACACATATTATAAGTTATTTAATTATAAATGAGTCTCCCATGCAACTGAAGTCAAAGTTATGAATTATATAAGTAATATAAATATGTGATTGGCCACTACAACTATTGTCAAAATACTATATTAATATTTGATCAATACTTCAAAGGTCTCACATTAATATTTATATAAACTTAATATAAAAACCAAAGTTATTACACATTTATAAAGTGTCCATAATGGAAGTATTGGGAGCGATTATGAGTGGAGTAATATAGGCATTTAATAATGCAAAAGGATTACAAACTCTACACTATGTCTAAGGAAAAAACTTAATATTACATATATATTAAAGCCTAAGGTAATCATAATTCCTCCACACAACCCCTAATTATTTTTCATATAAATACTTATTTCCCCCAATAAATTCAAATAGATTAAACCAATAGCTAATAATCCATGGATCCATAAATTTATGCACCTCACAGAGTTCACTCATGGAAATGGCACTACATTTGATACAAGAGTGTGATCACAAGGCCTAGGGTCATGACACATGGCATGATTTTAGATGGTCTCCATCATAGTCAACATTAAGGCACTTAGCATCATGTTCATCCTACATTCACATTTATGTAACTTGGTATAAAAACCATGGTGATTGTGCATTTACAAAGTGGCTAGAAGGGAAGGATTATGAAGGATCACAAGTAGACTAACAATAGTATACAAGGATCCTAATCTTATATACCTATTCATAGTTTCCATGTAATGAAAAAATAATAAAAGTGACTCAAATGTCACATCTTGATAAAAAAAGGGACAAATAAAAAGTTACACCAAGGTAAAGCTTCAATGAAGAGCGACAAGCTCAAAATGACATTTTCTAAAAATAGGGGAATGTTTCCCATCATGACTATCAGCAGATACAAGTGACCTTTGCTTATTGGAATTCCAAATTGATCACAATGGATTTAATGTCACTTATTAAATAAAGTGTCAATTTATCAAATAATAGAAGGCAAAGACACATGGATTTGACAAATGCATATTCATACATTTATACCATATGAAGTGAACACTTATAGGTTTCATTTCAGAAGGATTCTATTATTTTTTAAACATAAATAACAATCATAAATCATGACCAAAATTATCACTATAAAAAATATTATTAAACAACATTCATGTAAATTTTTATAGAAATGATAGGATATTCTTTTTTTCTCCTAAGCATCGAATATTTTGTAAATGTTCATGCTTTTGTTAAAAGTAAAAGCAAATTATAAAAAAATATACATTTTATGCACCCTTGAACACTAAAATACCTTTTCAATGGCTTATTTGTTTATTAAAAACACTTTATTTATAAATCCATAGAGATTATGCAACTTTGAAATGACACTATGACATCAGAAATAGCATTAAGTGAAAATTGAAAAGAATCAACAATGATTATTATTAATTAGTAAAGCTTCAAGATACTTCCAAAGTGTTTTGGGAAATTGAATGTGCATGGTGGGTTAGTATGGTTATTCAAAGTGTATGATCAACTATTGATAATCCATGAAAATATAATTCACAACAATCATCAGCTACCATTTAATTCACAATAGGTGTAGTATTAAAATTGTGATGCCTTAGTAGGACAAGATTATAAATTTCATAGTTGGAAATATTTTTTGATATTTATATGATATAGCTGATTCACTGTGACAATCCAAAACACATGGCCCAAAAATATTTTTTTTTAATAAAATTAATGAAATAATGATGGAAACAAAATAGCTACTTTGATGGAGACATTTTATTTTATTTTTTTGGTTTGACAAATTCTTGAAATTTCCTTATCTTATCAATGTTAAACGATGATTCCACCATCCATACCAAACCCTAATTTCCCTATTTAACCAATATAATCCCTAATTTTTCCCTATTTATCCCTGATCAACCCTAGTTCCATCAACAACTTCCTTATATAGTTTGTCACTATTCATATCACCCCCCTAGAAATCCATAAAATCCTTTTTGCAACTTGAACCTTGCCAATCCTACATAAATTGAATTTAATTGATTAACTAGCTAATATTATTAGCTAGTTTATTGGTTTAATCATAAAATCCATGGAAGTATAATTTCTATAATATATAAAATCCATAAATCAAATATCATCACATCAAATTTATATCTCAAATCAATGGCATCACTTATCCACTTGCCAAACCTCATCTAATCTAAGGCAAGGGAACAAATTTGTATGTCCAACACTCCTCATTCATGGCATACACATACCCATATAACCATCCTCCATTTATAAGCCAAGCTCCCATACTTGACTCAATTCTGACCCTTGATCTTGGATAAATATCTATCATCCATTCCTCTTTTTCAAGCTTTATAAATTGAGCCTCGCCCCCTCAATTTGAACAAGATCCCATCGCCTAAGTAAACTTACCATTTGAGAGAGTATTCAAACCATCAATCCATCCACTCATCCAAGCAATCAAATAATCGACAAGGGGTCATGTTTTTAGATTTATTGTATAGACTTCATTGAGCTCTCATAATTGATAAAATCCTAAAAAAAATCATACATCAAAGGTATGCACATTTCTCTCTTTTGCTTATCAGAGGTACATTTCATTTACTAGAATATGGATCTTACATTATGTTTTGAGTTCTAGATTGTATTTGTTTCTCTAACATTTGTACATGTATACACATACTATAAGTTATTTTATTATAAATGAGTATCCCATGCAAGTAAAGTCAAATTTATAAATTATGTAAATAATAGTAATATGTGATTAGCCGCTATGACTATTGTTGAAAGACTGTATTAATATTTAATTAATATTTTAAATGTCTCACATTAATGTTTCTATAAACTCAATATAAAAACCAAGGTGATTATACATTTATAAAGTGGCCATAAGGGAAAGATTGGGATCGATTATGAGTGAATTAAAATAGGAATTTAATATTACACAAGGATCATAAACTCTACACTGTGTCTAAGGGAAAAACTTAATATTACATAAATATTAAAGTCTAAGGTAATAAAAATATTCCTCCACACAATCCCTAATAATTTTTCATATAAAGACTTATTACCCCCAAGAAATTCAAATAGATTGAACCATCAACTAATAATCTATAGATCCACATATTCATTCACCTCATGGAGTTCACTCATAGAAATGGCACTACATTCAATAAAAGAGAGTGATCATAAGGCCTAGGGTCATGACATGTGGCATGATATCTAATGATCTCCATCATAGTCTAGACATTAAGGCACTTGGCATTATGTTCATCCTATGTTCATGTTTCTATAACTTGGTATTAAAGATAATGCAACTATGAATTTATAAAGTGGCTAGAAGGGAAGGATTAGGAAGGAACACAAGTGGACTAATACATGAATTTAATATTATAAAAGCATCCTAATCTAATATACCCATTCATAGTGACCATGTAATACAAAAATAATTAAATTTACTCAAGCATCACACCTTGATAAAAAGGGGACAAACGACAAGTTACACCAAGGTAAAGCTTCAATGAAGAGTGACAAGATCAAAATGACATTTTCTAAAATTAGAGGAATAATTCACATCATAATTATCATCATATATAAGTTGCCTTGTCTTATTGGAATTCTAAAGTGATCATAATGGATTTAATGTCACCCATTATATAAAGTGTCAATTTATCAAATAACAAAATACAAAGACACGTGGATTTGACAAATGTATATTCATACATTTATACCATAATAAGTGAACACTTATAGGTTCCACTTCACAAAGATTCCATTATTTTTAAACATAAATAATAAGCGTAAAGTGTGGCCAAAATTATCACTATGAAAAATGTTAAACAACATTCATGTGATTTTTTTTATAGAAATGATAGGTTATTCTTTTTTTCATTTGGGCATCTTGGATTTTGAAAATGTTCATGCTTTTGTTAAAAGTAAAAATAAACTACTAAAATAATATACATTTTATACACCCTTGAACACTAAAATACCTTTGTAATTGAAGTTAGGCTTCTCTATTTATAGAAAATATTTTATTTATTTTGAATAGATACTATGCAACTTTGAGATGACATAGTGACTTCAAAAATAGCATAAAATGAATATGGAAAAGAATCAGTAATGATTATTGTTAATTCATAAAGCCTCAACATACTTCCAAAGTGGTTTGGGAAATTCAATGTGTACAGTAGGTCAATGTGGCTATTCAATGTGTATGATTGAATATTGATAATCCATACAAAAAAATTCATAACAATCATCAACTACCATTTAATTCAAAATAGCTACAATATTAAAATTGTGACACCTTAGTGGGACAAGACTATAAATCACATAGTGGGTAATATTTTTTGATATTTTTATTATAGAGGGGATTTGATGTGACAATCTAAAACATAGCCCAAAAATATTTTTTTTAATAAACTTAATGAAACAACATGGAAAAAAATCAACAAATTTGATGGAGACATTTTTTTCAAAGTTTTGTGTTTGAAAAATGCTTGAAATTCCCTTGTCTTGTCATTTTCCCCTAATCAATAGAGAATTAGAAAAATAAGCTTTTTAAAAAATTTCTCTTTAAAAAATACATATTATTTTACAAACTTAATGTCAAAACTCTAGAACTAGAAAAAATATTTGCATTACACATTTTCCAATACAAATTAATAGAAAAAATGATTAAAAAATATATTTGCAAAGGAGATAATAAAAATGTTTAGATTGGGTGTCCACTAAGCAAAGGTCTGAATTCAAACCCCCTGAGGCTCTTAATTTGATGATTTTGAAAACTTCTCCCCCCATGACAATAACAATAATAAAAGGCTTGATTTTGCTTAAATTTTTATATTATATACTTTCTTTAACAATCGCTATCTTTGGCCACATATTTTTAAGGGAGAAAAAAGAATAGTAACTAGGTTGAGTGAGATTAATACTTTCTTTAATGATCATTATAGTATGTATGTATGTATGTATGTATGTATGTATGTATGTATGTACATACGTATGTATGTACGTATGTATGTATGTATGTATGTATGTATGTATGTATGTGTGTGTGTGTGTATGTATGTATGTATGTATGTGTATATGTATGCATGTATTTTTTTTAAAGGGAGAAAGAGAGTAGTACCCAAGTTGAATGAGACTAAGGCAAAAATGGACTAAATTTGATGATCGATCCAATATATTATATAAAAAAAATTAATGACAATTATTTATTAAACTTTACCATTTTTATAAAAAAATAAATATTAATATTATATATAATTAAAAGATATTATATACAATATAACATACATACATATATATAATATATATTTAAAAAGGGTTCACACTTTTTTAAGGTGTTACTCCTAGGGAACAAGTCCAAGGATGGGTCTTACACTTTTCTATTGCCACACACCTACAACATAGACCAATACACCTGACCAAATGGGGAAACAAGTATCTGGGAACCATTGCATACCTAGATGGCCAACCTGAGGGAATGGACCTTGAGACATCCCACATGTAGCACACAATTCATGTCCACTTAAGCTAGCCCATTAGGCTAAAAGGTTGTAGAAAGAAATTCTAGGGAACCCCCCACCTAGTTGTGCACTTATCACCGCATAGGGGCTACAATCCTTTGGCTTACCATTTCATTGCCTGACCTATGGAGCCTAGTATGGGAATGATGTTATAGAGGTGGCATGTCTAGGGATTTAACCCTAAGACCTCCCACTTATAGCACTTAGATCTCCATCGCTAGCCTGACCCATCAGGATATATATATATATATATATATATATATATATATATATATATATATATATATATGTATGTATGTATGTATGTATGTATGTATGTATGTATGTATGTATGTATGTATGTATGTATGTATAAGTATTCACTTTTGATCAGAGCTCTAACTAGTCTAAGACATTATCAATGACCTAGATCCCCAAGTGATCATCTATCACATATACCATATATACCAACAATGGCCATAATTGGCCTGAGAATACTTATAACAACCACAACTGGCCTAATAATACCAACAAATGGCCATAATTGAGAATACAAATGATGGCTAAAACCAACGTAAGAATACCAACAAATAGCCATAGCTATCCTAAGAATACCAATAATGGTCACAACTGACCCGAGAATACTAATGATGGCCACATCCGGCCTCTGATATAATAAGATTTGAACTTGGGTGGAGCTTGAGACAACCAAGACACTTTAATAACTCACCCACATCTCATTAGTAAATTTTGGGTAACAATATTTTTGAAACAGACCTAGAACCACATACATTTTTATAACTAGAATGCAAAAACTAGAGGTGAATAATATCCCTAGCCATGGACTATGAACTTGCCTAATCACATTGAATAGAAGTTTCAAGCCACAAGTTTCCCCTATCACATTGAACATCAAATTGGTAGCCCATTACATTATGGATACTTTTCATGAATAACCCATTGTAACTTAGTGTGGGAACAATGCTAGAGAGTGGTCATCCTAAGAAATGGACCCTGAAACCTCCCACTTCTAACACTCAGCTCACTCACTGTTGGGATATCATTATCAAATATATATATATATATATATATATATATATATATATATATATATTAGTATGTTAAATTATATATTTTTTTTTAATCATGTTCTACTAAAATTTTCACATTTATAAGTTATAAATAGGACCATATAACCATCAAATTTATTCTGATAGAAATATTTACCCAATTTCAATTCCTCCCTCTAAATCCAAACTTCTAATTAGTTATACCATCATAAATTCTACATCTACTTATTGGAGCCTAAGATTCATAATAAAATAAGAATACAAGTAATGTCAAAAAATTATATTAAGTTAAATATAAATTAAAACCAGTTGTCATGGATTTGGCATGGCTTAAGAGTCTATTTTTATTGAGGCAAAGGCTCATGAATAGATGTGAGTTAAGTTTAAATAATTATCTTAATATTTGTATTTTTTTATTTCAAGTACATTGTTGTGAGATTTTAATTAAAATAACTTAAAAATATTAGACTATTACATTAAAAAAATTATTATAAAATCATTTTTTTTTAATATTTTGGGTTGTGGTGTAATGGTTAAAATGGATGTATTGATACACTGGCGATCCAAGTTGAAATCCCACTAATTTTTAGGTGATCCACAATAAGTCACATCAAGAGACATATATTCACTAGTTGGTATAATAGAGTTACAAGTACTTAAACCCCCACTTATGTTCTAGATCAGGTGTGGGATGGTCATGTATTAAAAAAATAATATACAAATTTTGGTTTTATGGTTCAATTTTAGATTCTTTTTTAGAGTCAATTTTAAATAAAATCTACTATTACACTCACCCATCAACAATCAATTCTTATATTTTATGTTGTATCTATTTTTTCTCTTATAAATTATTATTTATTTAATAAGGTTAAATAGAGGATTTTTATGGGTTCCCACAACCCAATACAAAAAAATCCAACATTACAAACAAACAAATTCAACAATAAACACCAAGGATTTCACCAAAACAAGAAGGCCTCAACCATCCAAGAAGATAACTTTTTCAACCTTCAATGAAAATTTTGCCAAAAGTCAGCAAATAACTTTCAGCAAAAAATTAGTCTACAAACAATAAATGGATGAGGGAAAAACAACATTGGAAAGAAGACATCCCCAAGATCAACACATCTGAATGAACAATGGAACCCAAGGTGGTAAATGACCAGCCACATACTCAAGAATAAATAAGGGAGAAAATAAATTAAACAATGGTTGAGACTCTTCTTCCCCTACAGGAGAAAAGGCCTTCAATTGTCTATTGGGTACCATCCTTCACCATTTCTATAGCATTTGACCTAAGCCTTTCAATGTCTGATCTCAATTCCTTTCTTCTTAATAGAGAAGCTAACTAGATATTGGGGCTTCTCTATTCGATAACAAGGATGGGTAGCATACTTCACCAATGGGAGGGAGGACTTGAAGGCCTAATGAACTCATGTCCCACCCTTAGAAGAGCCTATCTCAAAGGGTAAGAGCCCCTATCTAGAGGTGGAAACATCTTGGGAAAATGATAGAAAATGCCATGATTGTGCAAGATGAAATCTTGATTAGAAATGTTGGATAAAATTAGCTTACATACGAAACTTTTTCCTAGATGGATCAGTCAACTCTCTTAGACCTTTCATTAACCTTCTACCCCCATGACTAGCCCCTTTGTGGTCTTGAATTGATGATGTAGTATAGTATTCTGGGAGGTCCTGGTGTGGTGTGAGAAGCTAAGTATAGTCCTATTTGAGTGAGTGATATAATTGTGTAATAATGAGATAAACCTCATGACCTTACCACATGTCACTTTCAAGCTTTTGATACACTTTAACAATTTTTAATGTGATTTTTGTGATTTTGAGGAAAAGGCCTAGAAATAGGTCTAGAACTGCAAGTGAAGGATCTAGTAGGTTTCTATGGTTTTTGAGAATCCATAGGAATGAATGAGGTTTTCAAAAAGTCTCATAGATTCTAACAAACCAAAAATGAGGCCTAAATAAGCTATTATGCCCAAAAGAACCCCAAAAGTGCATTAGATGACTTAAGTGTCCTCAAAATAGAAATTTCAAGTGAAAAGTGACTTTTTGAGGAATTAAAATTGGTTTTGACTTCCTCACACCTCCATATGGATAATTTTTACCTTTTATACATGTTCAAGGTCATTTGAATTCATTTGGAGTGGAGGGAAGGAGTTTGAGAGCAAAAGGATGTAATTTAGAGCCTTTTGGAGCTTTGGCAGAATATGTTTTTGAAGGATTTGACTTATTCATGGGATTAGATATAATATTCAGGAATCCATGGTTTCCATAATATCCCCTCATATGCCCATAAAATCATATTCTAACATAGGAACCAACAGAGGTAAGGAAAAACTATTATTTGCAAACTAGGCATGAAGCAAGTTTTCTACCATTTATGGATTTCCAGGTATATAAAAAGGTTTTAAAAAGGAATTAAATGTCAATTATATCCTAAAAAATCTTTCTCAATTGTTATATTTCATAGGGAAACTTTTGGTTCTTCATGCTAGGGAAAAATCATTTTGGGCAGTTTGGGACAACTCTAGGAGAGCCTCAGATTTTCACCTGGTATGATCAGGAGAGAGAGATTTGGGAAAAAATATTTTTGGTAGTAATATGGAACATAATTTAATTAAACTTTTTGGTATTTTTGGTCTGGTTCATCTCCCTATATTTATGAAAAATTACTAATAGTTCAGGGGTGTGTAGATGGCCTACTCATCCAAACAAGGCCCAGGTTTTCCCCTGTTTCTTCACTTCAAAATTCAATGAGAAGTAATGGTTTTATAGGATTAATAAAGTTCAAAAAAGACCTATTACAATTTTTTTCATCAGCTATTTCATTCTAAGAAGGTACTTATAGTATAAAATAGGTTTTTCTTGATATCTTTATGAAATGGTCATTTGATCAGTTTTAGAGTGGAACACATGTTAAAGGGATAATGTACCTCATCATAATTTTAACACATCAAATCACACAATTTATCTTGCTTATAAATCCTTAATATCTCATTTAAGCCTTTATGGGCCAAACAGTCAAGTTGCTAGTTGGAGCTCTAATGGAGTTGTAGTCAAGTTTGTCAATTACAAAAGTTTTCCTTTCCTATAGTGGGTTAAAAATAAATAAGATATGATTTTTTCACCTATAATATACCATGGTAATCATGTTTGAGTCTAAAAGTTCCAAGCAAGTTGGAAGAAACCATCTTCAAGGTTGAATGACTGTGTTAGGGACAATTTCCCTAAAACACAAAAACAAAGGTCCCAAGCACTTTTGTTGATGCCATGAAACAATGTTACAAGGAGATTTGATGAATCCAAATGTTCCCATATTTTTTTCATATCATATGGGAAGATCCATGTAAAAAATAAAAGGTGTGTGATTAGATTAGCATAGTGTTTGAAGACTCCCAAATCATGAAATTGTTCACTGCAGGTTTTTAGTGACTTCTACAGGATTTGAGTATCAAATGACCTTCACACCCAAATATAGCAATTCAAGGTCTCAAATTTGACATGAAACATCATGTTAGTTTCCCCAAGGTGAATAAAACTTGTCCCAATAGTTTTCATACATGCAAAGAACAAAAAATCCATTTTTTAGTTTTCTATGCCTAGAGAGCTAAGAGAGGCCTAGAATGCCAGAAGAGAAGGGGGTGACAATAGTAATTTACTTGAGATTTAGGACCTAAAATTTTTAATATATTTGGGGGAATGATTATACACAAAAACCTCTCTTATTTTCCTTATTTCACCCCTAAAACTCAAGAACCATCATCAAAGCAAAAATAGGGCAGCAAGCTTACACTTTTTTGTTTGAGAGATTGGTAATGTTTTTATGATTATTTCAAAATTTTCAAGGTTTGAACCATTCATATATATCTAATTAATCAAAAAATAGGTCTAGGTGAGGCATATAACTCATTTTAACCCCCCCAAATCCAAAATAGGGTCTCAAAAAGAGCATGAAAGAAGCCCTAAACTAGGGTTTTGTTGTTTCCAAGATTTTTAACCCTCAAAATTTTCCAAAATTTTTTAATATGATGTTTTTAAAGGTTTAATAAGTGATTAAATAGGTTTTGGGTTGATTGGAGGTTTTATGGTATGGTTTCTAAACTTGGGGTGTGCTTAAAGGCTAATTAGGCCTAATTGAGGGGAACCTAATGAAGGGAGTGTGATCTTGGATTGGAATCAGATCATGAAAATTGTAACACACATGTAATGATATGGATAATATATATAAATTGTCTCAATTTTGTAGGAAATATTATGTAATGGTCAAACCAAAAAGAATTTGACCAAACAAGGGGCTACAAGCCTAGAGAAGCCATGATGAGTATGTTGTGTGGAAAGAAGTGTTTAAAGGGGATTTGTAAGTTTAAATGGGTTATTTTAGGTGTGATAATATCACCTATAACTATCCATGAAAAAATATTTATCTATTGAATCATATACCAAGTTTTGGTCTTTGAAACCCTTGAGATTGGTTGCCTAGTAGAAGCTAGTTAAAAGCATAAGAAGAAGTTGAGAAAGGGCACAAATCTTGAGAAGGTTTGATGATGAAACAAGAGTTTGATGAAGTTATAAAATCAATGCAGGTAACCATTACCATTCCCCCCCAAGATCACCTACATATAAAGCATCACATTAGAGTATTAGGCTCATACACCTTAGGGATGGAATCTTGTTCAGGAGGCTCTCAAGAGGTCAACTAACACGTCATGTGGAAAAATAATATGGAATTGGTTTTAAAAATATCATATTGATAGATCAAACATGATAGTAATGAGTCTCAAATATCTTAACACAGTTAGTTCCTCTCAAATCTTTGCCTACAACCTCAAGAACCCAATCTTTCCTTTGGCTTGGAAGGTTGAATGAGAGCACAGTGGTCTCTAAGGAGGTTAAATGTTCAAGGGAAGGTACTAAAGGTAAAAATTATGATATAGTATCATTATGAGAAATAAATATGTAGCTTCAAGGACAAACAAGTTAGTCATACACCTTAGAAACAAGGAAATAACAGTCATGGAAAACCCAAACCTATCTATCAAGCTCTTGGTGATTGATGACATAGTGGTCAATAGCTAGAATTCATGTTCAATATATATGATTAAAAGATTAATAATGAGTGAGGTGAGGTAATTTCCATGAATAATTTCTCTCAATTAGGTTTATGATCAGATTCAAGCCTCATAAACACACACCTACATATTGTTGATGCATACAAGTAGAGTTTGTAAGGAAGCATGGGAGGTTGAAGGAAAATAAATGAAGAGTGGAATGATGAAAATACAATATCCATGATAATTTAAAATAAAAATAATCATTTTATATAAAAAACCAAAGAAAGGATGAAGACTCATTTGTGAAACTTGACCATGCAGGCACATGTCACTAGCTTTTGCCAGAATGTGCATAGCCAAAATATGAAAGATCCAATCATGAAATTTGGTGAAGAGACTCATTATGACATATTATACCTATTAAAAATAATTTATAAGTTTTTTACAATTTTAAATATTCACTATTTTGGTACAGTCAACCCTATGTCAAATCATGATCAACATTAGAGCATGCCTTAGAGGAATTGGCCATTTTGGGGCATCTACAAGTTGATTCAAAGCATGAAATTTGGTAAGTATGTTCTTAATGACATAAAAAATAATACCATGTCATTATAAAATTAATAAAAAGAGTGAAATTTCTTATTGTTCTTACACATTCCACAGGCACTCAAGAAGGTAGCGATTGAAGACCAAATAAAGTTTTATCAGTTCTAGATTCCAAGAATAATTTTAAGCCTTGGAGAGGTATTAAAATGGTATAATATTATTTTATAAACCTATATTTTCCTATGGGAATGATAAAATTTATGGGTTTCATGTAAAGTTTTGAAGAAAGACAAGTTTTGGCACGAAAGAAACATGTAGGCAACTCAAGGTAATTTTTGGTAAAAAGGGTCTACAGGACAAAGTAAAATTTAAAATGACTTTAAAATTGGTATTATGGGTAATAATAACCTATTATATCCATCCATAATCTCAGTATGGTCATATGATTAGTAAAAGTTCTCATTGTTTTGTCACAGTCTCCCTATGTCTCATAATGGTCACTAGTCATCTAGGCACCATTTTTAGAGTTTTAAGGTGTGTTTGAGGTTTCCAATATTAGGGGAATATTTTATAAGAATTTTAAGATTTTTTTTCCTATAAAAAAAATTTCAAGAGTGTTTACACTCTAAACTTCATGCAAACTCCAAAATTAGGCTCAAAACCCCATAGGCAGTCTCAAAGGCAAAAAAGGCAAAGTTGAGTTTTGATAATTTATAGAGGTGTTATTATGTGTTTCATATTTTTTAAATCAATTAATATCAATGGGAAATGTCAAATTGGTTATTTGGATAAATTCAAGCTTTTTAGGCCTGAGACACCCAGTTTTAGCCCTTCTTTAGATATTCATTTCTTTCATACCATGAATATTTGGGGCAAGCGTTTCTAATATATTTTAAGTAACCATATGTATTTTAAATTAATTATGGATTGATTTTGGTTAAGTTATTGAGTTTTATGAATAATATTTAAGAGTGTAAGCATGTCCAGAATGCTTCCAAACCCTGTAAACAATCATCTTTACATGTGTATCTTTCACACCTTCTTCATGGGAGCCCAATATTCTTAGGGGTGTTGAAGGGGTATATGTAATATATACCCATGTCAATAAATGGTGGAATGGGTGTCTTCATTGTATGAACACTCATCTTTAAAGTGAGCTTTCTTAAGCTTACAAAGGAGCTTTTTGACCAGTTTTGTGTTTTTAGAATCATAGGTCCATAAAATGGCCCAAAATTCTTAGAAACCACCTAAAATATGTATATTACTCCCTCCATATCTTGACCAACCTATCTTGCAGAAGAATCTGGCATGTTTGGGTGCTTAAGAGGCCTAAAATGGATCAAAATTGCATATTTTCATAGGTCTTCAAAGAAATAAATGGTATAAAACCATAAATGGAGTCTAATAGTACATAAAAAATCATTCCATGGAATTAATAGCTCTTCACAATAGTTTTCATGGTGTCTTGCTGAGGAAAAAGGTCAAAAACCCAATTTTTGAAATATTTATGCATTGTTGTAGGTTTAATGGTGATTTCCACCATTTTTACATGTATTGAAAGTTTTCCAAATATTCATTTTATTCATCATACACATGTCATGGATGTATGGAAGTATTCTACATGTCTGTAAGTGGTCTTTAAGGTGCCAAATGGACTTGGGAGCAGTTTCAGGGCATCTGGTTGAGGGTGGCTCAAGCTTGTGACCTCCATCAATGGGGTCTATGGGAGTTTCAAGTATCATGGAGTTTATTTTAAGTTAGAGGAGAAAATTTAAGCTAAAAATATAAAATAACCTCAAAAATCAAACATGAAAGATAACCTCTATGGTTAGTTAAGCACAAAATGCCAAGTTAGCTAACCTTTTGCCTAACATCTTCTAGAAGAGAAAGTGGAGAGGGGCATAGAAGTCCATGGGAGAGATATTTTTAGGTTGGAGAGTTCAAGTGGATCATTTGATACATTTTCAAAGTCTTTGAAGACTTTTCCTTCTTAGTGGATCATGACATCATCATCCTCAACAAGTTTTTGTCTTTTAGTATGTTTCTCAACCAATTAGAGGGTTTGAAGACTATTGGAGCTAATGGAGGTTAATTTTTTGAAGAAGTATTAGTATAATTAACCCAAATGTGGGTGAGAATCCATGGAGGGTGGTTGGATCTCATTTATTGAATTATGTTTACTTGCCTCTTCTCTCTCTCTTCCCCTTTCTCCTATGTCTCCCATTTCTCCCCCATTTTTGTAAGATATTCTCATTTGATAAGGAGAAAACCTATAATTTTTTTTAATAAAGACATTTTGAAGCAATAAATATCAATTTTTACCTATCTTTTGCCTCTAAATTATGCTTAGTAAGCTTGTGCATGATGGCCTTGTGAATAAGTGTTCTTCCATGTCCATTGTCCTTCTTTCTTGCCTATTTTTAGGTGTTTTCAAGTCAATTTCAGGTTTGAACTTGAGATATTTCTGACATTAATTATACTTGGTGTGAATTTTTTAATTCCTCTTTACTTCATGTATTATTTGGTGAGCCTAGTTTATGAAACACTTATGCAAATTAACTAGTTTGTGAGGTTGTGTGAGCAAGAATTATCTTATGCTAAATTAGTGTTTGTTTCATGCTTATGTTAGTGTTAATAAATTTTGTGTATCGCCCATTTATCTCTATTAGTTACCCTATACCCCTTTTCTACCTCTTTTCCAAGCAAAAACATTAGTTTAGGTGATCTACCAAGAGGAAGCTAGCCTTCTCCAGAGGTTCAACCTCACTACAGGATACCCATAGCTTGAGGTTAATCCAATATTGTAGTTGGGAGTGAGAAATCCTAAAAAACTCTCCCATAAGGGTGAAATTCTATGGTATAATAATTAACATCCTTTACCATTTATACAACATCTAATCTAAGCCTTTCAGTGTCTGATCTCAATTCCTTTCTTCTTAATAGAGAAGCTGACCAGAGCTTGGAGCTTCTCTATTGGATAACAAGGAGGGGTAGCATACTTCACCAATGGGAGGGAGAACTTGAAGGCCTAATGAACTCAGGTCCCACCCTTAGAAGATCCTATCTCGAAGGGTAGGATCCCCTAGCCAGAAGTGGAAGCATCTTGGGAAAATGATAGAAAATGCCATGATTGTGCAAGATGAAATCTTGATTAGAAGCCCCACCTTTTTTCTTCCAAACCAACCTTAAATTATGATCTAGTTTTTGAAGGGTCTTTAAGGAATGCCCTGCTACATGATTCCTAATTAGGTTATAATGAAAACATCTAAAATGAATTCATTTGTAGTTGATAAACTGAATCCATAATCTACGAAGGGAACAAATCTTGACCAAGTGATAAAGAGGCTTGGACAAATCCAAAATTACACAAGCTCTTACAAACCTTTTTCCCAAAAAACTCTCTTATAAATTATTGTTTAAAATATGTTTCTTCTTAGAATCCAACTTATCATGATTATTATTGAACAATTATACATATTCATTTGATTAAATGATTTATGGTATAATTAACTATGCCAATGATTTTTAGATCAACACATTTTAAATCATCATCTATAATTCATCATCAGGAAAGAAATAAATCATGCGAAGAGATTATAGACCTACATTATTATAAATATAATTTAATTGAGCCTAGATGGTGCTTCAAAAAGGCTAGGTATGTAGTCTTCTTTGTGATTGTATTCATCATCTTCTCTATAAGATTAGCTTTTATATATGTCTCCCTCCTATGAAAGGTACAAATAAGAACATTTACATTTTCACAGTCCATAAGAATTGACAAAATGATTATTGGGAGAATTAACTATGTCAATGATTTTTAGATTGACGTATTTTAAATCACCATATGTGATTCATCATCAGGAAAGAAAGAAAGAAATTATACAAAGAGCTTACAAATCTACCTTATTGTAAATATAATCTAGTTGAACCAGATGGTGCTTCAATAAATTTAGGTCTATAGTCTCCTTTGTTGTTTTTTTCCTCAGCATCTCTAGAATCTTAGATTTTGTATAAGTTTCCCTTTCATGAAGGGTATAGATAATAAATTTTACACTTTCATAGTCCATAAGATTTGACAAAATGATTTCTAGGTGAAATAACTGTGTCGATGATTTTAGATAGACTTGTTTTGAATCACTATCTTTGATTCATCATCAGGAAAGAAAGAAATAAATCATACAAAGAGCTTACATATTTATTTTCTTATAAATATAATCTAGTTAATCCTAGATGGTGATTCAAGAAGGCTCTGTGTATAGTCTTCTTTGCAATTTTGTTCCTCAACTTCTCCATAATCTTAGTTTTTGTATATGGGTATGTGCACAGAGTTGGGGGATAATTCCAAGGACATTTCCCATAACTTGATCATTTTATTAAATAACATGTTCACATTATTGACATAACATGATTGCATTATTTAAATTATGACTCAATAATTATCGAGCCATAATGTAATCACATTAATAGATAATGTGATCACATTATTGTAAAAGTAATAATTTGATCACATTCATATTGTTTTGCACATAAAATCATGTGAGCATGTATATGAAGACGATCTTTGTTAATATAAAACTCAATCACATTATTATAAAATAAAAAACATGATCATATTTGTGTTATTTGGCAATAAAATCATGTGAACATGCATATGAATCCAATCTTGATTTGAAGCTTATATTTACTACTCTAAATGTTAAAATTTATTTTAGTAAATGTAAGAAATTAGGGTCACTCTGCATCTAATAGAGTTGGTCTCATAGTTTCACGCCTTCTGATATGGAAAATATTTTTTCAAAATCCAATATGGTCAATACTTATGAATTTTTAGGGTCTAAGTATTGAACTTGGGGATTTTAGGACATAAATTTTGTAATTGATGTCCATTTTTGGTAAACATATAGTCATTTTTTAGGTTTTTAAGCCTTCTATATTGATTCTTGGTACTTTTTAGAGTCCTAGGTTTGTCAAATTTGAAGTTTTCAAACCACTCAATTTAAACTTGATCCAAAGTGGTGTGATTGGGGTAGCATAGGTCAAATTGATGACCTGTACACATCAAATGACCAATTTATGTTAATTTTACATGTTCATCATCCCTCCCTCATCCCTAATCACTTATTCTACATCCTTTATCATCCCTAATCACTCTCTTATCATTCCTCATTGTCCCTAATCACTACCTCATTGACCCTCACTATCCCTAGTCATCTCTAATCACTCCCTCATCATTCTTGATTACTCCCTTATTAACCCTCACTATCTCTCATCATCTCTAATCACTAACTCCCCATCTCTCATCATGTCTAATTACTCATTCATTGAACCTCACCATCCCTCATCATCTTTAATCACTCCTTCATTATCCCTAATCACCCCCTCATTGGCTCTCACCATCCCTAATCACTCCCTCATCATCCCTAATCATTTCTTCGTTATTCCTAATCACTCCCTCTCATCCCTCATTATCCCTAGTCAATCCCTTATTAATCCTCACTATTCTTCATTATTTATAATCACTCCCTCATCATCCCTAATCACTCCCTTGTCGACCATCACCATCCCTCATCAGCCCTAATCACTACTTCATCATCCCTCATCATCTTTAATCACTCCTTCCTCATCCTTCATTTCCCCTAATCACTCCCTCATTAACCCTCATCATCCCTCATCATCCCTAATCACTCCCTCATCATCCCTATTCACTCCTTCATTGACCATCATCATGACTAATGACTCCCTCATCATATCTATTAGATTCCTCTTTGTCCCTCCTCATCCTTAATCAATCCATCTAATATCTTGATGGTGGCATTTTTTTTGGGTTTAAAAATGATAGGAGTTACAAGTGGAGAGTTGAGTGTTAGCATAAAATATAAGACATCATGATCAAAATGATGTGGAGGTAAATTTGAAACATAAATGTTTAGCACCTATGAAAAAATATGGGCCTATTATAAATTATGTAATTCACAATTGAAGAGTCACCAAAAAAAGAGAAGCAAGTAAAAACACCATAGCACCAAAAATAGGTAGTAAATATGAGGATCACCAAGCTATGTGATTTCCTGAAACCAATCAATTATTTTCCATATGAGGAAATTTTATGATACAAATAATCACATTGAAGGCCTTCTATTTTTATGTCTATTAATTTATTAATCATAATATAGAGTGGAAAATAATTTTCAAATGATTATAACAAGTATTCCAAGATGAAAAAGTGGTGCTTAATCCATAACTTCAATATTCAATCTAATGAAGAGTGTCACACTATGAGTTCTCTACTCGCATAACTTGAGAAGTGGGTATAAATTATATAGCACTATAAAAAGGTAAGTAGATAATAGATTATGAACCCAATGATATGGTTGGTACTAAAAATATTTTTACTTCCCAAAAAAATAAGTTATATGAATTAAAAATATTATTTCATTAATAAATGTAGATCAATGGTGAGCCAATACAATTCATCATTTCCAATGGAAGTTAGAATAATTTAATTTCCCATAAATCATATTTTCAAAAATTTTAATTGAAATTGATGCATCGTTCATAACCCTGCACTAGTGTATGGTTTAGTGTAGGCCTTGAGAAATGGATCACATAGTAGTGTCACTTGGTGTACAAAATTAAACTTTTTAAAGATGCAATCCTTTGTTATATATCACCATTAGAGGTGTGTGATGTTTTACATGTGTTCAACCATATATTTACCATTGACATGTAGTTTATGAAGTAAATCTTTGAAATATTGTGATAGACTGTCATTATCTAAAATACCATATATCACAGTTAGTTCATAAGCTTTCAGTCATTATTTCTAGGAATTGAAAGAATCTTGTCAGTTCTAGTAAGAAGTATACTCTTGACGGTAATAAGTAAATGTAATTGCATTGTTATGGCACCATATCATAGTGTGGTTTGTCCAATAATAACAAATACTAAATAATTGAACCATAAACTAGATGAATACAAAGATATATTTCAGTTGCCTAGATAAGTTCCTACATACTATACACTAAACAATATGATTGATTTGATCCCTTAACTACCTCTACCTAAAACCTCTTTATACAACATATAATTTCTATAAAATTAATAGATCAAGTGGTATATCCATGAAATCATGGATAATGGACACATCATGCCCAAAGCATTGCCTTGTAAAATTCCAATTGTAATTGTGCCAAATAAGGATGGGACATGAGGTTGTGAATCAATTAAAAAAATATTAAAAAGATTAAAGTGAAGAACTATTATCCTCATCTACATATTAAGGCATTTTTCTATCATATCCATGGTCTAGAATTATTTTCCAAAATTAATCTTAAGTTTGGGTATCATCATATTCATGTTGAACCTTTAGACATTTCGAATATAGTCTTAAAAACAAAGGAAGGATTGATTGACTAGTTGGTTTTGCCTTTTAGGTTAAATCATGTAGCAAATTCATTCATTAAGATGTTGAATGACATCCTCAAGCCCTTTAACTATGTCATTTTTTTAATCTACCTTCATGACATCCTAATCTTTAGAAAACATGGGATGAACATATACACCATTTTGAACTAGTGTTTCACATTTTGCAGATACACATTTTTATAATTACATAAATAAATTTTAATTTTTCATGTAATAGATAAAGCATTTGGGATACATTACACACAAGGAGTGCATGTGTGAACCTGACCAAGATTCAAGTCATACAAGAATGGGAAACACCAAATAACTTTGCATAGATTCAAATATTCTTAGAAATATAAAATTATACAGGAGATTTGTGTTTAATTTATATCCTTTGAACCAACCTACTAAAGGTGGAACTAAATAAAGTTTCATCTAGTCAGTTGCACAACAAATATGATTTGATGAACTAAAATTCAAACTCTATTTTGTGCTAGTACTTGTGTTACTTGACTATAAATTTGAAAGATCATCCAATTCATTCAATAATAAAATTGACTATCACAAATGGGTATTGACAACATAACAACTCCTAGAAAAGAGTTAATTTCTATTATAATGGATAAAAACAACATATGATTGGAATCAAAGATACCTTTAGAGTCTATACTTACGTTAGATGATGAGGGAGTATTAGGGATGAGGAATGGTGAGGTTCAGTGATGGAGTGATGAGGGATGGTGAATGTCAATGAAGGAGTGATTAGGGATGATGAGGGATGAGAAAGGAGTGATTAGGGATTGTGAGGGATGAGGAGGGAGTGATTATGGATGATGAGGGATGATGATAGTCAATGAAGGAGAGATTAGGGTGATAAGTTTGAGTGATTAGAGATGATGAGGGACAATGAAGGTCAATGAGAGATTGATTAGGGATGAGAAAGAATGAGGAGGGAGTGATTAGGGATGATGATAAATGATGAGGAAGCGATTAGGGATGAGGAAAGAGTGATTAGGGATGAGGAAGGAGTGATTAGAGATGATGAGGGATAGTGAAGGTCAATGAAGGAGTGATTATGGATGATAAGGGAGTGATTATATATGAATATGGATAGTGAGGGTCAATGAGGGAGTTATTAGCGATAATGAGGAATGATGACAGAGTGATTAGGGTTGATGAGGGATGAGCAGAAAGTGATCAAGGATGAGGGAGGGATGATGACCAAGTGAAATTAACACAAAGTGGTTGTTTGATGTGTGTAGGTCATAAATGTGACCTATGTTACCCTAATCACACCATTTTGGATCAATTTTAAAGTGAGTGATTTTAAAACATTAATTTTGACAAACCCAAGACTCTTAGAAATGCTAGGAATCAATCTGGAAGGCACACAAACCTACAAAATGACTATATGTTTACAAAAAATGGACATCAATTACAAAATTTATGTCCTAAAATCCCTAAGTTCAATAATTAGACCTTGAAAATGCTTAAGTACTGACCAAATTGGATTTTAAAAAACTATTTTCATATCGTAAGGCATGCAATTATGAGACCAACTCTATCAGATGTAGAGTAACCTTAATTTTTTTTAATTTATTAAAATAAATTGAAATTTTAAAGAAATAAATGTAAATGTAAGCTTCAAGTCAAGATTAGTTTCATATGCATGTTCACATGCTTTTATGTGCCAAATAACAAGAACACAATCACATTTTTACTTTTATAATAACATGATCACATTACTAACATGGTCATGCTATCTATTAACGCGATCACATTACTAATGTGATCACGTTAATAATGAGATCGTGCTATTTGAATTTGAATTCAAACACCAAGCCTTTTGGCTCAAGAATGGCTTGGATTCCTAAGCCAAAGGCTTAGATTTATCAGTCTATAATCGAGCCTAAGCATTTTACTAAAAAACATCAAAATTTAACTTCGATCGCCAAATACATTATGAATTTTAACGGTAAAATTTAAAAACTTAATACCATCATGACGAGTATGCTTTCCTCTTTCCAAAAATATGATTTTTATAATTTTTAGACTATTTTAAGGTTTCAAACTATGTTGATTTCTAATTATACCTTTTTTAAGCCACTAAATGCCGTAAATATGCATGCCTATACATGTTCATGTAATTTGGTTTTTGTTGATCCAAATGCAAAACAAGTTATATGGTCACAAACTAGGCCTAATTCCACACATATTAAAAAAAAATCCTTTTTTTGAGATAGGTGCATCACACAGACTGCGATCCATTTTTTTGTCAGTTTTCAAGATCTATTTACTTGTAAAATTCATTAAAAAAATGTATTCATTAAAAAAGTATAGGTCACAAACTATAATATTTTATCTAATTGTTCACCAAAGGGTTTCAAACAATATTAAACATTGCTAAAAAAATGGTGCGCTGCACAGCCGTTTATTTACTCTATATTTTTGAAAAAATAAGAATTCCTCTTCAAATTTTAGATGTTTGACCTAGTTATACTTAAAAATTTAAAAAAAAATAGTGTTTTGAAAACTAGACTCAAATTTTTACATTTCATGTTCTTACACCATCTTCAAATTTAGAATGTAAATATCTCAAATTATCTACAAAAGTTTAGATTTATGAAATTTCTAAAAAATCATATCCACGGGTAGGCCCCTTTTTATCCCCCAACTTTGTGCACTTACCCATATGTCTCCCTCCCATGAAGGGTACAAATAAGAACTTTTACACTTTCTCAGTCCGTAAGATTTGACAAAATGATTTCTGAGAGAAGTAACTGTGTCAATGATTTTGAGATCAATGTATTTTGAATCATCATCTTTGATTCATCATCAGGAAAGAAAGAAAGAAATCAAGCAAAGAGCTTACAAACCTACCTTCTTATAAAGATAATCTAGTTGAGCCTAGATGGTGCTTTAGGAAGGCTATGTCTGTAGTCTTTTTTGCGATTTTGTTCCTCACCGTCTCTAAAAGCTTAGTTTTTGTATATGTCTCCCTCCCATGAATGGTACAAATAAGAACTTTTACACCATCACAATCCATAAGATTTGACAAAATGATTTATGGGAGAAGTAACCATGTCAATGATTTTTAAATCGACACGTTTCGAATCACCATCTGTGATTCATCATCAGGAAAGAAAGAAAGAAATCATGCAAAGAACTTACAGAACTGCCTTCTTATAAATATAATCTAGTTGAGCCTGCATTTCTTTTTTGATGATGAATCACATATGGTAATTCAAAATGCATTGATCTAAAAATCATTGACATAGTTACTTCTCCCAAAAATCATTTTTTCAAATCTTACGGATTGCGAAAGTGTAAAAGTTCTTATTTGTACGTTCATGGGATGGAGACATATAAAAAAGCTAAGTTTTTGGAGATGTTAAGGAACAAAATTGCAAAGAAGATTGCATATCTAGCCTTTATGAAGTGTCATCTAGGCTCAGCTAGATTATCTATATAAGAAGGCATCTCTTTAAACTCTTTGCATGATTTCTTTCTTTTTTCCCTGATGATGATGAATCATAGACAATGATTCGTAACGCGTCGATCTAAAAATCATTGATAGTGATTTCTCCTAGAAATCATTTTGTCAAATCTTATGGACTGTGAAAGTGTAAAATTTCTTGTATATATTCATATTCATATAGATTTTGATAAATTCTATAAACAAATATTTCATATAGATTTTGATGAAACTTATAAACTAATTTAATTAAAAAAATATTAAAAGTCAAATCATCCTCTTATTTTCACAAAATAAACATCTTCGTCTTAAATTTGATGGTTGTATGGCATTATTTAAATTTTTTAAATGTTTGAAGACATTACATGGAATCACTGAGTTACATAGAATGTCGACATCTCTGCCCATATTTCAAAAATAAACATATAATGTATTTACAACACTGAATAAACATACATTTAAATCAATAAGCTCTTTTGACTAAAGTCCTTTAACTAAGCAGCTACAAATAAAAGGCATTCACACTGTGAAAATCACCTAAAGATGATCCTACTCTTAATTTCAAAAAATACAAAATAAAATAAAATATATATTTAAAAAATTTAATCCTTTATTTATTTATATATCAATATCACACTTACTTTCATACGTTATAGTCATTACATCTTTAATCATTACACAACAACTCTAAAAAACAATTTATCATAATTATTATTAAATAATAATTTATATATATTCATATTCATGTACATTTTGATAAATCCTATAAAATAATTTAATTTAAAAAGCATTAAAAGTACCTTCCTCCTCCCATTTGCACCAAGAATAAGTATAAACATCCTCCTCGGTCTTAAATTTGATGGTGGTATGATATTATTTAGATTTTTTTAAAACAAATAGAATCGAATTTATTTTTAAGACCTGCTGCTACCAAAAAAATTTAAAAGACCTGAAACTACAATAAAAATATATATTAAAAAATATATAATCCAATAAATATATATCGACATACTATGTTTTTATTCACACGTACTTTGCCCCGTTACTTATAGCATGTTCATGGCAATGTCGAATACATAACCGCCATAAAAATATTTACATCACTGGCAGGTCGACCGTCAAATCAACTCCCCCATCAAGGAGTTCGCAGTGCAAAGCCAGCTCAGAGATTGCTTCCTTTTTAACAAAAGTGTAGCAGGCGCATAGGCAGACAATGCCGTTACAGTCTTTTCGGCTGCCGGGGCATTAAAGCATGTTTACCTTTATGTCGGTAAAAGCAGCTTTATCTTTATCACGGCTATACAGCACTATTTTCGCCGGTATGATCGACTTGTGCCGAGGACACCGATCCACCCTGCGAACGCTCGGCTGCGTCTCGTTCTTTGTCTCTTCCGATCAGCCAACTGAACGACCTTTTCAAATAAGCCTTGCGTTCCGGCTGCTCAACTCCAACTTGATCTCTGGGTCGAGACGAAGCGCGCTCGGAAAACGTTCTGACAAACGATGCCGGATTAATAGAAATGCTCCCCCATCTTTCCGATCTCGATCTGTGTGCCGCATCGCTCACGGAGCCGCCCGGCTTAGAGCACGGTGGCGGGGCATTAGAATTGGACGGCTCCTGCGAATGATGCTTGGCTACGAAGCTGCAGCTCCTATGCAGCCCGGGCTTCAGCCCATCGGGAGTGGCGATGTACCACTCCGTGGGCTGCTCCGGCTCCTTCCGCACCCTTACCAACGAGTGCCCCGTCGAATCGTCGCCCGGGGCCGCGTTCGTCGCTTCGTCATTCGAAACATCTCTGCGGACGCTTCCGTGTCGGCTAACTCCGCCTCCGTTGTCGATAACGATCGCGACGCCGACCTCCTCTGGAGGCGCCTGCGGATCGACGACACCGAAGTCCGTGCCCGTGAGGTCGGAGTCGTCCGTAGGCAGAAGGCTCGTCCGGCACACCGGACACGTTGTGTGCGTGCAGAGCCACGTGTCGATGCACTCCGGATGAAAAGCGTGGTTGCACTTGGGAAGCAGTCGCAGCATCTCCTCCGCCTGGAAGTCGTTGAGGCAGACCGCGCACTCGGATCCCTTAGCCTGGGCTTTTAGCCCCTTCACCAGATTATAGCTGAAAACCGGGAAACTCTCGATGACCGTCCGGTCCAGACCTCGGGTCTCCTCTCTGTCGAAACCCTCTCTATTAATATTGGTGCCCACTAGTCTGGAAGCTCTTCTGCCCACGTCCCAGTTCGGCGTCCGGCGGCGGACGAAGATGCAGAAGAAGCCAATGAAGAAGAAAAAACTGAGCAGCACGAGGATGATGATGGCTACGAAGGGATTGAACCGCACGTTGAAATCGTACGGGCCGTTGTAATTGTCGTTCGAATTATCTGTGCCGTTGTTATTTGCCAAACTCACCACTTTCAATGGCATAACAGAGCTCAAATTGCTTGAGACTGCAAAATTCTCCATTTTACCGACAACCGACAACCATTCGTCCGCTAAAGTCTGGATCAACAAATCCTTTCCTCTCAATTGAATTCTCTAAAACTGTACTCGATCATGTCGAAATCATCGCTGAAAGTGTGGATATAATTCCGGTTCCTACTGTTTTTCGTCTCCAGCCCGTTGGCGGAATAAATACATTCGGGCAGAGCAGTTATAGAATCACTATTAGTCTATACCATCGATCGCGAAGATGAAAGAACGGCCGAGATTAATTGTGTACTGTGACTATGAAGCCAAAACAAGCCGGAGAGGCCGACTTTGGTGTCATTTTGACTTGGAGGGTGGAGGAATTTTGTGTATTACTTCTAGATGATTTTTACCGACTCCTCCTTCCCCGGCCCTCCCTAACCCATATACCGTTGAACGCTCGCGTGGTGGGCTAAGACTTTACAGGATAACTTGTTTTCCACATTCCAAACCACCCACCCACCGCTACCCCAAAAAAAAATTTAAACAAAGATTAAAAAATGGCTCAGGATTTCGCTCCCCTTGTAAATTAAATTACATTTAATTTAATTTCGATATTAAGGATCCGTAGGGGCAAGAATCACTAAATAAAGTGAAGAAGATAAATTTAGCGTATGAAGAGAAACTGACAAATAGTATCGTCAACTTGAATTTTTCTATAATATTATTTAAAATATTTATGTGATTTATGTTTTTAATGAATTTAACATATACAAGAGAATTAAAAAATATGGGAAATTTTTTCTTAAAAAAATATTATGTTATTTTTATCAACGTGTTTTGAATCATCTTGTGTGATTTATTATTAGGTATATTTTATATATATATAATTTAGACTTGTTTGTTTTTAAATATTTTTTTATTGTGATTTCAGATGTATGAATGGTTAGAATACAATTAATATTTTAAACGTTATATGTCTATTGTAAAATGGAAGTTTGTTAGAAGCGTGTTGAAAAGAGTGTTTGATTGTTAATTTTGATGAACAGAAAGAAGTTCATTATAATAACCACCTTTATACAAACTCTCTATGTCTATTAAAATTAAGAGTCAAACACTCTTTTCAACAACTCTCCCAATGAACTTTCATTTTGCAACGGGCATACAACGTTCAAAACATTAATTGAAATTCTAATCATTCATACATCTTTTATTACAATGGAAAATCTTTATAAACAATCAGGGTTGAGGTTCTATACATGTTTTATTCTTGAGAATCATGGATGTTAATTTGAAACACATCGGTAAAAAAATATCGTATACAATTTTTTCCCAATTAATTTGAAACATATTGATAAAAAATAATGCATACAACTTTTTCTCAAAACTCTTTTTACTGAAAACATAAAAACTTTTATTAATTAAAAATATAATAATAAAATATAAAATCATCTGTAACATTATTTTAAAAATTTATGAATATTTATTCATAATTCTATAAAAATATTTAATTTTTAAAAATTTAGTTTCGTTTTTTCATGATTAATTATTTTTGGTACACTTTCTTTAAAATTAAATTGATCAATGAACAATGTCACAAAAAAATACTTGTTACGGTTTTAAAAAAATAAAAATACAACAAACATCACATGAAATTTTTTATTTAATGTTAAAATGGGCAGATATTCGGGAATCTGGGGAGCGATGGAAGCATCGAAGAAGAGCAGCAACGTGCAAAAATTAATAGTTGAAGCGTTGTGAAAGGGCGGTCACTTGGTGCAAGCAGTCTCTGAAACTAAGTACGATGCCCTCTTTGCAAGCCGTCAACGTGAACATGCAAAAACTCTATATCGTCGTGCCACAAAACTCAATTTGAATTCTGTGCGAACTTGGCAGAGCCTGGCAACCACGGAGGATCGGTGGAAGGCTGCGAGTGTAGTGGAGCTCATAACATCTGTACTACCAGGCCTATCGATACAAAGAATGCGTACAAACAGTTTGAAAAAATGTCACAAAGAGGTTTCGGCTTCCTACCTCAATATACTACTTTGAATGAGCACCATAAAGGGGATTTGGAGGCTCACAAGCCATTGCAACAAATGGAAGGTCTGTCAACCATCAATCAAACACCGGATCTCTGAAAAGGAGGAAACAGGCAGAGTGTTTGACAAAATGTCAGATCAATTCTCCTTTGCCAGGAATGGTTTGATAACATATGAGGATGATCTCAAGGGTCAACCAATATCCTCTCAGCCGGATTTTTATGGCAGCAAATACTTTCAAATATTGGTGAAAAATATTGAGGGGCAGTCCGTTACACCCTCAACTAGATCATCAGATATTATTACTATAGGATTCAACACAAAGTGGGGATCTTTTACCTAGACGAGAGTAAACAATTAGGGGACTCTAGAGTGCTGAATGCTTACAACATTTATAAAGACTCCTTTTTTTAGCGATTCGTTTGCATGGAGGAGTAGTGGGATCTAGAAAACCTTCTACTTCAAAGTCGATTTCTTACAAGGATCCAACGCACTCCAAGGCTCCCACCCATTCAACGCTCCGTGTTGACAAGCCAAGCTCATACATGGTTGAAAAAATGGATGAAGTGCCAACTATGGTGGTAAAACATCGTGAGATAAATGAAATATTTGAGTATCTTAAATCTGATGTAATTATATGCCAGTTTAATGGATTTTGGCCTTGGTTCAAAGAGATGCATCGGTGGATTTATACACATTGGTCCAAATAGTGTGATTTACTATTGTACTCAAAAAGCTTTTTTGTATTATATGTTTCTACTTTTGAAGATTACGAGACAATATTTGAAGAGGGATTATAGTTTTAGGGAAGAGCCATACTCTTTATTATCTTTTGGTTTTTAGAATTTGATCATAATATTATGGTTATTTCCAAAATATTTATTTGGGTTTGCCTTCCAAACTTGCCTCTCCTTTTTTGACAAATATTTGGAATGTTTTGAGCAGATTTGTAAAAGTTGATCATGACCGAACCCGACAAGGTATTTTCACATTTGCTTGCATCTACGTGGAGGTCAACCTAAGTAAAGGATTCCCTAAAACATAATCCTAAAACATAATACATTGATATGGATTCAAACCTTCAACTATGAAAATACAACATTTATGTGTCATTTTTGTCACCAAACATGTCATCTACACGAATCTTGCTCTCAAGCAAAAAGACATTCAAAGACGAAAAGGGGTTTTACTTGCAAATCAAATGGTTGACAACATTATGAACCTCAACTCTCAAAGGATGAAGATGACAAGAGCATATTAGAATCACATACTTCAAAGGAAGAGAAAGATACCAAAAAAAGAATCAAAAAAAAATTAGTGTTGATATAAATTAGTCCTCATAAAATTTAAAGGAATAAATGAAGGTGGCGGAACCATCCACACAAGGAACATATACAAATGAAACTCCAATAGGAGGAATTAAGAGATTACATAAGTTAGATAATTCCGAGTCCGATATGGAGTTGTCCATGGTTGGTTATTCAGAAACACAACTTACTGACCTACAAATGGTGGTTACGGGAACTCCTCCAAGGGGTTGGATAGAGGTGAAAAATAAAAAAGAGAAGAAAGGATGGATCGAAGATATTGCCATATAATGTAGTTTTTTTTCCCCTAAAAAAAAAAGTCAAGACTGTTGATTATTTGTTGGTATGAGCTTTTAATATCCTAAGGATATTTCCATATACCTTGTTATACATTATTTTGTAGTTATTTGTATAGTAAATGTTATTTGTATTGTAATATGTGCATATGTAGAATGTATTTTAATTCTATATTGAAATATAAATGCAACATTTTTTCAAATTTTTTTTTTTTTAATAAATTTTATGTTGAAATATTGACAATATATCTAAGTTTGAACCTTTAATAAATTTAAGACTCCATAATTGTTTAAAATTTATTCTTAAAAACTATTGAAAATATAATTATTTTTATTTAAATTCGATATTTAAATAATCTTTTTAATAATAAAATCATAAATTTTATAAAAAGAATTGTAAATCTTATATACATTTAATTTAAAATTATATAAGATAATTAAAAAACAATCTCCTCACCCTTAAATAGTGAATTAAAAAATCTAATATAAATTTGTATAAAAGATCTCGTACATCAATTGAGTGTCATTTGATTCTATCCTTATAATATAATATTTTATTTTATTTGGAGAGTTCGGTGACACTTTGCGTCTAATTGGTACCTATGTTCATTTTAAATTTTTAGTCGTTGATAGCCACGTAGGAAACGTCTGAAAGTATTTCGTTTTTCGATTTCGCCATTCTAGAAATTTAAGAATTTATTGGTTTATTTATTTATGGGAAAGCAGCCTAACATAATTAAATAAATTATATCGACAAGAATTTCCCCCAACTCCATATAGGAAGGCCAAGATTCTCTAACGTGTTTTTAAATTGTAACGGGTTATATTTTTATAATGAAAGAAAACACATTATATTATAAGAAGATTAAGATTTGTATTTTTTAAATTGTAATTATTTATTATGTTAATATGTATAACATACAATGATAGTGAAAGTATTGATGAATTGTAATTGTAATATTTTTGATATCTTAACAATTAATGTTGAGATTTTAAATTTAACGTCTATTTGATTGTGATCTTAAATTTGATATTATTTAAGTATTATAAGGTAATTTTAATCTTAAATTTAATATTCATTTGATTTTCATATAAAAATATTTTAATTATTTATTTTAAAAAATGAATCAAAAAATTATAATATTCAAACATATAATAAAATTCTTGAATTTTTTTTTCCAAACCCTACACAATATATCTCAAGATTAATATCTATAAAAAAAACTTTAAATAAATTTATTTAAGATATTTGTACTAAGTACCTAATCAATTATAGGTGAAGAGTTTCATTGATATTTGAACTTATAACTCTCACTTCTAACTTAAAAAACTTCATCTTTTTGTTGCCTTGTTGATTTAAAGATTCTCTACAACATTGTTTAATTTCCTTCTTATTGAGATTCTACATTCAAATTGATTCAATTTATTATTCTCATATTAGTTCTTATTTCTAAACACTGAGCTTTGGGATTGACAAGACACCACATACCCAAACAACATAGTCAAGATCTCTAAGGCAATGTACATTTTATTGAAACAAAATATATTACCTTCTCTAGACACTCCACTTTTATCACTTCTATATCAAAATTGTAAAATGGAACGATTCCAAGCAATTACACACAATCTAGTCTAAAATCTTATGTTCATCTAATATATGTGTCTGAATTCACCTTGGTGCATCTCTAGGTGGGATAATTTATCATATTATATCTATTCAATTATCATGCCGGTCAATTTCTTTGTTCAATTATCATTTGTTCAATTTTTTGGGTCAATTCACTAATTCCCCTTCACCGATCAATTAACATAATTAATTCCCTCTTCTATAAATCATTCTTCTAAATTATATTTCTATTATAAATAGAATTATAATTTCCTTTCATTTAATTAATTCATCTTTTCCTCCAAAGGGGCATCTTCATTCAAGAAAGGATCTTGAGATTATATGGAATATGCTTTTGTGGGCTAAATCAATTTGATAAAATGAATTAATAGACAAGATTATTTTGTACCCTTCATTTTGGAGATAAGATGAATGGCCCTTAATGAATCTTGTGGGATATTTTAGGATCATTCTCAACCCTTGATCTTGGAAACAAGATGAAGGGCCCACATGGGTGATCCATGTGCCTTCTTAGGAATGATTCTCTTCCCTTCATCTTGGAAACAAGAGGAAGGGTCTAAACAGAATCTCACAAAGATCTTAGAAGGAGAATTCTCCACCCTTCATCTTGTAAATAAGATAAAGGGATTATATTAATCCTCATTTTATATTTTCAAGGATCATCTTTCACCCTTCATTTTGGTTAAGATGAAGAGCTCACATCAGTGATCAATGTACTGATCTATGTGCACTATTGAGAACTCTTTTGTAATAGTTCATCTTACTTTCAAGATGAAGGATCCTCACTAATATCATATCATTATAAATAGACCTCGTCAAATTGCAATTATAATTCTCAAGATATATAACAAAGTGTTGATAATTTTTCAATCCCCCTTATGCATCACCTTTTTGAATTTGTCATCAAGTTCAACTAGTCTATAGCTTCAATGGAGATGTCTCAACACAATTGGCATTGACAAAGATTATTTGATATGAAATCTGAGCCAAACCCTATGCAGATATGTTTCTAATGAAATTTTGCATGCTTTTGATTTGAATCTTATGCATTATTAGCTAATCTTTGTATGCTCACAAGGTCTTAGGCTCAAGCATTTTTCATTTGTTCGGTTTTTGATAGACTTAACAATAGATTTATTAAAATATAGATTGTGAATATTACTAATAACATAAATGGCACACACGATGGGACTAGCAACCCATACCTTTCTTTTTAAGCCTCTTTAGCAACCTTCCTTTGAAGAATATTTGATTATTTTTGCTCTTTTATGTTCATAGTTTATGCCATTTTATTTTTTATGCATTTTAGTGAATTTGTTTGTGAAAATGGTGAAAATGTTTCTGTTTGCCCACTAATTGGTGAAATCACCTAGTAATTGATGAAATCATCATTGTAAATTTTGTTCTCTGTTCTCTATTTCCTCTACAGGTTTCAAAAATTGGCGAAACCATTCAAATATTAATGAAATTGACACATCAATCAATGAAATCAACTGTTAATTGATGAAATCATTCATGGGATTATTTTCTACATATCGATGAATTGGTCACCATTTTGGTGAAATCAACATATATTTTGGTTAAATCATCTTATCCTTCAATGAAATTGACATTATTATTAGTGAAATCAACTTTATTAGTGGCAAAATCATTTATGTTGCTTCTTTCTCTTATTTTTTCTACATGTGAGGGTTTTTATATCAACAAATTTGTTCAAACATCGACAAAATTATCAAGGTAAACAATGAAATTGTTCATATATTAGAGAAATTATATGAACATCTCATAGTTCTATTTTACTGCTTATTAACAAAATGGTTTGATTATTAGTGAAATTATTCTATTACTTACGAAATTTTTCTTGCTAATTGGGGAAAACATTATTGTCTACTTTTTTGTGTTTTGTTCTCTGTTCCTATAGGTTTTTGAAATCGATGACTTAGTCCTTCTAAATGGTGGATTGTTCTTTATGTCTCAAAATCTAAGAGTTGTAAAAACATAGAAAATCAACCTCCTTCGCTTGTCAAAGATCTACCAAGAAAAACTACTTACCTTGTTTGCTTGTAAATTCTAAAAAGGGTGTGGTGATCTATTAAAAAAATTACATTATCTACTCACATTTCATTTAGTGCCTTAAAGACAATTCAAATTTAATTTTGTGTTATAAGAAAACTTTATTATTTTTCAAGCTTTTTTATTGTGTACAAGTTTTCTTGTTACTTCTTGTTGCTTGAGTGTTTTTTGAGGATATTTTATGTGTATGCTCTCTCTTTTTGGATGATTAAAAAATACAAAGTTCTTGTATGTTTTAATCCTTTATATTTTCCTACTATACTCTTCCCTCTCCCATAGTGAGAATTACATGAATCAGAATGATAATACCTTCATTTTTATTTTGACTACATGATTGGGGTGTCATTGCCTTCTCACGAGTCTTTTAGGAATGGTGATTGGGATGTCATTATCCACCATTCGTACCAAACCCCACTTATCCAATAGGGTATACAAATTGAGAAATATTTCTATTGTATATACATGGATTTATGCTTGCATAAAGTTGTGTGAGGATTGGACCCTAAGGAGTTATTTCCAATATCCTAGGTTAATGTGTGGTACCCTTGAAAGGAGCAATCTTGTAAAATATATTTAAATTGTTTATTAATAATTTTTTCTCCCAAGTAATTTGAAGTATATAGGGACCATCTAGATATCTCAAGTAAAATAATAAGCAATCCTAAATCTGATAGCACTTCACTAAGACCCCTACTCTTAGAGTGGTTGTAAAGGGACAAGAACCTCTTGTGAATGGTCCAATCTTGGATTGCTTCTTAGATACCTCTTTTATCATATATTTATTAGAGCATTAGCTAGGATCTCTATTCAAACAAATGCATAGATTTTTGAGAAAAATTAAAACTATTGCCTAAACATTGATGTGAGCAAGAATGAGAATATTACACAAAAAATAAGACAAAATATCTAATACTCCATGTTGAATAGCTCACCAAAAGGATGCATAAATATGAGAGTAATGTGTAACTCTTCCATGAATTATCACAATGGCCTAAAATAGTATGTAACTCCTAAGTTTGAAATGATCAATCAAGGAGTAACATCCACTAGCCAATGATAATGAAAAAGAGTAACTCCCTATGTCTAAACACACATAAGAAAACTACCTCAAGTGTAGGAATAACCTATGTGTAAGAATAATCCAAATAAAAAAATATAAATAAAATAGATCCTTACACTAACACTCCCTATAAGCACAACTTAGGTGGGTAGAAGAAATGGGTCTCGATAATAATGCCTGATGAGGTACACATGTACAAAGAAACTCTCATAAAGTGGAGAAAAAGATAAAACCTATAGGAAACCCCCATGCCCACCATCCTCCCAAAAAAATAGAGAAGAAAAAATAAGAGAGGAATAAAAATCCCCATTAGAAGCTACAACTGTCTGTATCCACCCTATATCCTACAAAGGAACTCTCTAAAGGGACTATGGATCAATAGTAGATGTAGTGAAGAGTGAATCACCCTAGAATAGTGAATGTGTCCACCAAGTACCTGATGGATCTCCAACCAAGGTGTAGTCCTTATACATGAACTATGTTCCTCATGCATAGTAGATGGGCCAAATTCTCTATGAAATGATGGTGTATCTAAAGCACAAAGAAATAATGTGGAATGCCCTATAACTATGTAGAAGAGTTCTTGATGTATGATGAGTCCTAAATTAAAGTACATGATCCCTATAATGTTTGAAGTGGACTAAAAGTAGGTGACTCAATAAATAACTCCTCAATGTCTAGAAGATGACAAAAATATGGTGAAGGTGTGTACCCATAACTACCTTAGTCATTTGTGTTAGATGAAGAGTCATCGATATTATATATAAGGTCAGACTCATAAATGTCATCAAGTCTAGGTGAGTTTGATGAAGAAAAATTTAAAAGATAATCAGGGATAAAGTGTGAGAAGGTATACAATCAAGTTTGATGATTTACCAATCCCACTACTAATATAATATCACTGTACAACTCTCTAACATACACTAACTCTAGACTGAACTCAACTCACATGACCAAACGAAGGTGAGTAATCTAGTAAATAAATAGGAAATTAGTTAAAAGTGAAAGAAAATTGAGAACATTATTGAATATTCTGACATTCAATTCAACACACCCTCTCCCAAAAATTTATGTAGAAGTGTCATCATCTAAATGAATAGTGGACATGTCACATGTTCCCAAGGAAGTGAACTCAATCTTTAAAGAAGCCATGTGATGTGATGCTATAGAATCAGTGACCCATGTAGGAGTCAAAGGTACAATAGAAACTAAGGCCTTACCTTTCACTTTTTTCTCACCTTTTTATTTTGCCTTTTCTTTACCTTTGTCATTTGCCTTGGAGGATTTTTGGGTTGATGAAGATGGTTTGATAGACTCAAGAACACCTATATTATTCTTCTCAAGAAGGCTTATTAGGTCATCAATTTTTTTTCAAACATTTGTTTTCATCATGCTTGCCCATGCAATACCCACACTTGATCCTCTCTTTTTTAGGCTTAACATTGGAAGAGGAGGTCTTATTGGTTGATTTGGAGGCAGGAGGTTTTTGATCATTTTCTTGATCCTTTTTACTATTTTTCTTCTCTTTATTGTTTGAAGCCTTCTCTTTTCCATTCCCAACAAATAGTGCTTAAGGTTTTGTGGACTTAAATGTGTCTATATGTATTAAATTGTCTTGCTTCTGAGTTAAGTCAACAAAAAAGGAATCTAAAGAGGGAATTTTACATGTATTGCCTAGAGCACTTTTTGTGGCATGGAAATTGGAGACAAACATAGAGTAATTTGGACCTAGTTTAGAGAGAATTAATAGATTAAGTTAATCATATTTATTATTGATACCACATTTTTTTAACTACAACCATATATATTTAAATTTAGTGAATAAATCTTGTAGCGTGTCAAAGTCACCTGAGCTCAAATTGATGAGATCATTTTCTAGTTCATGACCTCTCATCACTTCAAGCTTCCTAAAGAATTTTTCCAATGTGGTCCATACTTAATTAGGTGTTTTAGAAGATTCAAATGAAACATAAGTAAATAAAAATAGAGAAACTAAGATAACCATGTGTTTGATCACATCTATTAAACCTTTTTTTTTAATCCACATCTACTATAAGTTGAGTTTCCTCATTCATAGTTATCCTATAGGAGCCTTATTTTCTTAGATCTAGTTGCATGTTGTTTTTCCATTCATGATAGTTGACTGTAGTAGGTAGTGGAAATGACCAACAATCCATGATACAAGAAAGGAAATTATAGAACTGAATGTGTAAGAAGAACACACACCACAACACCTCTAGATTTGGCATTTTATAATTTTAGTGCTTTTACAAAATAGACTATTACATTAGAACATGGAAAAATAATAAGTTTTAGAAAAAAATGACACTCAATTCTGAGTTGCCTATCAAAAGTTACAATATTTTTAAGTTGCCCACTATTAATAGACTATTTTAATTAAAAGTACATAAAAAATTCAAATGTTCTTGACTAAAAAGAAGTGCGTATAACCTTGCAACCAGTCATTAGAACTAGAATTGAACCCTGATGTCTTCAATCAAGCTAGAGTCTTAACCAACTCACCTAAACACCTCTATATGTTTTTCAATGGAAAAACTTCCTTTTGAGAGCATAAAAACAAATATTTGTTTAAAAAGAATAATTAATAAAATATATTTTTAAAAAATTTTTTAGGGTAGAAATAAAAAGGTTTGATTTTTGTAATTTAACATTTGAAATGAAACTTAGGTCATATGACACTGCCAAGGTGAAGGAATAGGTCTGCAAATCAGAGTAGAATACCAATTGTGAGCACTGTTAAGGTTTGGAAAGCACACACATGGTCTTTAATGGAGATATGGAGGTTTTATCATGCCAATAAAAATCGTAAGTAAATCAAATATATAAAAAAAAACTTAGTCTTGAATGACAATGAGCTTGATGGCTATGTCATGAAGCTTTTCATGACAATCCTTATTTTAACTATATGTCTCCAACATAATGTAGAGAGGGTAAATGCTACATGGATATCATGCTTGAAATGATAGGTTTGAACCAAATTTTGGCACTAAAAAAATCTTGAATAGCTCCTATGGATGGGTTAGGCTTTACCAAGCTTGTCCATAAGTCACAAAAAAGGTTCCAAGTTGGATCTTGGTAGATTTATCTTCAACTGAGCTTGAAAAAATCATGTAAAGGAGGCTATAAATAGGGGAAGGTAGCTATAATGACAATGGGTATACCAATAATAGGTGGAAGACTTTAAGTTTATGTAGATTCAACTAGAAGTTGAGAAGAGGTTGTGGTCCTTATAAACATAGTAAAAAAAACCTAATTTTTTAAAGCTATAGAAATCTTGAACTCTAACTTGATGCTCAAAATGCACCAAAAGGAGTTGTAGGTCCAATGATCATAATATGCCAAAATAAATTTGTAGGTCATTACTCAAAATGTGCCAAAGGAAAGTTTTAGGTTGGTTCTAGGTAGAAGAGAGGTAGCTCCCATTGTGAATAATGAAATGATGCCAATATGCAAGAATGGGTCTGTAAAGATGTTGTAAACCTTTGTATATTCTGTTGTATGCTTCAATGGACCCAAGGATATTAGATAAAACCATGAGAATCTCAAACATAGGTAGACATGAGGATTTATAAGTCTAAAAAAGAGTAAGAGGCCCTAGAACTTAATGAATATTCTAGCAGAAAAGGCATATCAGACCAGTTGAACTGGATAATTAGACATTCCTTTTTTTACAAATAAAAAACTTAAAATTTTAAAACATAATATAAAATACAAAATCATACATTCTATAAACTATATTGGTGCTCTGATAGCATATCGTAGCATTGTCCAAGATCTCTAGTTCAAACAAATGCATAGATTTATGAGCAAAAAAAACTATTACATAAACATTGTTGTGAGCAAGAATGAGAATATTACATAAAAAAGACAAAATATCTGATAGTTCATGTTAAATAGCTCACCCAAAGGATGTACAAATAGGAGAGTAATGTGTAACTCTTCCATAAATGATCACAAAGGCCTAAAATAGGCATGTAACTTTTAAGTCTAAAATGACCAATCAAGAAGTAACATCAACTAGCCAATAATAATGAAAAAGAGTAACTCCCTATGTCTAAATACATCTATGAAAACTAAATCAAGTGTAGGAATAACCCATGTGTAGGAATAATCTACATAATAAAATACAAGGAAAATAAATACCTGCATTAATAGATCATTCATTGATGCAAGGGTGCAAAGATTAACATCCCCCTTAAAGATTGTCTTGTTCATAAATGTTGATGTTGAATTGAACCACATAAATGGAAAATTCATTGAAAAAAATGATGAATTGGTTGAGAGAATAACAAATTAATCAGTATTATCATTAAGTCAGCCCAAAAAAACAACAAAATCTCAAAATGTTGAAATGGCATAGAGTGTTTTCATGAAAATGGTGAATTGACCAAAACAAAACATTCATCTATTCAAATGATTTATTTTTTTTATCTAAAATGGTGAAAACAATGAAATATTTTTGATGCCATTCAAATGGTGAAATTAAATTTGAAAAGATAAAATTGGCCAAGACAATGGTGAAATGGTTTGTTGTAATGGTGAAATTAATTAGAGGAAAATTAAATTCAGTAATCAATGAAATTGATAATAAGAAAATAAAATAGACTAGAGAATAATGAATTGATATTGAGAATTTTAGACATCATCATGAAAATGGAGAAATGGTCAAGAACCTATTTAATAGTGAATATATCACGTAAATGGTGAAATAGGCCTACTAAATGGTGAATTCACCTAAAAATGGTGAAAATGTCCTAATTGCATAGAGGATAAAAATTAAATAAAAAAATAAAATAATGATCATTGAAGCTAAACAGGACTAAATGAAATGATTTTGTTAGATAAATAGATGAGATTAGTAAGTAGAAATGTGATTATAGTTAATGACAAATAATTAATCATAGTGACTTTGATAGGATTACAAGAATGAGTGTAAGTGTTGATAGCTCATGAATGATGCTCACACATTATTTAGAAACTAGTAACATGGACATATAACATGTCTGGGTTCTTTGTGACTATTAGCCTCCTACATGTAGCAAGGATGTAGGTTATCAGAGTGGATCAAACACTACTTAGTGCCTTAATAGAGAGGTGAAGATTAGATATGTCTACCTTTTGACTAATAAAAAGGGAGTTTACCATTACTTTAGAGGATGTTTAACATATATTACAAGTATTAATTAGAATCCATCCATTATATTGGCTTGCCTCGAGTGATAGACAAGCTACTCTAGATGATTTGATATGAACTTTGAACATCGATATGGTTTGGGGTGGATATGTTGATATTGATGAGATTAAACTTGTGATGGACATATCATGAGATGGAGCTATGGAGGCAAATGCTCTAGTATCAATTTTTTTGATAGAGTAGTGATAGTTATTATGGTTGTTGTCATCATCAGTCTACTACTAACAAGAGTGGTTAGTTCTTTCACATGGGTTTAGGAGGCATGGTAAGAGATATGCTTGTAGATACAATGGTTTTTGCATGGGGACTAGCTATCTTAGCATAATTATATTAGGATATTGATTATGTTTTATAATGAGGAGGATGTAAAATTAGTCTAGTGACACTATTCTAGGTCTAAGCATGGGAATATATATCTACTAAATGACCTATGGGTAGATGATAGTAGAGAGGGTCAGAGGAGCCTATGGAATATGGATGGTATCAAGTGGGGTCATAACACATGAGGCACAAAGGGGAGTTTAGATACTATAGGTGAGTAAGAGATGAAATGATTGATGTGGATTTGACATGGAGGCCATACTTAGATATTGATTTTTAGTGGTTAGAGGATGCAGAGTACATACTTTATATGACCATTGTATGCTATATTATGGGTCAATAGGATTATAACATTAAGCACTATAAGCCAGATATAGGATAGTGCTAGTTTGGTTTACAATAGGATATACTAACAAGACCTCACCAATTCACTCATATAATGAGAGAGACATGATAGTGGGGACTGACACCTATTTGGGCTGAGGTAAGATCTAGTTTAGGGTTGGTGCTGTAGGTGGCCTAGGTTTGTGTAGGTGGGCCATTAGATGCATGGGTGACAAAGGCATATTCAACAAGATGGGATTAACATCAGCCCTTAAGATTGACTATTCCATTAGGTGGGGATGAGGCATAGATTCTAGGAGTGCACCAAAGATAAGTTCCATTACATGTTTAGTGACCTATTCCTATAATGAGGGAAGTAGATATCATAGCAAAGGAGGAGGTTGGAGAGGAGGTAGAGGATGGAGAGGATATTTATGAGGTAGAGGAGGGAAATGATGTGGAAATAGAGTATGTGGAGGAGGTAAATATTGGCACAAATGAGGATATGGTAGAGGTAGATGTGGCCAGTACTGATCAGGGTGCACAAATGACATAGGATGTGGGGTAGGATACCCCATCTAGACAAGTAGTATCCTTGGAGGCTCATGTTCTAATTGATAGGTTGAGACAAGAGATACGTGCTAGGGAGATTGAGCTCACATGGATAAATGCATGATTAGATCGGTGATAAAAACTATCTACAACTCATAGTCAAATTAGTGTAGATTAGACAAATATATATAGACTAATAGTAGAGTTGAGCTGGATGCATGAGATACATGTATATCTTACCTATGAGAAGGATTCTACTAGTTTTGAGTGAGATGTTGTATTACATAGATAGGCACCATTTATTTTTTAGAGAGACTCTATGATAGTAGAGAGAGATGCAACATGAGTATAGAGAGATACAACATAGGCAGGATGGCCAAATTATAGACATAGCTTGATGAGGCCCAAGTGGTTGTGGTATAAAGAGGTTTTTTTTATATATCTGTGAGAAGAGCCTTTAGGCTAAGGATGAAGTGAGATAATATAAGATCCTATATGAGTCAATGTTATAAGCTATAGCTAGGATTCCTACATTTTTAGAGTATAGTGCATAGAGACCAACTATAGATTAGTCAATCACACAAGACTTGTACATCAATGAACTCAATAGCTTATCCACCTCCTCGATCATCACGTATGGGTCCTTTAGTACAACTAACTCCACCACAAAATAAAACATGGGAGAGATTTCAACATGCATATCTAGAGGATAAATCTACTAGAGATGGTCATAACTAGAGTTGACTTTATGAGACAAGGCTTCATATTGTTATCTATGAGATGTACTAATTTTATACGATGTAATTGGATGATATGAGATGTATATGTACTCTTTGTTTGATGTATATGACCCATTTTTTATGTATATGGACATTTGACATTTTGATGTATGATATTTATTATATTTATGGTTATCTCATGTGATTCTTATTTCATTTTATTATGTCTCTTTTACGTAGAGTAGACATGATTGATATGAATTTGATTTATATATGTTCTTTCTATTACTATTGATGATATATATTTTGGATTTAGTGATGTCATGATCATGATGTTTGTTAGTTTTGATGATTGTATTAGATAGATAGATAGATATTTGATTTATAACATTGACATGTAAACTATTTTTGAAATATGATTTTTAATATTTCACATGATAGTATGCATCATAATCCAAGAATAACTATGATAACATTCATTTGTCAAAATGCATAAAAATCTAAATTCAAAATGAAAATGTATACAACTTAAAAAAAGATATGGAAAATCAAGATTTAAATGTACAACATAATGTAATTAAATCAATTATAATTCAATTCAAAACTCAAAATCATGATATGAATAATCAAGAGTTAATTAGAAAACATAATGTACTAAATTAAGGCACTCAAATAACAAACAACATACTGACAAACAAACAAAAAATCAACACACAAACACATAAGTGAAAGTAAATAAACATTAAATTCATAAAGGAGTGTGTGTGACAATAATATGTTACTCATTGAGACCAAGGGAAATGATAGAACAATCATGACCAAGGAAGGGGGAATAAAAAAATAAGGAAAGGGTGGTTAGTTATACTCCAAATGCTCCATGCAAGTGGATGTTGCCTACATAGTCCTTTTGAATTTGAGACAAATGTAGTTCTCCCAAGGAGTTAGGATTGAAGAAAATTGATTATATGTTAATAAGATATATTATATAATAAAAATAAGAATGGGGAATCAAAAAATAATGAGATATTGTAAGGAATAGGCTTGGAAAAATGGTAAGGGACATACTTGCAAAACATTGAGAGAATGGGACAAGGGATGGCCAAGACAATCTTAGAAAATAGAGCACCACCTACATAATCTAATTGGATCTCAAGCCATTATATTTTAACCAAAAATTGATCATAGAAAATGATAAGTATGACTAGAGATAAGAAATTAAAATTAAGATAGAATGGTTAAACTCATAAAATGGCAAAAGTGTGAAATTAACTCATAAAATGACGAGAGTGTGGATGTAACTCACAAAAATGTGAAAGCATGGATGTAACTCATAAAATGATGAGAACATGGATGTAACTCATAAAATGATGAGAGCATGAAATCAATTGGTCCCACTTCTTAAAATTTTATTTTCATGAGGAGATGAAAATCACCTTAAAGGTACTTCAATATGTGCCACCTAACTACAAGTAACTAGAATCCAAGTTGAGTAACAGGAAGACAAATAATTGATTTGTGACATTAGAAATGGGTAGAAAAGGAGAAAACTTGGGATACTAAGCCATGAAACTTTTTAAGGTTTTCTACATAAAGGAATATTTAGATTTTTAGGGATTTTTGGAATATGATATAAACAAGAGTATTTTTGACTAGAGAATGTATAGGAAATGGGAAAACTCCAAAAACACATATCAAAGGAAAGGAGGATCATGGGTGCATTAATGTAATAGTGAAAAGGGAATGTGAAGGGTTTATCCATACATAATCAATTTAAGGAGTACCAATCAACAATAAATTGGAGTAAGATACAAATTCCTCTTTTATAATAATGATTCAGGATGGAATGGGAGTGTATAAGGGAATGTGTTTAGGAATTGATAGAAACTAAAAGGAACCATAAAATTCATATAAGTTGGCTAATCATGATGTTCCATATTTTGACATTTCATCTCACATAAAACCATTCTTTAGTTCTGCTCTGCTCTTGATGAACGTTACTCTAATTCACCTATTATACCTAGATCAGATTATGGTGGTAATAGGAAAGGGAATGAGGAATAATGAAAGGATGCCACCAAGAAAGGGTTAAAAGGATAGGGAATACAAAATGAAATAGATATTCCCCCAAGTAGGAACATTTATAAACAAGAGTAAAAAAAAATTAAGCATGAAATCACTTAAGATGCATAATATTCATTGGCTCATTTAATTCATCACCTTCTGGAGTAGTAAATCTATATGCACTAGACCCATAAATAGTTGTAATAATAAAGGGGCCTAACCAATTTGTTTCAAACTTACCTTTCTTTTCCCATTCATCATTTGTATTTTTTTAATTTTCTTTAAGCATAAGATCACCAAGCTCAAACTCTCAAGAGATAATTTACTTGTTATAGCCTTATCATAATTGATTCTTATAGGACTTGAGATGATTTAGGGTAGATACCCTTTTCTCATATAGAAATTCCAACTCTACTAAAATGTCCACTCAATAGTCTCTATCAAGGACATCTTACAGTGAAATGTGTAAGGAGGAAAGCTTGATCTCAATAGGAAGAATGGATTCAGAGTCATAAACTAGGGAATAAGGAGTTTCACCAGTAAGAGTGGGAACATTGGTAAAAAAAACCCATAAGGATGTGAATATTCATAGATGCCAATTATGGAAAAATGTATTGATACTATTTTTGAGTATTTTGATAAGTGTTTTATTGGATGCTTCTGCCTAGCCATTATCTTGAGGGTGATAAGGGGTGGAAAAATTATGCTTGATATGGAACTCAAATAGAAGGAAATGACATAATTATTTTTAAATGATGTACCATTACCTAAAATGATGGTGGATTGAATGCCATAATGATAAATGATGTGGTTTAGGATGAACTTTGAAATCTGCTTACCAATTATGTAATTGAGATGGATTGTCTACCCATTTGGTAAAATATTTTGTAGTAGTAAGGATATGTTTGTGACCATTTAAATAAGTAGGGTTAATATTTCCTATGAGATCAAGCCCCCATGTTGAAAATGGATAAGGATTTATTACTCATTGTAGTTCCTATGTTAAAGCATGAATTATATCATCATGTTTTTGGCATGCCAGACATTTATTAACATAAGCCATGTATCAACTTCAATGGTAGGACAATAATAAAAATTATAGAGGAGATTCTTAGATAAGACCATATTGATAGTATGTGCCCCAAAAATCTATTTTTGGACTTTCCTAAGTGCTAATTTGGATTCTCCTATATTTAAAAAATGAATTAGATTTTCGTCATATCCCCTACGATAGAGTGAGTTGCCAATTATGGTGTAATAAGAAGTGTTTTGAATAAAGGATCTTAAAGGATCTTGTTTATTTAAGGGATAAACTAGGTGGAAGGATTTGATCATGAAGATATAAAAATATGTTAATATACAAAGTGAAATTGGGACTAGTAATGACAGATATTGTCTTAAAATCTAAATAATCATATGTTGTAACAAGAATATTTTCAATGAGAAACTAATACTCTTTGACATAAGGAAAAAGTGAAATCATAGATACACTGGTATCCATAACATCAACTAACTTGTTATTGGCTCTAAGAATCTGTTCAAACTAAATGAATTCAAATTTGAGTTAGAGAGAATCCACCATACTTTTATAAGGCACAAGTTTTTCATCTTTTGTTTGATACTAATCAGTGATTTGATTGATAATGAGATGTGAATCACCATATAATTTTAAATGTTAAATATTATATTGTATTAAAAGATAAAGTCAAACAAGAAAAGCCTCATATTCAACTATATTATTCATACATGAAAATTCAATGTGAAAATACTTAGGAATAAGATCACCCTATGGTGTGATGAGTAGTATTCCTACTCCTGAACCATAGGATGTGAAAGAACCGTAAAAATAGAGCTTCCATTCTTTGTTTGCACTTAGAGTCACAATAGACTCATCAAAAAAGTACACTGTAATAGGAGTATAATATTGGAGAGGTGCTTCAGCTAGTTGATCAACTAGTACTTTTCCTTTGATCACTTTCTAAAGTGTGTACTCAATATCAAACTCACTAAGTAATATGACCCATTTGGCTATTTGACCCATTAGAGTTTCTTTTGCCAAAATATATTTCAAAGGATGTACTTTGGTAATCAACAGTGTCTTATAGTTTTGCATGTAATGTCTAAGCTTATGGGAAGTAAAAACTAATGAAAAACACTTTTTATGTTGGAGTATAGTTTTGCTCATAAGAGACTAATATACAACTTAGATAATAAACAACTCTTTATTTTCCTTGATTGTCATTATGAGATAGGAGTTCTATCAAGGCATTGGCAGTATCAGATATGCATAATAAAAAAGGTTTCCTTGATATTGGTGGAATAAGTACTGGAGGATTTGATAATTATTGTTTAAGTTGATCAAAATATTATTGGTAATAAACATTCCATTGAAATGTAATGCCCTTCTTTAAAAGAAGTGGAAATGGATGACAATGATCACCAAGTTGGGAGATGAAGCATCTAATAGCCTAGATATTACCCTGTAGACTATGAAGTTGATTCAAATTATAAGGAGGTAGACTCTTATATATAACTTTAACTTTGGTTATATCAACTTCAAATCCCAGATTGTTGGCCATTTTGGCCCACATACCAAGTTTTGCCTAGACCTAGAGAGAGGCCTAACAGGGTCCTAATTGAAGAAATATCAAATGGATTAGAATCAAGCTTAGAATTGCAAATGGAGGGATATAAAGATGTCTTCATGATGTTCATAAGAATTCATAGGCATGAAAAGTATGGACAAAACCTTAAGAGTTCTTAATAACCCTAAAGGTTAAAATGTGGATTAATTTGACAAGTTTAAGGAGCTAGATCATCACTAGGACATCATGTATAAATGAGTAGACAAGTTCACTTGTGTATTTTATAAATTTTGATAAATAATACTCATGAGCCAAAATATTTTAGTGCCATGTATTCATTTATGATAAGATCATATCTTGTAAATTTCATGCCTTGGTGAGTTCTCTATCTTGAGTTATAATCATTAAAACTTGAACCTATAGAATGGAACATTTGCGCTAACATCAAATTTGAGCTTCATAAAGTATAAAATTAGATTAAAAAGTACTTAAACAAGCCTCAAGTTGGACAAGGTATAATTATGTGCATGATTTCACATTCTAACAAATAGATCTAATAGTTCATGCTAGGGTCAAATAGGTCAAAAGGTCCCTAGGTTAAAAGCCTTAAAATGCTACAAGTTGGATGAGATATAATGGTGCATATCTACTAAGAAAAGATCCAATGGTGTGATCTCAACTAAAAAAAAGGTGGGTCTAATAAAATTTATGATCAATGTTCAATCATACCAAGAATATCTATGGTGTGTGGGAGGTTAAAAAGTCAAGATCTGATAGCATGGATCTTTGGGACCAATAGGAATAAGATAGTTTAGAGCAATTTGATTGGTTTGAGTTAATATTTGATGGCCAAAATCTAACCCAAGAAGCTTTCCTATTGGAAGTTAAAGGAGTAACTTTCAACCAAAATAAGCAAAATCATGGAGCTGAGTTCAAACATGGAGTTGAGTTCAAGCATGGAGTTGAGTTCAAACATGGTCTAGTTTGAACTAGAGCTAACATTTAAAAGGATGGAAACAAGGAAAACATGTAGACTTAAATGAATTCATTACCAAAACCAACTGTATGAAAGTGACCCTTCTCTCCATTCTTACATACCATGATGAACTAGTGAAGAGAAACTAGCACCAGGATAAAACTCTAATAGATTGATCCAATTATTGTAACTATATTAATGCTAGCACTCAAATCAAAATGAATTGATCCCACTATTACAACTATAAGAGAGCATTAATGAGGGAATAATGTAATTGTACAATGGTTTGAAGTGACTCAGATCAATCAAGAAGTTTGAATGAGCATAAATGCAAAGGAAATTGTAATTATAGTTATAATGGATTTGAGCTCATTGATTCCTTTTTAAGAACCAAAATATCTGTCTCTTGCTTCCATTTAATTTATAAATATATCCTTTGAGCTATTGATGAACATCCCTCAAGCTAGTATGACTAGACTCTACCAAAAATTGTATTTTCCACCTCTTAGAGTAATGAGAAAGGTATTTGTAGTGTTTGTCATTTGTGTTTAGTATTTTGTGTGTACTTGATATGAAAAAGTGTTCTAATCTTCCCTTTGCAGGTCTGAGTTCAACCTAAATACTAAAATTTTTTCCCAACGGGTCATATAGTATGCCATAGCTTTGATGTCTCAAATATAGGGTAGATTGCTAGTTATAAGTTCCTTTAATCAGGCCTTGCCTTTGTTTCCCCCATCCTTAGTTAGTCAAATAAACCTCTATGTGAATTAAGATTGATTGGAATATATAGTAAACATTATATTAGTTCTATTTATATCACATTATTGTGTAAATGAGTTCAATCTTGAGAGTGGATCTTTGAACTTCAATGCATCACCACATGTTAGAATAGGTTTTAATTTATGCAATCTCTTGATTCTTTTCAACCTAAATAGTTTAGGTCTTAGAAAGAAAGGTCAAAATTATCATATCTAAGGAGTTACATTCATTAAAAACCCTAGAAATATGACCTAAACATAGGTAACCCACAACCTAGGGTCATTCCCATGTCAGACTAGGTTTGAACGCTGAACTTTAATGCTTCTATTTTTAGCTAGGGCACATCCTAAGTCTATAATAGTTTTGGCACGCATAGTGGGAGAAATTATTCACATAAAGTGAATCATTTTTAGGTTTGCATACTTTTCATGCCCCAAATTTTTTTCATAAGATCCTCTACAAAAGGGAAAGAGACAAATTTCTCTAAGCTATCTTCTAATCAAGAAAGAAGAAGAAAGCCTCTCAATCAGATCCTACACTTACACCTCTTGTTCCCCTTGTTGTTGCAAAAAATTATCCTATTCAAGACAATATTGCTCAACCAAAAATTATTATAAATACCATACCTCAGATGGATGTTCCCAGAAGACAAGCCTTTGTGCCATTCAATGGTGGTAGTCCTATAAATATTACTCAATGGGATGATATTACAACCTCTACTCTAAAGGCTCTTCCTTATTTTATAGGGGAAAATATAGTTACTCCTATATAAAATATTTTAGATACTTATAACCTTTGTTCAGTGCATCATGTGACTTATAAAAATGTAGTAATGAGGTTGTTAGCAACTTCTTTGAAAGAGAAAACACTTCAGTGGTACAAAGGATTATCTCCTACATCAATCAATAACTATGATGAATTTGGAGAGGTATTGTGCAAGACTTTAAGGACAAAAGTGATCATATTTCATTGGTAGAGTAGATTAAAACAATAAAGAGATTCAATAATGAATTCATGGTGGATTTCAATTACAGGTTCTAGAAGACTTGGGACAAAATTCTTGTAGTGATCAAGCCTACACCCAATTACACTTTTCTATACTATCTGAAGGCTTTCAATTTAGATGTATCTATGATGATTCAATCCATGGGAGGGAACACTCTACTTGAATATTTTGAAATAATAATCATGGATGAGAATTGCCTTATACAAGGAGGCAAGTTATCGCCAAGGCCACCAATGCCTTTCTTTCAAGAGATCTACCCTCTTGCTCTAACTATTGCTCCACTTCTAGATTCAATAAAGTTATATTAAACAAAAGGTGATCAATCTAATATATTGGGGAAAATAAAGAGTCTTCTTAAGACTCATAATAATAAGTTTGTTGTAATGGAAAGACAACAAGATCCATCATACAAGCCATATTAAAATACTAATCATAATTATCAGTATAATAGGCCATACTATCAGTCCAATCAACAAGGACAAGGACATAATTCTTAGTCAAGAAACTAAAATCCTAATGCTCTAAGCAATTCTAGAGCTATTGTGCCAACTTATAACAACTATGCTTAGGAAGGGCAATGGAATAATCAATGGGATCTGACAAATAACATGGCAATGGATCCAATTGTTAAGAGATCACATCGGTCTTATATGCAACAGATTTCAATTCCTCCTTCACATGAAAGCCATCCACATTCTCAAAATAAGGAAGCCTCTATACCACACAGATACATTCCTTTTTTTACACAATCATAAGTGCCAAATCAACAAGGAGGAGAGAGTGGTAAAACACCTCCTAAAACCACATTTGTTAACTTCCAAGAAGGTGAGAATTATTTTAAGCACATAGCAGAAAATCAAAGTCAAAATATGTCTAATATTGATAACTCAGTTGCAACCCATACTATATCTAATAAAATGGAAATTAGTGATGTTTAAGGTCCTAAAAAGGCAACCCATTTTCCTTCCCAGCCACCACAAAGGACCACCACTCATGAACTACCTCAAAAGACATAAAATCAACAAGTTGAAGATCTAAAGGGGAAAAAAATGACAGGGACTTACATCCCTCAGTTCACATAACATCTAGGAGATCTTCCTTCTCCTAAATCATAGTCAAGGACAACCACTTCTCCACTTAGTATTGTGGATCATATGAATAAAACTTTAGTATCAATTTCAATATGGATGCTATTTCTAGGACAAAAGGAGTATCTGCAAGAGGAGCTTTCAAATTTTAATATCTCTAATGGAACACCTAAAAAGGAAAGATTAAGTACTATTTTAACTAACTATAATCCATTTTTTGACCCTCAAGATTATACGGTGAATAAGCCTCCTCCATTCTATCTTTTTGTTGCCATAGGAGATTGTCTTATCTACAATTATATGATTGATAGTGGAGCTAGTACTTCTGTCATACCTAAATCCATAGCTGAAAAACTAGGGCTCAAGTATGAACCTCATAAAAAAGGAGTGTTATAGTTATATTTTTATCTTACTAATACTGTGGGCATCCTCAAAGATCTTAATATTTTACTTGTTTCTTGTCCAAATTTCACCATTTCATAGAATATAATTATTGATTTACCTCCATACTCTGCACTATGCCTATCCATGGATTTCACTACCAAAATAGGAGGGCACCTTTATTTAGATTGGTCATACATGGTTTTTAGAACCATATATGGAACCAAAGTCACTATAATATCAGAGCCTATTTCTAGATTCCACCTTGAACCATATATGCCAAATATGTCTAATATGAATTGCAGTATTTTAGAAGAAGATGAGGGTACTATTGATCAAGAGCATTATAAGCCACTTGAAGGCATACTATATCTAATGTTGGATGAGTGGGATACTGATAACCATGGGTATGACCCATTTGAAGGTAATTAAGAGGCTAAATTTGGTGTCTACTGCATGCATGAAGAAGGTGACTCATTACCTAGTCTCACCAACTCAAAGCAAGATTAAGAGGGAGTATGGAATCTATAATTTGATGGATATAGATCAAAAAATGGAAGAGGATATAGTGTAATGTTGGTTTTTACTAAAATTAAAAGGTATTATTCTTTATTTATATTTCAGTTTAGTTTTACTTTAAATACTATAGAGTATGAAGCTCTTATTCATGGCCTTCAGTGGGATAGAAAGAGAGGTATTGAGATTTTGTAGGTGAAAAATGATAGTGAGTTGGTAGTGAAAAATGTTTTAGGGTTAAGTGAAGAAAATAAACCCCTCTTAAATGCATACAAACATAGATTTTATGACCTCATGGAATATTTCATAGCATTTGATATCCATTCCTTTCCTAGAGGAGCCAATCAACATGCAAATAGACTTGCTGCCATAGGAACACAATGTGATATAGTGGATCGGCTCAAGGAAAATAAAGATCAGACATCAATCAAGGTTGTATGTAGGCTTTAATTTCTAAATAATGAGGTAAGTTGGCAAGTCTTTGATAATGACAAATATATATCCTATTTCCTATAGAATGAGGAAGAATTTTGCTAAAAAAATTAAAATAAATTGCCATGCCAGTATGAAGATTAGATTGTGTAATTGAGATCAAACAAGATGCCTAAAGGTTTAGTAAATTTGGAGAGAATTTTCAATGAAGATTAATAACTTATAAAGGATAAGGTAAGCATCTCTTCCAAGGAAGAACATTATGACCAAGTTCACATAGCTGAAGGTAAGCACCTCAAGTGGGGTAAAGTGAACACTGATTCTGAGAGAGTAGCTTTCATTTCATTATGTAATGAGTACATTGATGTATTTGATTGAGAATACCATGATTTTCAAGGGTTTTACCCTAGATTAGCATAACATAATATTAAGCTTGAATAGGATGAAAAACTAGTAAGACATAAGTAAAGGCCCATCAACCTTGAGGTTGAAATAATCATGAGAAAGGAGCTTACCAAGCTGATTGAGTCAAGTATAATATTTATTATAAATAACTCAACATGGGTAAAAAACCTTGTACCAGTGAGAAATAAAAATGGAGAAATAATAATATGTATGGATTTCAAAGGTTTAAACAAAGTGTCACTAAAAGACCACTATCCTCTTCCTTTTATAGATCAAATCTTGCAAAGGATATCAAGTTACAAAGGTTATCCTTACTAGATGGGTTCTTACGTTATAAGTATATATTGGTGAAATATCAAGATCAGTATAAAATAGATTTCAAAACCAATGGGGTACTTATACCTACCAAAAGATGCCTTTTGGGCTCTCTAATGTTGGAGCCACTTTTCAAAGGGTAATGGATGTTGCCTTTCAAGGTATTTTGAGTGAAATGGTTTTAGTTTATCTTGATGAAATTACTATATTTTCAAAGGATCTTAATGATAATCTAACACATTTGAGAGTTGTTTTTGATAGTGGTAGATAATTTAGAGTTTCATTGAATCTAAAAAAGTGTATCTTTTCAGTGCATGAGGGGAGACTTCTTGGGCATGTAGTGTCCAAATATGGTATTTTTATTGATCCAAAGAGAGTAGAATCAATCCTTGATCTATAATTTCCAAAACATAAGAGAGGATTGCAAATCTTCTTAGGCAAGATCAATTTCATCAGAATATTTATTCTTGGATTTGTTGAACTGATAAGGCCACTCACTTAAATGCTGAATAAACATCAAGAATTTACTTGGAGTAAAGAAGGTAAGAGAATTTTCGAATATATCAAACAAGTAATCAACAAAACTCCTACTTTTCTTAATTTGGATTTTAGTAAGGATTTATTTATGTATGATTTTTCTACATTTAGTACAATTTTAACCATGCTTATGCAACAAAATAGTGAAGGTTTAGGGCAACCCATTGCTTTTTCTAGTCAAGATTTGGAAGACTATGAGGAGATGTATTATTTTATTGAAAAGTATGTGCTTGATATTATAAGAGGTTTGAAAAAATTTAGATATTTGGCTTTAAATAAAAAGATTATACTAATGATAGCTCATCTAGTGTGAGAATTTCATCCTCAATAGAGACTTAAGTGAAAAAAATTGGATGGGTCACTAAGTACATAGAATATGATATAAAAGTGAAGGTCACAAATCTGGTCCAAGGTAAAGGATTGTGTGACCATCTTGTAGAAGACGTGAAAGAAGAAAAAGAGATGGTTTTGACACTTCAAGGCACCCAACAGAAGCTAAAACTACTCCTCCATCCAGTTGGACACAAAAAATTATTCGATTCCTTCAAATAGGAGAATGTTCAATGGTCTTAGATGCATCAAGGATAAGACATTTTAGGCTTCAATTAGTACCATACATTTTTATTGATGGAGTGTTTTTCCAAAAGGACATTAGAGGTATGCTTTTAAGGTGTGTTGAAACTAATCAATTTGACAAGATTTTTGAATAATTTCATGATAATCCTTTTGGAGGACACTTTTCAACCAAGAACACATCTAAAAAAACCATTAGATCTGGTTAATTTTGGCCTAATTTATTCAAGGATGCACATACATGGGTTAGGAAGTATGCAATGTCTGCAAGAAAGTAAAGGCTAGTTGCTATGCCACTGAGGCCTATTCAAGTTGAGCATCCTTTCATGTAATAGGGTTTGGACTTCATTATAATGATACATCCTCCATATAGTGCTGGTCATAAATGGGTCTTGATAGCTACATGTTATTTCACTAGGTGGGTGGAAGTAGTGCCTTTGAAGGAGGCAAATGAGAACTTTTTGCTTGAGTTCTATGAAAGTCTAGTCACCCATTTTGGAGTACCTTACACTATAATATCATACAATGCTTTGGAATTTAGTAGTACAAATTTATGTGAATGGGATATTGAATAAGGTATTTATTTTACATTTTCATTAAATTACTATCCACAAGGTAATGGACTAGTTGACTGTATTAATAAGAACCTAATTCATATCATCAAAAAAACACTGGAAGATAATTAAAGATCTTAGCATACAAAGTTGAAGACTAATTAATGGGTTGATAGGATCAACCCTAAGATGGCCATTTGTCATTCACCTTATCTCTTAGTTTATGGAAGATAAGCAAGGCTGCCTATCTCATTAGAGCTTCCAACTTTAGAACTTGCACAATAGCTAGAGCTTCTAGAAAGTGATGCAATGGAGGTTAGGATGAATGAACTGAGATAAATTAGAGGAGATAAGAGATGATTTTATGAATACCATGTGTTCAAACCAATAACAAGTCAAGAAAAACACTCCAAGTTTGATAGCCTTTGGATTGGACCTTATGTCATCACAAGTTACAAGGAAAGCAATGCCTTTGAGCTTGCTAGATTGAATGGAGAGATCCTTCCCATCCCTATCAATGGGAGGTATCTTAAGTTATGATATTAGTTTTATCTAATTATGTTTGTACATAGGTAGATAGGTTTATATTTTCCACCAAGTGCTTTTGTAGATTGCTTTGTTTATTGTTTAGTTATTTTTTTGGTCCATTTTGTTTCTTTTTTGTTATTTATGAGTCCCTCATTGCTCCAAAAGTGCTTCAAGAATTAATTAGAGTCATTTTTTCAAGTATTACCTTATTCATTTAGGCATCATGAGAAATCTTAGTTAATGACTAGGTTCCATGACCAACAGGCTAGTCAAGCCATCTGATTCACTATAAATGTTGGCCATTTTGGCCCACATACCAAGATTCACATAGACCTAAAAAGAGGCATAGTAGGGTCCTAATTGAAGAAAGATCAAATGGATTAGAAACAAGATCAACATTGTAAATGGAGGTATCCAAGTAGGTCCTCATGATGTTCATAAGAATTCAGAGGCATGAAAAATATGGATAGAACCTTAAGAGTTCATCAGAACCTTGAAGGTTAAAAGGAGGATGAATTTGGCAAGTTTAAGGAGCTAGACTATCTCTAGGATGTCATACATAAATAAGTAGACTAATTCACTTGTACATTTTATAAAGTTTTCTTATGAAGCCTCATGAGCTAAAAGATTATAGTGCCATAGAGTCTTTCATGCTAAGATTATATCCTATAAATTTCATGCCCTGGTGATTTTTCTAGCTTGAGTTATAAGCATTCAAAGTTAAACCTGTAGAATAGAATGTTCACACTAACATCAAATTTGAGCTTTGTAAAGTAGCCATTAGATTCAAAAGTCCTTAAACAGGACTCAAGTTAGAAAAGATCCAATGATGTGTGTGAACTCTCATTCTGACAAGTAGATCTAATGATTCATGCTAGGGTCAAATAGGTTAAAAGGTCCTTGGGTTAAAATCCTTAAAAATAAATAATTTAGATGAGTTCTAATGGCACATATTTACTAAGTAGAGATCCAATGGTATGAGCTTAACTGACAAGAAACTAGGTCTAATTAAATCGATGATCAAGCTTCAATAATACCAAGAAGATATACAGTTCATGGGTGTTCAAAAATTCAAGATTTGATAGGAGGGGTCTATAAGACCAATAGGAACAATAAATTTTAGAGCAATCTGATTGGTCTAAGTCAATATTTGATGACCATAGTCAAACCTAGGAATATTTGTTATTGTAAGTCGAAGGAGTAGCTCTCAACCAAAATAAGCAAAAGTATAGAGCTGAGTTCAAGCATGGTCTAGTTTGAACCAGAGCTAACCTTTCAAAGGATGCCAATAAGGTAGACACATATAATTCAACAACTTCATTTCCAAAACTAACTTCATGAAAGTGACCCTTCTCTCCACTCTTGCATACCATGATGAACCAGTGAAGAGCAGTTAACACTAGGACTAAACTTTAACAGATTGATCCAATTATTATAACTACATCAATGCTAGAAATCAGCTCCAAATAACTTGATCATACTATTGTAACCATAAAGGATCATTAATGAGGGAATAATGTAACTATTAAATGGTTTGAAGTGACTCAGATCAGTCAAGAAGCTTGAATGAGCATAAATATAGAGGTAGTTGTAACTACTATTCAAATGGAGTTTAGATTATTGATTCCATTTTTAGTGACAAAATCTCTCTCTCTTTCTTCCCTTTATTATATAAATATAGCCTTCAATCTATTGATGAACATCCCTCAGGCTAGTACAACTAGAATCTACCAAAAATTGTATTATGAACCTCTTAGAGTAATAGAAAGGCATTTACAGTGTTTGTCATTTGTGTTTAGTATTTTTTGTGTGCTTGATATGAAAAAGTGGTATAATATTCCCTTTGTAAGTCTGAGTTCAAGCTAAATACTAAAACATTTTCCTTGTAGGTCATATAGTATGCCATAGCTTTGATGTTTCAAGTATAGGGTGGATTGCTAGTTATAAGTGCCTTTAATCAAGGCTTGTCTTCATTGCCTCCTAGCCTTAGTTAGTCAAATTGACCTATATGTGATTACTATTACTTGTAAGCTATATTAAACATTATAGTAGTTATATTTATAACCCATTAGTGTGTAAGTTAGTTCAATCTTGAGAGTGGATCTTTGAACTTCGGTGCATCACCACATGTTAGAATATGTTTTACTTTATGCAATCTCTTAACTCTTTTCACCCTAAATTTTTTAAGTATTAGAAAGAGAGGTCCAAATTATCATATTTGAGGATCTAGCCTCATTAAAAAACCTAGATGTCTAACCCAAACATAGGTAACCCAAAACCTAGGATCATTCCCATGTTGGACTAGGTTTGAAAGCTAAACTTGAACACTTCTATTTTCAGCTAGGGTGTAGCCTAAGTCTCCAACACCTGTGAGAGATATTGAAGCCTAATAATTTTCTTATCATAATAAAAAAAACATATTTTTTAGTGTTTAGATGTAATTTATACTCACAAATCCATTCAAATGTTATTTGAAACACTTCTAGATGATCTACATAAGTTTTGGATTTACCTAAAATATCATCAACATAGTCTTCGACAATATCATGCATGAGATCATGAAAGATAACAATCATTTCTCATTGATATGTGGCTTCAAAATTTTCAAGCCAAATGGAATAAATTTATAAAATAATGTGCCCCAAGAGGTAGTAAAAGATATCTTGGCTTGATCCTTTGGAGTGATCTCAATCTAATTATAGCCAAATAAGCCATTCATGAGAGATAACATCTCGTACCCAGTTGTAGAGTCCACAATCATATCTATATTAGGTAATGGAATATCATATTTAGGATAAGATTTGTTTAGATCTCTAAAATATATGAAAATTTTGATGCCAATCATATTCTTATTGACATGAAAAATGTTTTAAATCCAATATACATAGGTAATAGGTTTGATAAAACCTAATGTAAGTAACTTTTTGAGTTCTACTTTGACTAGGAGAGTAATCCATAGATGCATCTTTCTTAGCTTGTACTTAATAGGTTTAACATCTAGATACATAACCAAATGATGAAATACCAATTAAATATCTAGACTAGGCATATCAAAATAAGCCCAATCAAGTATATCAATGAATTCTTTGAGAATATCAATAATAAATTCATACTCATCTAAAGTGAGGGACACATCAAGCTTGATTATCTTAGGATCATCATACACATCAATATTGAATTATGTCATGTCTTCCACATGAATATTGTAACCATCATGTAGAATAATGGGAAAATATGGATATTAATCATTGAACTCTAAATGTGGAATCTCAGATGGACCCATGTATGAAGAATCAAAATCATTCCTCCCAAGCAATGTCTAATGAGCTACCAAATGTGGAATCTCTAGAACCATACACTCAAATTCTTCATGATATTTAGGATTCATTTTATCAATAATGATAGGCATGGACTTGTGGATGCCTAGGATTACTATGAAGGAGAGCAAACTTCCCCATCTAATGGTGCTTAAAATAGATTTTCACCAATGGACTCATCTTTTTCTTTACTTTTTCCCTGATCCAAAAATGCCTTAGAAAGGTTTTCACTTAAGGATCTTGATGTTTCATTTTTTTGACCAAGGAAGTTTAATTTCTCCCCAAATTAGTCCTCAAGGTCCAAAGTGTATACAAATCCATGGTTATGGTCACTTATTGGTAAACTATCTCTTAAGCCCTTGAACTCTGAAATTACTTCATTGGAAAACTCATCGAGAATGATATCATTGTCTTATTGGTCCAAATCAATAAGGTTGGGAAATGTTAGGAATATAGAATTAAAATAAATATTAATGAAATCAAGATGGAAATAAAATGTAAAAAACACAATACAAGAGAGACACATATTTAACTAGTTCACTTAATATGGGTTACATCTACACAGAAATAACCGGTTCTTCTCTTATTTAGTCCAACAAATGAAGGGATAAACCTACAATACATCCACTACAATATCCTCTTCAATCACACATAGTGTGATAACATGATTATAATACCCTCATATCAAAATAGGGTTACATATTAGGGTAAAAATTCACCAAAATAATTTCTACTATTAGATTTGTGACCTAATAGTGAATGGTCCAAATTTACTATGAAATTACAATATTTTACATTGTATTTTTCACAAATTTTTTTATTCAAGGGTTCTACCTCCAAAAATCCACTAGGGGGGATTCACATATGGTCTCCACCCCCTAGACCCCCATGGCAACCATAGTGGGGCAGGCAAGCCCCCACCACACCCTCTCATTAGGAACTGGGAATTCTAATAGGATCAAGCTCCACCATCCAAAAAGATAATGAAGGGTAATGGGAATGGTTGGAACAACATAAATGGTGAGAATAAAAAAAAATAAAACATATTAGTGCTATCAAGCTCATAGTAGATACTATAATAGGACTTTATGTCATTTTTAGGAATATCATCATTTAACGCAAAGGTCAAACCAATTTCATGATGTAAAGGAAAACTCTAGGTGGTTTGTATCCTAAAACCTATTTCTTTGAATGATTTTTAGGAATAGTATGGTCTAATTAACCTTGTTATTTTTCTCCCAATCCCTTGCCTTTATAAGCATGATGGGCCATAATTCTATTAGGAATACGGTAATTTTTACTCTGAAAACAAGGAGTCAAATCATCACTGTACAATCATGACTCATCTTATTACTTCAAATATTCTTGACTAAATGCTTTTCTTAGAATGAACAAAAGTGGTTTCATAGGATAATATTATGTCCTCTTCTTAATCCATTCCATCTTAGGCCAACCATGGGATTTAGGTGATCTATCCAATTTGGAAACATGAAAGGAATCTTCTATAATATATGTGCCAAGACCTTTGCCATGAATATTGAAATGGGAAGAATTTAATGAGGGGAAGAGTGCTTCAAAATAAGAAGCACGGGTATTTGAAATTAAATAATTGGATTGAGGTGGCTCAAACATTACTTGCTTGTCATTTTTAAGGGTACTAGCAGTACTAGGATAATAGGTATATTAAGGATCTTCTTCTTTTATATGTTTATATTATTAATATGGTTGTAAACCATAAGAATAGTAAGCTCCATTCTTGAATGAGGAAACTTAATACATTAATGGAGTGTAAAGGGAGCTGCATGCATCTCATGAATCTAGGGATGACCAAGAAGGAGATTATAGAGTAAATATAGATCAATTACATGACACAAGGTACTATGGATGACAGGCCCAACCCAGATGGGCAAGTAAATTATACATGCTGATTATCACTCAATATTATATTACCCCTTGATAGTCATGGTATCATTTTAGAGATCTACCACAATATATAATAGCCATTGCATTATCTTCAAGTGAACAATATTATGGCCATAACCATTATCTATAATTACCCACTTGATTTTGTGGCAAGTAACCATGACTTAAATATGCAATGAGTTGGTGTGGGAAGATCCAATAGATGATAGATCAATTTGATCAAATATTAGCTATGGTCCTAGAGACAGGTGTCCAAACAATGCTTGAAATTTATCTAGGGTAATATTGCTTGGCACATAAGATTGAATAAAAATCTCATATATGATATCCTTGTGAAGCTAAGAAATACACCACAAATCTAAAATAAAAATTTGCGTTAGAATTTTATTCAATTGATCCACAAGATAATACAACTTCTTAACAGGTGCATACTTGATTTTGGTTGATATGGAACATGATTATAATGACAAGGTGGATTAGGATACATAAAGGAATCTACAGTTCCTTGAAGGCTAACTTTAGCATATCGATAACAACACAATCTCGAGTAGGAATAAAAATTTAATAAATAGGACCTAGAATAATAACTCAAGAAGGAATATCATGAGAAGGAGGAACTCCCAAGATAGATGGATTTAATACTAGAATAGAGAAATTTTCTTGTTAGGAATTACATGAATTAATATTTATCATGATTTTGGCTACATGATGTTCCATGATACATCCCACTACATTGTAATAGTAGGGGGTAGCATGGTAATCAAGATTATTAGCTTATGAACCATAATTATGTTTATTATTATATTTATGCTAATATTACTCACGTTGATTGTTATTATGTTGAGGAAAATGGTTTTTATAGATCTACATATTATGACTAGAATTAGAGGATAATGCATTGTTTAACTCAATTTCTCCTCTTTATAAAATGTCTTGAATGAGATGTCGAAGTTGCACACATCTATAAATTACAGGCCTTTTAACCTGATGATATTCATAATATTCATTATCCCTATACCACTCTAGTTTAGTTTGAATTTTATCAAAGGGTTTGTTATTTGGCTAACCAACCATATTCACAACAATTAGCTTGAGAAATAGATTTTTAGTGGGCTCTCCTAAATTAGTAAATGGTCTTCAATTAAACTTATTACTTGGACTTAACTTTGAAAAGTAAGTGGTTGTAGTTGAGGAGCCTTTTATACTAGTGGTGATTTTATTGTTTGAACATGTTTAGATTTTGTAACTCCATTGCCAACCATATTTTTTATTATGGTTAAAAGGCTTGGACTTATCTACCACATTTGGAGTAAAATGTGGGCTCTGATTTTGGTTCTAATTTTGAGAATGCTTTTGAGATTAATTTTTTGAATAGATTTTTATAAATCCTTTATCAATAAGATATTTATCTATTTGGACACCCTTAGTGATAATATCATCAAAATTATCTAAACACCATAATCTAAGATTAAGATCTATCTCTGAGTTCAAATTTGTCATGAATATATTTGCCCACTCAATTTTAGGAAGTGCATGTGGAAATATGCTAGCTAATTCTTTCCATATTTAAAGATACACAAAAAATATCTCACCTCTTCTTTATTTGAAGCACATATGTCAACCATGGTGAACTCATGCTCAATGTTATAGGAAAAGTTCTTAATGAAATTCTATGATAAGTCATCAAAAATTGTAATAAAACCTTTTAGGACATGTGTTGGGTCATTTTATGATCCAAAGATGTTATTTGTTTTACTAGGTTTGTTTTAGGGTTGGTTAAAACTTGATAGTTGGTTTCTTTGTAGAAGATTTTTAAAAAGCTTATAGATGTATTAAAATATATCTAAGTTGAAAATTGAATATATTTTTATCATTATTTCTCTTTTCAGGCTGTATAGTAGTATCAAATCCTAGTTGAATGAGAAAATTATGTAGAAGGAAGTAGTGCAACATATGACAAACCACACGAAATAAGGAAAACTTGTAAGATGCTTCATAATATGCATACTTGTAGCAACTTAAGAATAGTTTGGTAATATGAATTTATATTTTTTATTATTTGAAAAATCTTTTACACTTGTATGGTGCATATATACAAAATATAATTTTATGTAATTAAACAATTTAAAAATATGAAAAAATAAGTTATATAGTGTGCTAATGAGAAGAATTATTGTTTGGTGATTTATTGTCCTTCATAAAAATGATGTCCTCTACAAAAAATCATAAAAGGAAGGAGGTAGGTCTGACAAAAAATTTGTATGATGTTAAGAGTTTATAATTCAAATTATTTCATCCACAGATCTATACGACAACTTGTACGATGATATGAAAATTTAAAATATTTTTAGAAGGCTCCCAATGTGTAAGGCCATGCAATATTTTATAAAATTAAATACATAATTGAGTTGGAGAGAAGTGGCACAGTAATATAATCAAACATTTGACTTTTTTATTTATTGGAAATATGATTGTCATTGATGTCAAAAGGGACATTATGAGTATGTCATTAATGTTTAAGACTGAATGTGGTGATTAGAGTATATGCAAGGGATCCTATCATAGGTCAAGGATGATTAAAATGCTTATTTGTATGAGTATATCTAATCCAATTCTTCATATTTATCATTTAGACACTTTGGGTCTATGACAGGAAAATATGAAAAGGCATTTTGCTAACATCACCATTGCCACATATGAATGAGTATGGGGGAGTTGGTCATATGGTTATGATAAAATTAATCCCTAGTTATTATGCACCAAATTTAAAGACATGCGATGAAGCATATTTTAAGATATGGGGATGAAAATTTGGCCACTTAGACATAATTCACTAAGTTCCAACACTTACCCAAAGTTGCAAAAGGGTTTAATAGAGCCAAGTATATTGATGATGTCAACATTTACACATATAAAGATACCAAGACAAAATGATCAAATGGGTCTATTCATTTTTGTGCCTATCTTATATGTACTAAATATCAAGTCATGTGATGTAGCAAGACAAGAGATATGCTTGAGCAAAGTAGGACTCGTAGGTATTTTGACAGTGTTTTCCAACACTTAGTCAAATTTGTAGATTGCAAGAAATAGATGAACATGCATTTTTGTGATGTCATATATTACACATATGGAGGCTTCATGAGTAATTGGATATATGGATTTAATCCCCTATGTAAGAGGATCATATGCACTAAATTATAGGTCATTTGACTAACTACAATAAGAGTTATGTGAGATCAAATTTGGCCTTCCAAGCAAGTTTGAGGAATTTCTAGCTCTATGATAGAATAAGCTCAGTGAGAAAATTAATGGATTTATATCTCAAATGTGTGAAGGATTCCAAAAGAACTGAGTATATGGGTTTTTTCACTTTCATGCTTAGTTTATATGGTTCAAATTTTAGACTAGGAAGTTGAGAGAAGCCGAAGATATGAAGGTGCAAAGTTAGCCTTCTAGGCTTAATTGTGATGGTCCCCATACTTAGACAAATTTTCTCAAGGTAAAGTTTGAGAAAGTATCAAAGAGGTCAATGGAGCACATTGGATCCAAGATGTTAGGATAAAGAAAGATGAATATAGGTGGCCAAAGTTTAAATCTTGATCAATGTCTATCACTTATTCATACATTAAAGATCTAACAAAGCGTAAGTAAAGTCAACTTGTCAAAGGGACCTTTGTTAGTGACAAGTGTCATAATCATGAAGCTTTCACATTTAATCTATGGTGTGGTTTAATGTCAAACCATTAATGAGTAATGTAAGGATGCCAAGTGTATTAACAATAAGAATTGATAACAATGTTCAAAAGGCACGTAATTATGCCAAGTGTCACATTATTGAGAGCTAAGCAGAGATAAAGATTGAGATTTTTAAAAGATCTAATGGTGAGTGGAAGATTTTAAAAAAGAGATATGATAGAGTGAATGGAATCAAATGTAATAAAGGGCTCCAGGTTTATCGACTTAATGGTGAGTTAAAGATGTAGGAAGCAACAAGATGGGATATAGAGCTCAACATTTAACATATTGTTGACGCTAGAAAATGCACCCTTTGACAAGAAGTCAAAATCCTATCTTCACCTCACAACATGGAAACTCCTCTCTTGCCTGTGGGACTGGAGAAGCTGGAGGGGAGAGTCTCTAGGTAAGGGCTAGCTCCCTTTGATGCATCGTGTTTGTTTCAATGAGTGCTAATACAAACATATATATATATATATATATATATATATATATATATATATATATATATATATATATATATATATATATATATATAGGTATATAAATTGGGGGGGATGAAAAGGGAGGAAGATGCAAGAAAACAAACTACTCTAAGGAGGTGATACACCAAAATGAAATGACCTTCTCACATCCACTCTCAAAATCAGACAAATACATTCATACACTTCATACTTGGCAAAAGAACCAGTCTACAAACTTGACAGGGAGGTTTAAATGAAAAAAAAAGAGGTTCACCAAAGGTGGTGTGAGAGGCGCTCTGTAAATAATCCCTTTTGTTTCTGCACCCCAAATAGAACTCTCCTCCTTTTAGCTGTAGAGATGGTGCCTTGTAGATAACTGGTGTGTTGGTGTTGAACCTGTGAGAGCATCAAAAGACAATGAATAAACACAAATTAACACTTAGGACACACAAAATCTCTATCCAAAAAGAGGTAAAAACTATGTTTATAGATTCAGGTAGAAATTTTAGCAGGGCTGTGCCTTGTAAAATTGTGGAAGATCCTTACAAAATGACAAGTTTGCCATATATATGAGAAGCTAGGAGGCCCATTTGGTGCTCCTTATTTACAAGTGGCATATCGCGTCCCTTTATTAGGAAGAACAAGTCGCTCAAAACATTAATGAGCCATATGCTTTATCTGCTCGAAATCTACCCTTTCAATGTCAATACATGGTCTGTCCATTCATTAAATGTAAAATGGAGAAAACCAGTTGCTTACTAGCTATTTGCATCCTCTCATGATCAATTTGTAGGAACTGTTTCACCTGTTGGAGTCACTTCTCAAATGGTACCACTTGGACTAACTGCTTGCTTGCTCCATGCTTGTCTCCTTATATTTTCTCCATTTTGTCTCTATCTAGCTCCTTCGAGCCTTGGGGGTGAACTCTTAGTGGGTCGCTACATTCTGGGTTCCTGGTTAGCATTCTTTCACTTAAAAGCATATGGCCATTTCATTTTGTTAACTTTGATGTCCCTAAGGCTGTCATGCTTTAAACACCAATGGATATTTCACCTTCTTGAATTTAACAGCTTCCCAAACGTTACCACTTTGAAAACCAATGGCTATACTATTATACTAATTTTGACGTCCTCCAAGACATCCTCGGGTCCTTCACCACGTCAGTCAGGTCCATGTGGCTTTGTCTTTCTACGGCCTATCTTCCTTGCCTTGTATATTTCTTAGCACAAGTCCCTTTTTGACTTGGCCGGAAGTCCCCCACAAGGGCACCTACCCTTTGGGGTCCTTCAGTGGGTCCCTTTGTTTTCCAGACTGCCTCCCGAGTGCCCACAGACAAATTGTCTGCGGATAATTTCCCTAGGTTAATTTCCTTGGGTCACTTTTAACTGTGTATTTTCTACAGACAAATTGTCCGTGGACAAAAAGTCTGCAAAAATTTTGTCCACTTTTTTGACTTTGAGCTTTGACTGTGCTCGAATTCCTTCAGACTTTTGTCTGAAGGAATTCCTTCGAGCAAAAGTCTGAAGGAATTCGGGGGTCTTAACAATTTTGAATGAATTGAACTTTGAACTTTGAATAAAACCAAACTTACCCGGTCCCTATCTTTTGAAACGCCTACCCTCCGCTAGGGCACTTTGATTTGAGGACTCCCCTTCAGCTAAGGGCATACTTTTGAACCAAGCCGTTGAACCAAATGGTTCAACGGTTCAAAGGTTTGACCAAGCACGCTAATGAACCAAGGTTGATGAACTTCCATTGAAATGAACCCATTGAACTTATGTCTTGAACCAAGTACGTTAAACCTAGCCTGTTGAACAAAAAAATTGGTTTAATAGTTTAACGATATGAAGGTTCAATGCTATTGAAATGAGATGCTTGAACCGAATGATGAACCCTTTAAACTAAAAGCTGCTGAAACACTTGAACTAGGCCATGAACCAAACATGTTGAACTTGAACAACCTGAAAGTGATTGGCATGAATAACAAGGGAGGAAGGGGACCAAAATTTTTGCCTATGGGCAAAATTTGGTCAACAAATTGGTGACTCCCAGGGGAAGCATGCCTGCTATGCTATAGACCAGTTGCCTTGCAGAATCCATTGGGCACAGAGTTAGATGGTAACTTTGAAAACCAGCAATAGCTCTGATAAAACTTAGAACCAGTCATGCAAATAAACATCCAAGGAAATGAAAATGCACACAAGACCGAGAAAACTACTTGTGCAACAACACTTAGGGAAAATAGGAAAGAAAACAAGGAAAATATGTATAGCTGAAAAGAGACTCAGTGGCAATGCTTTAGATGTATCCCATTAACTGGGATACATAGTTCTTCACCATCCAACCTAGAGAGTTGGAATGCATTATGCTGCTTGCACTGAGTAATTATGTAAGGACCACTCTAAAGGGCATCAAATTTTGCATGCTTTCCAGGCTTAGCTCGATCTTCATCCCACTTCAAGACAATGTCTCCTTCAGAGAAACCTTTTGATGAATATTTCTTGTTGAAGTGTCTTTTTACTTGCTATTGGTGATTGGTCATAAAAGCCATATCCTGATCCCTTACCTCTTAGAGCTCCATCAGCTTGCACAGCCTAACCTCCATGCTACTTCCTTCTTCTAATTGTAGCTAGTGAGTGAGGTCCAGTGCTGGCAATTTAAGTGAGATGGGAAGCCTAGCTTCCCTTCCATATATGAGCATATATGGAGAATTTTTGATTGCTCTCTTCAGAGTGATTTGATCAGCCCACAACACTGTCTTCAGCGTGGCATGCCAAGTCCTCTAATTTTCTTCCATGGTCCTCTTAATGATCTTGATCAAATTTTTATTGGTGGACTCAGCCAGCCCATTCCCCTATGGGTAATAATTTGATGAAGTGCTGAGATATATGCCATACCTTAGCACCCATTCACTAGTTTTGGTTCCCAGAAAAGCCAAGGTATTATCCAAGATTATTGTGGCTGGGACCCCAAATCTTGTTACTAAGTCCTCATAAAACTATAGGACTACACTTTCATTTGCCTCTTTTAGAGAAATAGCCTCCACCGACCTTGTGAAATAATCCATAGCAGTTAAGACCCACTTGTGTCCAGTACTGGAGGGAGGATTGATCATCCCTATGAAATCCAGGCCCCACTACATGAATGGTTGTTCCACCTGAATAGGCTGTAGAGGCATGGTAGCCAACCATTGCTTTCCATCGAAAGTGCACACTTCTGGCACTTTCTTACCCAGGCATGGGTGTCTCTAAAAAGAGTAGGCCAAAAATATCTAGCTCTCATTATCCTTGCTGTAGTAGCTCTAGGAGCAAAATGACCACCTGTTGGCCCATCATGGAACTCAGCCAATACCTTATCAGCCTGATTTAGATCAATACATCTTAGAAGGACCCTAGAGAAATCCTTCCTAAATAATACTTCATCAACCAAGACATAAGGGAGAGACTAGAGCTTAAATTACCATTTACTAGTCCCATCAAGACCCTGTGGACACTTGCAAGTGATAAGGAAATGCCTCATGTCTAGCATCCAATCCTTTATGACAGCTGGTTCCTCTATAATGGTTACATCATGAATTATTAGGCTATCTTCCCCTTTTTACTTGAAGTCTACAGTAAGCTATTTGCACATGCCTCTTCCCCTCACCAACTTGGTGATCTTGATGTCTACGTCATACTCTATCACTTTGGTGATCCACCCTGCCCTTTTCTCATTCAAGTCTTTATTGGTTAAGAAGTCCTTGATGCCAGGATGTAGGACCATGAGGTGAATCTTGATATTAGACAAAATATGCCTAAATTTATTCAAGCTCTGCACTAATACCAAGATTTTATTCTCTACATACGTGTACCTAAATTCAAATTCCTCTAACCCTTGGCTAAAAAAGGCAAACGGTTGCTCGAGGTCATCACCATTTGATTGGGTAAGCATGGTGGATATCACCTCTTCATTTCTGAAAGTGTAGAGGTTGAAGTTTTTGTTGAAGTTGGGGCTGATCAAAGTGGGAGCCTGGGTTATGGCCCACTTGATGGCTTCAAAGTTGTCTTTTCTTTGTGTTGTCCACTTGAAATCCTCACCCTTCCTTAGCATAGAGGTCTGGGGCTTGACTATCTCTGCAAAATTTGGAATGAATCTCTGAATGAAATTTATCCTGCCAAAGAAGCTCTGTAGGCCTTTCTTATGCTTTGGTAGTGACATCTCCAGGATAGAGTGAACTCTCTCGGGGTCAATGGATAAGCCTTCCTTGGACATGATGTGGCCAAGGAGTTTCCCCTCATGAACAACAAACACACACTTCTTTGGGTTAAGAGAGATGCTAAACTCTCTACACCTTTCAAAAATCTATTTAAGGTGTTCTATGTGTTGGCTTGCTTCCTTGGAAAATACCATCACATTATCAAGGTAAACCAACACGTTGTTGTTTATCAAGCCTCTAAAAGCCATGTCCATGGCTCGCTGAAAGGTGGCACCAGCATTAGATAGCCCAAATGGCATCTTCTTATAGGCAAACTTTCCCCATTTAGTGGTGAAGGTCGTTTTGTGCTGATCACAACCTTGCACTAGAATTTGATTATACCCTGAATAACCATCTAGGAGGGAGAAATGCTCACTTCCTGTTAGCTTCTAAAGGATCCACTCCATGCTTGAGAGGGGGTAATGATCCTTTAAAGAGACTTTATTAAGGTCTCTAAAGTTGACACATAGCTTGATTTCCCCATTCTTCTTTCTAACAGGAACAAGGTTGGCCAGCCAGGAGGAATGTTTGACTGGAAATATAATTCCAAACTCAATCAATTTGGCCAATCACCTTTGCATGAGGGGCTCAATTGTTGGATTGACAGGCCTCTACTTCTATGTGACTGGCCCGGCACCTTCTTCTAATTTGATGGTGTGCTAGGTGAGTCTTGGGTTGAAGCCCTTTAAATCACTATAATCCCAAGCAAAGACATCGGAGAACTCCTAACATAGCACAATGAAAGCTCACCTTTCTTGAATCATGCAGACCTTTCCAAGTGGAAGCAGCTTGTCCTTAAAGATCTCAACCCTTTCATAATTCTCCTCTTTGGTCGTGATGCATGCCTTGTCATTTCTCAATTGGTCATCTCCATTGAAGATGCTTTCAAGCATGACTAGACCTTTAGGGAGATTATTGTTCTTCAACTGAATAATATAATTGCCATATTGTTGTTGCAATTTTGCCTAGTTGTGTGCTGCAAACTCAACTTCTTCTTGTAAGAAGAAAGCTATTTGCTGGTCACTTTTGAAAACTTGCCAATTTGCAATATTGTCTGAGACAGAGGGCTGAACTACCACTTTCAAGTGGTGTGAACCATAATCTCAGCTTATCTCCCTTGAAACATCAAACTGAGCACCAATTACTGCCAGTCAGTCTGCTTGTTTATTCTATTCTCTGGGAATGGAGGTGATGTTGAAAGTAAGGAAATCTTCAACCAAGTCCCAGACCCTATGCTTGTAAGACTTTAGTAGGAAATTCTTGGTTAGATTTTGGCCTTTCACTTGATTTACAATCAACTCGTTGTCTCCCAAGACTTGCAACTCCTTGATCCCTCTCTTTCTTGCCCATTCCAGCCCATGGATAAGGGACTCATATTCTGTAACATTTCTTGTGCATCCGAATTGGAAATAGAAAGCTGAAAAGTACCTATCCTTTGAAGGGGAGACCAACATCGCCCCACCACTATCACCCAGCTTAATTTTGGAATTGTCAAAGTATAACTACCATAGACCAAGGTCATCTTGGCTGGCCTTTATTATATTGGGCATGAAGGTGCCCTCTTCATGCATACAGTAGACTCCAAGGTCTTCCTCCTCAATGAACTTATAAGGATCATGCTCGAAGTTATCATTTCCCCACTCATCCAAGAGTAAGTTTGCGACTCCTTCAAGATCAAAGGATGGAGATTGGTCTATCTGGGAATCTTTCGGGTCAATAATGGTGTAACTAACATTAGCTACCTTGGGTGAATATGGTTCTAGATGATCCTTGTAGAGTGGCTCAGATTCAATTTTTACCTTGGTCCCATACTTGGTTCTAAAAACTAGATATGACCAATTCGCTGCAAGATAACCACCTATCTTTGATGTGAAGTCCATGGACAAGCAAATTGCAAAATAAGGGGGAACATCTACTACCACTATATCATGGGGAATTGAGAAGGTTGGGCAAGCATGTAATGTCAAGCTTAAACCCCTCAAAATTCCAACTATTTTTGTAGGCATCCAAACTAGCTATAAGACTCCTTTGTTCATCTCTTCATATTTTAGTCCCATCTTGTCAGCTATGCACTTGGGCATCATTGAGGTGCTGGCCCCACTGTCAATTATGCAATTATGTACCAAGAAATCCTCTATGACCAAGGATACATAGAAAGGGGGAATTTTCTCTTCTTTCTTTACCTGACCCGAAGTGGAAGGTTGTCCATTTGTCATTAAGACATTGTCAGTGCTTGTTGGGACAACTTGTCGATCTAGCTCATGCAATTCCTTCTTTAGTATGTCCTTCTATCTTGGAGGAGATAATGAATCCCATAAAGAGATGTTCCTATGTAGCTTCTTCATCTAGTCCACTATATTGACCTGAGGACTACCTATCTTCACGCTTTCTTTGGGGCTGATTCCAACCTGAGCTGCAGGCTGAGGGGCTGTAGGTGCAAATGGCTTTTTGAAATTTGGGGCCTTTAGACTTGAGTGTGATGGAGAAGGTGCTATTGTGACTTGGGTGGTATCTTGTGCTTCTCCCACTACTCTTCTTTTAAATCTTGTGTTCGTTGCAACATAGTCAACTTGATTGTCTGAAGCACCCACATAATTCACTAAATAAAATTCCCCCTCCATATGATTCATGAGGGTAGAATTTGGCTAGGCCTGATTACTATTCATGCTGGGCTGAGTTGGAGCCTCAAAAATATAGGAATGAGCAGCTGCTTGATTGTCTAAATTTTGGAAATAATTCATCATCTCATTTGTGTAAATAGCCTGTTCTTGACCATATCCCATGGTCGAACATCTTGGATACTCTTGTACTAGATTGTTCTGAGTCAACACCATGACTTTAGATGATGAAGGGAGGCCTGAGTTGTAATTTTGAAATGGCCTAGTTTGAGTGAGCTGACCTTGTCCTTGATTATAGTTTTGAAAAGGGGGTCTAGGGGCTTGACCATAATGCTGATATCCCTGGTTTGGCCTGTTGCTTTGAGCTTGCTACCTTTTAAGAGCTACAAGTTCATTTGACATGCTTTGCAACAGAATTTTAACCTCATGAAGTTCATTGGATGGAACAACAGCTGGTTTCTCAATGGTAGGTAGGGGAACAATTATGGGAGTAATGGTTTGAATTAGGGGCAACATTTCTGGGAAAAGTGGCATGTGAGGCCTAGGGGTAATTTTCCCAGCCTGTACTAATAAATTTTTGGCTATTATGGCAATGTCATAAGCAACAGGTAGTATGTGCCATCCCATGGATTAGATAATCACAATAATATCACTATTTAAAGCCTTTAAATAGTATAAGAAAGCATAGCTGGGAGTCGGTCTTACCAGGATGGGAATTCTATCCTAAGTCTTTTGAAAATGCGTGTTGAAGTCCTGCATGAACTCATGCAGAGCTCTCTTTATGGTCGTCAGCTACTCAGCAAGTGAGAGATCATCACTTTTTTCCCTAAAATGATCTATTAACTGAGTGCCTAATTCATTCTAAGAATGTATTGAATTTACAGGCAAAGTGCCATACCAGTCAAGAGCCTTGCCCTTAAGAGACAATGCTAGCAGTCTGATGGTGATATTTTCCTCTGTTACATTGTGAATATTGTAGAGATTAGCAATATTCCTAATATGCTCAACGACTGTAATGGATCCCACTCCATCAAAAAAAGGCAATTTTTTTAGATCTATTATTAGAATTGGATCGTAACATGGGAGATTCAAGGGGCTCTCACCATGAAAAGCCATAAAAGGCAATGCCATGGATGGGATTGACTGTAATTAGGGTTCTGCTATGACCGTGTCCCTTACAACAGGTCTAGGAGGATTGTTTTTTGGATAAGGACAGGTTCTCTCAAATCGTAGTCTTTTTGCTGAATTCAAAGGCAACTCAACGAAATCAAAAGGAACCCCTCTTGAAGTAGACCTTGTGGTAACTTTAGGCATAGAAAATTAAGAAACTGGTCTTGATTTTAAAATTGAAGCTCTTACCAGTGGAGTCACTAGATGCTGGAAAACTTGAATTGGCTGTATCAGGACCAACATCAATCCTAAACTCTACTGAGTTGTCAAACTGTGTGTCCCACCGGGTGTGCCAAAACTATTGACATAGGAAAATGTACCCTTTGACAGGAAATCAAACTCATGTCTTCTCCTTGTAACATGGAAACTCCTTTCTCACCTGTGGGACTGGCAAAGCTAGAGGGGAGAGTCTCTAGGTAAGGGCTAGCTCCCTTTGATGCATCGTGTTTGTTTCAGTGAGTGCTAATACAGACATATATATATATATATATATATATATATATATATATATATATATATATATATATATATAGGTATATAAACTGGGGGGATGAAAAGGGATGAAGATGCAGGAAAACAAACTACTCTAAGGAGGTGATACATCAAAATGAAATGACCTTCTCACATCCACTCTCAAAATTAGACAAATACATTCATACGCTTCATACTTGGCAAAAGAACCAGTCTGCAAACTTGACAGGGAGGTTTAAATGAAAATACAAAAAGAAAAGAGGTTCACCAAAGGTGCTATGAGAGGAACTCTGTAAATAATCCCTTTTGTTTTTGCACCCCAAATAGAACTCTCCTCCTTTCAGCTGCAGAGATGGCACTCTGTAGATAATTGGTGTGTTGGTGTTGAACCTGTGAGAGCATCAAAAGACAATGACTAAACACAAATTAACACTCAGGACATACACATAATCTCTATCCAAGAAGAGGTAAAAATTGCATTTATAGATTCAGGTAGAAATTTTAGTAGGGCTGTGCCTTGTAAAATTGTGGAAGATCCTTACAAAATGACAAGTTTTCCATATATATGAGAAGCCAGGAGGCCCATTTGGCACTCCTTGTTTACAAGTGGCATGTCGCATTCGTTCATTGGGAAGAACAAGTCACTCAAAACATTAATGAGCCATGTGCTTTGTCTGCTCAAAATCTACCCTTTCAAGGTAAATACATGGTCTGTCCATTCATTAAATGTAAAATGGAGAAAACCAGTTGCTTACTAGCTATTTTCATCCTCTCATGATTAATTTATAGGAACTATTTCACCTACCGGAGTCACTTCTCAAATGGTGCCACTTGGACTAACTGCTTGCTCACTCCATGCTTGTCTCCTTGTCTTTTCTCCATTTTGTCTCCATCTGGCTCCTTCGACACCCAGGGGAAAACTCTTAGTGGGTCACTGCATTCTGGGCTCCTGGTTAGCACTCTTTCACTTGAAATCAAATAACCATTTCATTTTGTTAACTTTGATGTCCCTACGGCCATCATGCTTTGAACACCAATGAATATTTCACCTTCTTGAATTTGATGGCTTCCCAAATGTTACCACTTTAAAAACCAACAGCTATACTGTTCTACTAATTTTGACATCCTCTGAGATGTCCTTGGGTCCTTCACCACGTTAGTCGAGTCCATGTGGCTTTGTCTTTCTGCGGCCTATCTTCTTTGCCTTGAAGTCCCTTTGAAAAGTCCCTTTTTGACTTGGCCGAAAGTCCCCTGCAAGGGTACCTGCCCTTTGGGGTCCTTCAACGGGTCCCTTTATTTTCTAGACTACCTCCGGGCTCCCATGGACAAATTATCCATGGATAATTTCCCCATGTTAATTTCCCTGGGTCACTTTTGACTATGTATTTTCTATGGACAAATTATCCGTGGACATTTTCTCATGGACAAAAAGTCCACAGAAATTTTGTCCACTTTTTTGACTTTGAGCTTTGACTGTGCCTGAATTCCTTTGAACTTTTGTCCGAAGGAATTCCTTCAAGAAAAAGTCTGAAGGAATTCGGGGGTCTTAACAATTTTGAATGAATTAAACTTTGAACTTTGAATAAAACTGAACTTACCCGGTCCCTGTCTTTTGAAACACCTACCCTCCGCTAGGGCACTTTGATTTGAGGACTCCCCTTCGACTAAGGGCATACCTTTGAACCAAACCATTGAACCAAATGGTTCAATGGTTTAAAGGTTCGACTAAGTGCATCGATGAACCAAGGCTGATGAACTTCCATTGAACTGAACCCGTTGAACTTATGTCTTGAAACAAGTACGTTGAACCTAGCCTATTGAACCAAAAAATTGGTTCAATGATTCAACGATACGAAGGTTCAACACTATTGAAATGAGATGCTTGAACCAAACGATGAACCCTTTGAACCAAAAGCTGCTGAAACACTTGAACCAGGCCATGAACCAAACATGTCGAACTTGAACAACCTGAAAGTGACTGGCATGAATAACAAGGGAGGAAGGGGACCAAAAATTTTGCCTGTGGGAAAAATTTGGTCAACACATATAGATAGAGATAAAGATCATGGATTTTTGGATATCAAATGACATGTGGAAGCTCAAATCAGGAAGATCAACAAATGCATTTTAAAGTTGATAAAGTAAAATTTGAAAAGTGTACAAAGATTGAACATACAATGTGAGCTTGTTAGAGATCAATTGAATAGATGCATTTTAAATTTGAGTCATTTGAATATGGACCATAGAATAATGGTACCAAATTCAAGATCAATAATTGATATTTAAAGATATGCCCAGTCTAACAGTCAGACATAGGAACATGCAATTAATCCCTATATCATGACATAGATAATGAGATTAATCAATGTAACTGATCAAATCTATATAAATTTACATGTGCATCAAAATTAGACTCCAAAAATACTATAGATAGTAATGAGACTAGGAATCATGATGGTGATGCATGAATTCAAAACATGGGAAACTTATAGTTCAAGTTATAATGAACTGAGTCTAGAACTGAGTGTGATGTGTTTGTAAACAAGTGTGAACATAGTGAAGATATAAAACCCTAGATCAATTATATATATATATATATATATTACAATCATAAGTTTTGCTTAGACTATTCAAGTTATGTCAAATATAAAATATAAAGACACAAAGGAGAAAAGTGATAAAATGATGAAGTGTGTCGAATAGAGACAAATCTAGACATAGAGACAGAGGGGCATAAAGGAAGAAAGGCACAAAGAGATTATGTGCAGATCATGAACAACTGTAGATCAGACTTGTAATAGAGAATAAAAGGTTTGGATTTATTTATGAATCTATTTTATAATTTGGAGTTGTAGCTCCATTGTAGATTTGATTGGTTGGTGCCATCAGACAAGCTAAGTTGGTGCTCAATTAGGAAGTGGGTGCTTCCTTAGAGTTGAAGCTCTTAAATCAAGGGATTGGTGTCTCCTTAGGATTGGTGCCCTTAAACATTGTAACTAGTGAGGTTCCTTATTATAAGGCTAGATTAGAATGGTAGTTTCTAGTAGCTATTCTCATGGTGGTTTTTTCCATATTGGGTTTTCCATAGTATATCTTGTGTTGTGTATATTTGTGTGCTTGAGATATTTACATATAGTTTTAATCTACATTAAAAGGTTTTGGAAAGGACTAAGTTAATTAATATACTAATTCACCCCCATCTTAGTATCAAGTTGTGTTCCAATAATTGGTATTAGATATAGGTTCTTTGAAAGAAGATTAATCATCTTAGGTAAATCTTGGAACAATGAACAAAAATGGCTAGTTAATAAGGATCTTCATCAAATAAAGTACCTCTCTTTGATGGATTAAACTATGCATTTTGGAGCATAATATGGAAGTTTATTTATCCTTATTAGGGTTTGATGTATGAATGTCTATGATAAATGGAAATATAACCCCTACTAAAACTCCTACTAATTAGGATACCAAGAAAGTATATGAGAGTAATGCCAAGGCTAAGAATGCTATTCTATAGGTTCTTTGAAAGAAGATTAATCATCTCAGGTAAATCTTGGAACAATGAACAAAAATGGCTAGTTAATAAGGATCTTCATCAAATAAAGTATCTCTATTTGATGGATTAAACTATGCATTTTGGAGCATAATATGGAAGTTTATTTATCCTTATTAGGGTTTGATGTATGAATGTCTATGATAAATGGAAATATAACCCCTACTACAACTCCTACTAATTAGGATACCAAGAAAGTATATGAGAGTAATGCCAAGGCTAAGAATGCTATTCTATGTGGATTATATAATTCAAAGTTTGTCAAAGAGATGAATTATCAAAATACACAAGATATATGTAACAAATTGAAGAGCATCTATGATGAGGTTGACAAGGTAAAGTAGGACAAGATACAAACTTACAAAGGCAAGTTTGAAATAATTAAAATGAATGAGGAAGAGAAGATTGCAAACTACCTCTTTAAGTTAGATGAAATAGTCGATGCAATCAAAGGCCTTATAGAAGAAATTAAAGAATCAATCATTGTTAAAAAGGTCTTAAGATCTTTGCCATCAAGATATGATTCTAAAATCTCTACAATAGAATAAGAAAGAGATCTAGATAAACTCATTGTTGATGAGATGCATGGAACCTTCACTACCTATGAGATGAGAATGGGAGAAGCAGACAATTTGAAGAGAGAAGCTACATTTAAAACATCTAATCTAGTAAAGGTAGAAACACCTACATCTAGATCTGAGGAGACTGATGAAGAAGAAGCTAACTTTTTCAGAAGACTAAAGAGAGGGTTTGGAAAATATAGAGTTAAGTTACCCTTTAAATACTTTAATTATGGTAAAGTAGGACATTTTGCTGCTAAATTCCCTTATAATAAAAAATATAACTTTGAGCAAGTAGGGATTAGTAAAAAGGTGAAACCCTACTATCCCAAGAAGAAAAACTTCTTCAAATATAATAAAGGCCTATATAAAAAAGAAGATATTGATTTAATGGATGATAATGACAATTTTGATGATGATCATGACTATGATTATATGGCTAAGGAAAAGGAAGTCCTATTCATGATAATAGGATCAACTTCTGTGAATCAAGAATAAGTTGAAGACTTAGATAAATAAGAAGAATGAGAAGTAGATCTAGAGTGTGAACTCATTTGTGTTTTAGAGGAAATTGACAAGCTGAGAAATGAGAGATCAAAATAAAAGAAGCTTGGATAAAAGGAAATTGATAAAATGTCCAAAAGCCTTGAGAAATATAATCAAATGATAGTGAGCCTAAAGACACAAATTAAAGAGGCTAAAATAATATAATATATAGTCAAAATTGATCTACAATCTAAATTTTATGAGTGCATGAAGTTAGAAATAGAGATAATGGCTTTAAAAAAGAGCTTGAGAAAGCTAAAGGATAAATATACAAAAGTTTTAAGTTGATAGGGGGATTAGACATTCTTGATGAATTTATCAACTCTCAAAAGCCTTCAAAAGAGAGATCAGGTCTTGGTTATGAAAAAGGAAAAAGTTCCACAACTAGTACATATACTAACCTATATGAAAACTTCAAAGTAGAAGGAGAATCTAGAGAAAAGAAAGAGAAATCTTGTAAGGACATAAAGATAGACTCAAACATAGCTATTGTGAAGAAATATAAGCTTGAAAAGAAGCTTGAAGAGAAAAAGAAGATAAAGGTAGTTGATGCAGATGGATACACTGAAGTGAGAGACTTGAAAAAGACAAAGTTTAGGGGAGCTCCTCATGTTGCATCAAGAAATGCTATGACTAGGTATTCCTCATCTTTCTATGATTATTGTTATACCTATAATCAGTTTGGTCATAGGGCTATTGATTGTAGAGTTTTACCTACAAGGAGATATTTTTTTTAAAGTAGAAACTCATTTCTCCTTTGTTAGATACAAATATAATGTGCTATAATTTCAATAATTTTGGTCATATAACTAAACATTATAGAACTAGATTTGTAAGATCAAAAGTACACAGTGTAAATAAAGGCATACCTCCTAGTGTGAATAAAGGTTCACAAGTTTTTGAAAAGAATCCAAATAAGAAATCCAAGGATGTGTGGAGAGTGAAAATTCAATCTATGATTGCTTAAACTGCACTCCATACCAAGGAGTAGAATTTGTGGGTGATAGATAATGGTTTCTCAAAGTATATTACTAGTGATAAGAGTAAGTTCATCAAATTAAGAAAATGTAAGGATCTATCAGTTTGGGAGACAACACAATAGTAAAGATCAAAGGAAAAGGAACCCTAAACATAGATGGTAAAATGCCTACACATGATGTCCTTTATGTTGAAGGATTAAATCATAATCTGCTAAGTGTCATCCAAATGTGTGAAAATGGATATAAGGTCACATTTGATGTATAAACCTATTAGTTAAAGAGATTTGGAAGAATAGTTTCTTAAGGGAAAAGGAATAAAAGAAATATCTATAATCTTGTTAAAGTAAATGGTAATAGTTGCCTGATGGGAAAGATTTATGAGAGTTGGTTATTGAATATAATAATGGGTCATGTTAAATTTGATAACCTAGTCAAAGTAAGATCAAATAAATGTGTTAGACACATGCCTAAGATAATTAAACATGTAGATACTACTTACAAGGAATGTCAACTAGGCAAGTAGATAAGGGTCAAATTTCAAACAAAAGGGTATGCAACTACAAAGCCTCTAGAATTAGTTCATATTGATCTTTGTGGTCCTACTAAGACAAGAGGATCTAAAGGAGAGAGATACTTCATGTTGTTTATGGATGATTACTCAATTATGACATGGGTAACCTTTTTGAAGGACAAGTCTCAGGTGTTTGAAAGATTCAAGATCTTTAAAGCCATGGTGGAGAATGATTTTAGACTAAAGATCAAATGAGTAAGATATGATAAAGGTGGAAAATTCACCTCAAATGAGTTCATAGAGTATTTTGAGAAGCATGGGATCAAAAATAATTACTCTATAGCAAGGACTCCATAACAAAATGGAGTTGTTGAGAGAAAGAACATGACAGTCAAGGAGATGGATATAATAATGCTAAAATAGGCCATGATACCTGATGGATACTAGAGAGAAGTAGTCCAAATAGTAGTATACATCTTAAACAAATTTTAGTTGAGGGTAAATAGTGATAAAACTCCCTATGAGATATTTTATAGAAAACCTACCTCTATTAAGTACTTTAGAGTGTTTGGAAGCAAATTCTATATCGAGAGAAAAGAGGACAAATTGGGAAGCTTTGAATCAAGATGCGATGAAGGAATATTTCTTGGTTATTCTACTTAAAGAAAAGCCTATGTATGTTACAATAAAAGGCTACACAAGATTGTATAGAGCATTAATGTCAAGGTTGAAGAAGGATTGAAACATGTTGAACTTCATAAGGAAATCAATATTGAAGAGTCAATTATTGAAGAATTAGATAATGAAGAGGGAAATGAAATGAATGAAAAGTCACCTCCAATATTTGTTCAAAAGGATCATCCTAAAGAGTAGATAATTGGGAATAAGAATTAAGGAGTTCAAATAAGGAAAAGAGCTACAATGAATAAATAGCAAGTAAATTTTGCTCTAATATTTAAAATTGAGCCTAAGAGCTATGTTGAAGCCAACAAGGATGAGAATTGGCTAAAAGCCATGGAATAAGAACTGAGTCAAATTGAAAAGAAAAAAACATGGAAATTAGTCCCAATACCTTAAAACAAGAATGTGATAGGTACAAAATGGGTCTATAGAAATAAGCTCAATGAGGATGGAGTTGTTGTAAGGAATAAATCAATATTGGTGTGCAAAAGATATACACAAGTTGAGGGTATAGATTTTGAGGAAACATTTTTTCCAATTGCTAGATTGGAAGCTATAAGATTGTTTATAGCATTCTAAGTCTACAATAAATTCAAAGTCTATAAAATGGATATTAAGTCATCTTTCTTGAATGGGAACCTAGAAGAGGAAGTTTACATAGAACAATCTAAATGTTTTTAGTTATCCAAACAAGAATATTATGTATGCAAACTAAAGAAAGCACTGTATGGTCTAAAACAAGCACCTAGGGCATTGTATTCAAGATTAGACCAGTACCTAAAACAATAAGGTTGTAATAAATGATGTTTAGAGAACAATCTATACTTTTAATCAGAAGGTGAGCATATGTTTATTGTTATTATTTATGTAGATGAAATTATCTTTGGTAGTATCAATAATAAAATGAAAAGTGTAAAGAATTTTCTACACAAATGCAAAGTGAGTTTGATATGTCTATGCTTGGATAAATTTATTTCTTCCTTGGTCTATAAATAACACAATTTGATGAAGGGATATTTATATCCCAAACCAAGTATGCAAAGGATATGATCGAGAAGTTTGGAATGGAAGATAACAAACCCATTAGTAATCCTATGATAACTAGATATAAGTTAAGCAAAGAGGATGAGTCCCTTGATGCAAATTAGATAATGTACAGATCAATGATAGGTAGCTTGTTATACCTAACTGCATCAAGATTAGATATCATGCAAACAGTGTGCATGGTTACAAGATTTCAAGTTGATCCCAAAGAATCACATATAAGTGCAGTGAAAAGAATCTTTAGATACATCAAAAGCACAATTGACTATGGCCTATGGTATCCTATAAGTGAATTTTCACTTTGACAACTTATATATATGCTGATTGGGAAGGAAGTGTGGATGATAGAAAAAACACTAGTGGTCATGCATTTTTTCTTAGAAACACACTTGTTTCATGGCTAAGCAAAAAGTAAGAGTTAGTAACTCTTTCTAAAATAGAAGCAATGTATGTAGAAGTAGTGGCATGTTAGACTCAAGTCTTGTGGATGAAGAAAATAGTCAAAGATATCAAGGAAGAGTATACGGTACCTATCTCTATTCTTTGTGATGATTCAAGTGCTATTAATTTATCAAAGAATCTAGTGATGCATTCTAGAACCAAGCACATATAAATTATCACTTATTAAGAGAGTGGGTTGTAGATCAAGAGGTCACAATAGAATATGTACCAACTAAGGATCAAATTATAGACATATTCACCAAACCTCTTCCCAAGGAATAATTTAAATATCTGAGACAAAATTTGGGAGTGGTGGCTCCTACACCACATCACTAGATCCTAGTGATAGGGCATGAGTCTAGGGGGAGTCTCATAGAAGATTTGTTAATCCCTAGAAGAAGAGAGAAAAGGAAACTCAGGTATGCATATCTTTGCAAAGTTATAATGAGTTGATGGATGCATATTCTTAGACAAACTAATTTATTTGATAAAGGGGGAGAAACATTTGGATGAAGAGTTAGAAAGAGTCCCTTTGCCATTGATGTCAAAGGGGGAGAAAAAGTGAAAATGCTCTTTGTGGGAAAAGAAGAGTAAAATGCTCTCTAAAAAAGTTTGGATAAAAAGGGAAAATGTCAAAGAAGAAATAGAAAAAGTGTCCAAGTTAAGTATTAGGCAAATGTGCCATTGCCTAAGGGAGAGAAAGTTTGGTATGAACAACCTCAGTTGAAGTTCATCAAAAGCCAATGCAAGTAATGTTAGAGAAAGAGCAAAGTATTAGAATATCGGAGCATTTAGTTTGTCATCAATGACAAAGGGGGAGATTATTGGAAATATGATTTCATTTATTTCAAAAGGGACATTATGAGCATGTCATTAATGTTAAGGACTAAATGTGGTGATTAGAGGATATGCAAAGGATCCTATCAAAGGTTAAGGATAATTAGAATGCTTGTGTGCATGAGTGAAATTCATCCGGTTCTTCATATTGATCATCTAGACACTTGGCTCTATGATAGGAAAAGATGAGAATACATTTTAATGACATCACCATTTCCACGTGTGAATGAGTATGGGGTAACTAGTCACATGTTTATGATCACATTAGTCCCTAGTTGTTATGTGCTAGATTTGAAGACATGTGATCAAACACAATTGAAGACATGGGGATGCAAAGTTGGCTACTTGGATATAATTCACTAAGTTATAAGATAGCCAAATTTACAAAAGGGTTCAATAGAGCCAAGTAAGCATATTGATGAGGTTAGTGTTAACACATATGGAAGTACCAGGATAAAATTATCAAATGGGTCTATTAATTTTTGTGCCTAGTTTATATGCACTGAATCTCAAGTTATGTGATGTAGCATGATAAGAGATATGCTTGAGCAAAGTAGGGCTCCCAGGCATTTTGAAAATGTTTTCCAACACTTATTCAAATTTTTAGATTCCAAGAAATAAAGGACAAGCATTTTTTATGATGCCATTTATTACACATATGGAGGATTCAAGATTAATTGGATATATGGATGAAATCCCCTATGTAAGAATCATATTCGCTAAATTTTAGGTCATCTAACTAAGTGAGACAAGTGAGACAAGAGTTATGTGAGATTAATGTTAACCTTCCAAGCAAGTTCAAGGCATTTTTATCTCTATGGTAGAATAAGCTTAGTAATCATATTAATGACTTTATATATTACACACATGAAGTAACTAGAAAGAACTTAGCATATGGGTTTTTTCACTTTCATACATAGTTTATATGGTTAAAATTTTAGACCAAGTGGTTGAGCGAAGAATAAGATATGAAGGTGAAAAGTTATCCTTCTAATATTAATTGAGATGGTCCCCATACTTAGATAAATTTGCTCAAGGTAAAGTTTGAGCAAGTCTTAAAGAGATCAATGGAGCACGTTGGCTCCAAGATTTTAGGATAAAGTGAGTTGAAGATAGGTTTCTAAAGTTTAAATCTTGATCAATGACTATCACATATTCATACATTAAAGATCCAATGAAGTGTAAGCAAAGTCAACTTGTCGAAGGGACCTCTAATAGTGACAAGTGCCATAATCATAAAGCTTACACAAATAATCTATAATGTAGTTGAAAGTCAAATCATCAACGAGCAATGCAAGGATGCTAAGTGTCTCAATAATAGGAACTGATACCAATGTATATAAGGCACACACTTATACTAAGTGTCACATTCTCAAGAGCTAAGTAGAGATAAAGATAGAGCTTGTCAGAAGATTTGATGGTGAGTGGAAGAACATATAATGGATATTCGATAGAGTGAATGAACTTAGATAGAATAAAGTGTTTGAGGTTTATCGACATAGTGGTGAGTTAAATATCGATCAAGTTTGAGAAGATCTATGGAGAAAAAGTTCTCCAAAGACATAAGAAGCAATGAGATGGGATAAAGATCTCAAATTTTAATGTCTAGATAGATATAAATATTGTGCATCTTTGGAGATCAAATGGCATGCATAAGCTTAGATTAGGAGATTGATGGATGTGTTTTAAAGTTGACAAATATAAAGTTTGGAATCATATAAATATCAAATAGATAATGTGAACCTATTAGATATCAATAGAATGGACACATTATAAAGTTGAGTCATTAGAATATGGACCATTAGATTGTGGCACCAAATGCAAGATCAATGATTGATATTTAAAAATATGTCTAGTCTAATGGTCAAACATAGGAACCTATAAGAACATGTAATTAAGCCCTATATCATGACATAAATAATGAGATTGATCAACGTAATTGATCAAATATATATATAAATGTGCATGTGAATCAAAACTAGAGTCCAAAAAATACTATAGATAATAATGAGACTAGGAATCATGGTGGTGATGCATTAGTTTGAGATGCAAAAAACTTACAGTTCAAGCTATAACGAATTGAGTCTATAACTGAGTGTGATGTGTTTGTAAACGAGTGTGAACACAACAAATATATGGAACCCTAGATCAATTATATATATATATATATATGTATATATATATATATATGTATATATATATATGTATATATGTATATATATATATATATATCTATATACATACATACATACATACATACATACATATATATATATATATATATATGTATGTATATAGATATATATATATATATACATATATACATATATATATACATATATATATATATATACATATATATATATACATATATATATATATACATACATATATATATATATACATACATATATATACATACATATATATATATATATACATACATATATATATATATATATACATACATACATACATATATATATATACATATATATATATATATATGTATACATATATATATATATATATGTATACATATATATATATATATATATGTATAAATATATATATATATATATATATATATATATATATATATATATATATATATATATATATATATATATATATATATATATATATATATATATATATATATATATTAGACCTCTAGGTTATAGGTAGAAGTTTTACTAAAGTTATTCAAATTATGTCAAACAAAAAATATAGAGACACAACAGAGCAGAGTGAGAGAGAGATGAATTATGTCAAATAGAGACAAATCTAGACATAGAGACAGAGGGGCAGAGAGGAAGAAAGGCACAAAGAGATTATGTGTAGAGAATGAATAGTTATATATCAAACCTATAATAGAGAATAGAAGGTTTAGATTCATTTATGAATCTATTTTGTAATTTGGAGTTGTAGCTCCATTGTAGATATGATTGGTTGGTTCCATTAGACAAGCTAGGTTGGTACTTAATTAGCAAGTGGGTGCTTCCTTTGAATCTCTTAAATTAGGGATTGGTGTCTCCTTAAGGTTGGTGCCCTTAAAAATTATAACCAGTGAGGTTCCTTATTACGAGGATGGATTAGAATGTTAGTTCTTAGTAGCTATTCTTATGGTGGTTTTTCCCATATTTGGTTTTCCATGGTATATCTTGTGTTGTGTCTATTTGTGTGCTTGAGATCTCTGCATATAGTTTTAATCTGCATTAAAAGGTTTTGAAAAGGACTAAACTAATTCACCCCATCTTAGTATCAAGTTTTTTTACAACATTATCATTATGGGCTCCACCAAAAATAAAAGAGACTGAGCATATTCCTTTTTACATGTAAAGTGAATAAGAAGGTAAAAGATTTTTATATGTTTAAAATCTTGTTTTTATTTTTGTAAAATTAGACAACTTATGGTTATATTTAAACTTATCCCACCAAATTTAAATATTCATTTTAATAGAATTGGTCATATAGACTTTATAATTATTTTCCAAAAGGGAGGTCAAGGGTTCTAAACCCATTAAAACTATTTCTTGTTAAAATTTCATTTTAACCCTAGTTTGTATTGGAAAATTTAAAATATCAAAGAAATAAGGGTGTAATATAAGATATAAGCCATAGTTAGTGCAATTTTTTACATGTCTTAGAATCTTTGTAATAAAAATCTATTTGGTGGGTCAAGGCCAAACCTTGATACCTTTCCTTGTTTTGATAAGCACCATGGCAAAAATTATGAGCTTAATTTTTGAAAATGGACACTTAACACTAAAAAATACAAGGAATAGTTGATGAATATGGAAAACATGATTGTTTTTAATGTTTTATGGGAAATAATAGAAAAATAAACCACATTTCTAACTAAAGCTACAAAATTGCTTGAGTTTCAAAAGTGTGATAAATATGATCTTAATTTGTTAAAATCATCATGTTCAACTCAGGTAATTATCAATTTTTAAGTCATTAAATGTAATTCATAGAAATATTGGAAAGCATTCAAATATCTATATGAAAAACAACCTACCTATAAGAATATTGATTTCTTAATGCAGTTTCTTAATAATAAGCTTAGCATTGACGAAGATGTATCTTAATATCCCTCTCACATGAAAACATTGAAATAAGAATACTGCAAAATCAATGTAAAGATAGAGGATGACACGATTTTCATCACACTAAATGGAGTTGTTATACATAATTTTTTTTTATTGAAATGCTATAGCTTAGTGATAAGCTTAATGGTACCATATTGGATTCCATTTTTGAGTTGTTGACTCAGCATGAGTGATAGTTTGTAAAGAAGAAGAATACACCTAATAAAAAAGATTCATATACAAAGAATAGGTCCCATCATAGAAATAATTTCAATATATAATGACACTTTTAGAATCATTATTTGAAACACTCTTTGAGTCATTCTCTGATACACTCTCGACGCTATTCTAGATGGTCTCCACAACATTCTTATCAACACTCTCTAGGATCTTTAAAATACAAACATCACCATAGTCATTATTCTCACTCATATAATTCTTATAGTGATTCAACTTATTTTAGATCTCTTCAACACAAGAAAGAGCCAATTTTTTCCAAATGTGGTGGCATTGGACATCTTGTAGAAGTATGTCCTTCTCGATGACCCTACTCTCTACATAAAAAAAAGGTTGAGGAAAATTATGTGGATCATTCTAGAAGTAGATATTCTAGTTATTCTAGTTATTATATTTATTCTAACACTTCTTCTGATTAGGAAGTATCTTATATGGCTGAGGTCTATGGTCTTGATGGACCTAACAGCTTGTCCAGAGTGATTAATGATTCCCTTATCTTATGTGAGCTACTAGGATTAGGACAAGAATATATTATAGTAGCATTTTTTATATTGTGTTTTTTCTTTAAATTCCATTTTTATTTTTCTATAACTGATATTCATGACATGTAGTAGAGAGGATAATTTGATTTTATTTCTCTCATTGCATAACTTCTTGCCTTTCACCTAATAGGTGAGAAGATATAACATTAGTAGGTATTTGATTAGTTATCAGTGATAGTATGAGTTGAAAGGGATTGATAACACCTTCAATGTTGAGCAAAGGTCATTATAATTTTTTAGACATCAGGGAGATCTGCTATACATAGTATGGGTTGGTAATTTTGATGGGTTTCTAAGTGAAGCCTTATGTAGATCAATGTAGTTAGACAAGCTTTGATCACATTCTATTGCAACATGATATGTTGATCATAGGGGATGAGTGGGCCTTGATCATGTTCATTAGCCTTTTATGCCACAAATCATAGGGTAAGATTACTTATGGAGTGACATTATTTTTGGTTAGTACCAAGATGTATAGTATACTAGTTGCAGTTACTTTAGAGTTCCTTTGATGACTTCAGATTCATTATTCTAGTGTTTTTCTTATATTCCACTTTGGATCAAGGGGGAGCTTGTTGGGGTCATTTTATGATCTAAATATTTTATTTGCTTTTTTAAATTATTTTAATAGGTTGGGTAAAACTTATTAGTTGGTTTCTTTATAACCAAATTGAGCAAGCTTTTTAAAAATCTTTTGGATGTACACAAATAAATTTAAGTTGAACATTGAATATATTTTGATCATTATTTATCTTTGTCCAGGACTGTACAAGATGTGTAAACCACTCAAAGTTAGGACTAACCAAACTTCATGGGAACAAGTGAAGTAGGAGATTAGAGTTATAGCTTATTTCTTGGCAAGCAACAAAGAATAGGCTTAAGTACTCTCTTGGGTCACCTTTTCCTTTATATTTTTCAAATTTTAGAATCTCAAAAATGAGATGGAAAATGTATTTGAAAAATTCTTGAATCAAATAGATATGAACATATATGATCTATCTTGTATTTTTAATTTTGAGTCTAGGATTATAATCCTAATATTGTGTCTTTGATAGCCTATAATTTTTGAGAAAATAAGGTATTTTGAGAAGTAGGTGGGGGATTATTTGAATGGGAATAAAATTGTGTGTTTTGTCAAATTTATGAAAACTCTTTACCCTAACCAATTAGAATTATTATTTCTATTGTCAAGATTTAATTGGTTAGGTGGAACTTGATTTTGGTTGCGATTGGAAGAGGGAATAGAAACATGTTGTGTAGGAGGAAGAAATTGGTATTGATTATGATTAGGAGGTGGAATGGAAAAACATTATTGTGTATGAGGAAGTTGTTGATTTTGACTAGGGAATTACTATTGAGTGACGAGAATTTGTTGCTAAGTAAAATTGACTTGTTGGATAGAAGGAACTAATTGCTATGCATTAGACTAAATCTAACAAGTATTAGAGGGAACATTGGAATAATTATGTTGGGTAATATGAGAACTAGAAGGAAAATTCTGTGTCTTAATCAAAATTTATTGGAACTGACTTGAACTCTATAATTATTAAGAGGGAACTTGTTTAGATGAAATTTGACACATAGGATTACTAAAAACTTGGTGAGGACTGGGGAAAAATTATTGGATATTTTCTACAACTAGTAATAAAGAATATTTAGGTGTATATGGTTTAGAAGCAATAAATTTATTAAAGTTATCTAATGGCTCAACCAATTAATATTTGATGTTAAAGTGGAAAATCAATGAATGGATTAAGTAACAAGGTAGCAAGGTCACTGATCACTTTACCAACTTGTTTTAATTGGGATACCATACTAGGTGAGACTTAGGGGAAGTTACAAGTAACTGTTTCCCTTTCCTAGACATATTTGAAATTGTTGACATTTAAAAAATTAGAGGATCATGACTAGAAGAGGGTATATCATAATTCTATTCAATAATTTTGATCATATTTTATGGTTGTGATATCTCAACTTAATGTAAATTTTCTAAGGGAAAATCAGGAGGAGCTTTGACACCCATCTCTAGTAAACTCAAAAATATTTCATCTCTATTATTGAATAATTGTTTCTCAAATTGAGTTTTAGGATCATCATACATTGGTGGATTTTATTCATACACTAGTTAGTGAAATTAATATTATGTGGATTCATAGAATCCTCTTGATCATGGGGAGAAGTGGGTTGATATGTGAATGGGTCAGTTTGACTTTGAGTCTAATCATCATCATAAGAAACATTATAAGCCTTATTGATTCATGTGTAACCATGCATATTAGACATGAACCTTAGAATAGATCTAAATGGGAACAAAAAAGATGACATCTAGAAATGACACGAGAAAAATTTGGTCTTAAGCAAAGTTGGATTGAACACAATGAAATGGTATCAAGACTAGAAATTTTGATTTAAGCAAGTCTCAATTTTATAAATGACCTTAGAATTAGGAACTTAGGAAAAAGACTATAATAGGTTCAAATTCACATAGAAAACATAACAATATGATTTAAAATAAGAGAGGTGTGTTTAGAGACAAATTTGGATACAAGTTTTAGAAAGGAATAATTTTGATTTGGAATATAGAAAAAGTAATGCATTTTTGTGTAGGTATGGTACGACAATGTCTTGAACTTTTTTTTTGACCTTGGTTAATGGGATTGGTTTTAAAATACAAAATGAGGTTTTAATAGGGTAATGAAGCATCAACACACAAACATAATGAGGTAATTTAATAACTGATCCAAGTATACATCACATTCATTGATCCTTCAATATACTTTCATTGAGAGAGGATTAAAATTTTAATATTTATTAAAGAACTTATTTTAATTCTTGGTGGTGTTTTAATCTCACCCTTCTCTCAAAAAGTCTATACGAGTAAGGAAATATTTAAGGGGGTTGTTAACCTTTACACCCATGTATTAATGAATGATTCATGGAAAAATAGGTATTTAATAATCAATCCAAGATCGAGTCATTCATGAGATGATCTTGTCCCTTCACAACCACTTCAACCGTAGGGGTCTCAGTGAAGTGTTATCAGATTTGGAGTTTGCTTGCTATTTTACTTGGGTTATTTAGATGGTATTTAAAAAACTCATAGTACTTGGGCATAAAATACATCAATGAAGAAGTTCAATATTGTTTTTGATAATTATCCTTTTGAGGTTACTACACATTTACCTAGGATATTAGAAAGAACTCCTAAGGGTTCAATCCTCACGTGACTTTATGTAAACACAAAGCTAGGCCTTCATGATGGAAATATTACTCAATATGTATAACCCAACATATAAGTGGGGTTTGGTATGAATGTTGGGTAATGATATCCTAATCACCATGACCTAAGGACTCATAAGAAGGCAATGACACCCAATCATGCATCCAAAAAAAAAAAAAAGGAATGTATTGCCATTGTGATTCACATAATTCCCATTAAGGGAGAGTGAAGATCATAGTAGGAAAATCTTTGGGATTAAAAAATAGAAACTTTGTGTTTTTGAGCACCCAAAAGGGGAGAGAATACATGCAGGAGATCTTCATAAAACACTCAAGAAATAATAAAACTTGTACAAAATGAAAATGCTTGGAAAATAAGAAAGTTTTCTTATAACACAAAATGAAATGCAAGTTGTTTTTAAGGTACCAAATGAAATGTGAGTAGATAATATAATTGTTTGAATAGATCACCACACCCTTTTTAGAACCTAAAAGCAAACAAGGTAAGTAGTTTTTCTTGGTAAGTATTTTATAAGTGAAAGAGGTTAATTTTCTATGTTTTTGTAACTCATATTTTAACACACAAAGACAAATTCATTGATTTGTATTACCAATTTGTTCATTTTAGAAACATACAGGAATAGAGAACAGAACACAAAAAATGTAGACAAAAATGATTTCACTAGTCATCAAGAATAATTTCATCAGTAATAAAATAATTTCACTGATAATCAAACCATTTTTCTAATAAGTATTAAAATAGAGCTATGAGATGTTCAGATAATTTTTCCAGTATTTAAACAATTTCACTATTTACCTTGATAATTTTGCTAATGTTTGAATAAATTCATTGATATCAAAACCCTCACAGGTAGAACAAATAAGAGAAAGAATGAAAATAAATGATTTTTCCACTAATAAAGTCAATTTAGTCAATAATCATGTCAATTTTGTTGAAGGATGATATTATTTTTCTAAAATATATGTCGATTTCACTAAAATGGTGACCAATTCGTTGATATGTAGAAAATAATTTAGTGAATGAATTCACTGATTAACAGTTGATTTCACTGATTGATGTGTTTATTTCATTGATATTTGAATGATTTCTTCAATTTTTGAAACTTACATAGGAAACAGAGATCAAAAAACAAAAAAATGATGTTTTCATCGATTATTGGGTGATTTCATTGATTAGCAGGAAAATAAAAACATTTTCATCATTTTCATGAACAAATTTGTCAAAAATTATAAAATAGAAAATGGTATAAAAATGAACAAAAAAGATAAAAAATAATCAAATATTGTTTAAAGGAAGGTTGTTGAAGAGGCTAAAAAGAAAGTTATGGGTTTCTAGTCCCACTGGGCATGCCATATGTGTCATTATGAATATTCACAATCTATATTTTCACAAATCTATTGTTAAGTCTATGAAAAACCAAAAGAATGATAAATTATTTAGCCTAAGACCTTTTGAGAATACAAATATTAACTAATAATGCATAAAATTCAAATCAAAATCATGTAAACCTTCATCATAAATGTATTTTTATAGGATTTGGCTCAGATATAACATCAAATGATCTCTATCAATGCCAATTATGTTGAGACATCTCCATTGAAGCTATGGACTAGTTGGATATAATGATGAATCATAAAGGTGATACACAAGGGGACTCAAGAAATTGCCATCACTTCATTTTATATCTTGAACATTATAATTACAATGTGATGAGGTATATTTATAATGATCTAGGATCAGTGAGGACCATCAAGATGAATGGTTGTAAAATGGTCCTCAGTAGTGCACATGTATCAACACATGCATCAGTGATGTGAGTCCTTTATCTTAATCAAGATGAACGGTGGAGGATGATCTTTGAAAATATCAAATGAGGATTAATATAGTCCCTTAATATTATTTCCAAGATGAAGGGTGGAGGATTTTCCTTCTAAGATCTTTGTGAGAGTTGATTTAGACACTTCATCTTATTTCTAATATGAATGGAGGAGAATTATTCTCAAGAAGGCACATGGATCACCCACATGGGCCCTTCATATTGTTTCCAAGATGAAGGGTTGATAATGCTCCTAAAAAGTCCACAAGATTCATTAAGGGTCCTTCATCTTATCTCTAAGTTGAAGGGTGGAGAATAATCTTGTATATTAATTCACTTTATAAAATTGATTTAGCTCATAAAAGAATATTCCATAGAATTTCAAGATCCTTTCTTGAATGAAGATGCCCCCTTAGAGGAAAATATGGATTAATTAAATGAATGGAAAGTATAATTGTATTTTTAATATAAATATAATTTATAAGAATGATTTATAGAAGGGTTAATTAATTTCATTAATTAATCAACGAAGGGGAATTAATGAATTGACCATAATAGAATAATAGACTAGATAAACTGACCAAAATGATAATTAAGTAGAGAAATTGACTAGCATGATAATAAAATAGATCTAATATGCTGTATTGCCCCACTTAGAGATGTCCCAGGGTGAATTCATACACATATATTAGATTAACAAAAGATTTTATTCCAGATTATGCGTAATTATTTGGAATCATTCCATTTTTGCAATTTTGACATGGAAGTGATAAAAGTGGAGTGTATACACATGGCATATCAACACATTCCTAGTCATCCAAAGTGCATAAAATGAGAAACATAAATGAAAATTAAAACACATAACACATGATGATAAGACATTGAGAAGTAATCCATAACATCTTTATATATATCATAATAAATATCAAGTTTGTACAAAAATGATGTCTAATACAAACACCTCTATGGAGGGCCAATATGACTCAAGGTATCTCTAAAATAATAAACATATACAATAGTATATCAAAAACATCTATAACAAGTCTCAAAATCCTATCCTCCTCATATGAGAAGGTCTTGATGCATAGGAGCATCAGGGGTTATTATTCTAGTGGTGTCTCCTATTAGTGACTCCCTCAAAGGTCATCTCACCTATCCAACCCATAGGCCTATATGGTGTCCCATAATAGTACCTCCTTCTAAGGATGTACCCCCTATCTTGTGGCTATAAGATCATCCTCCTCCACCTACCATCATATCCACTAGGGTTTCCAATCTCCTTGCCCTAATCAATAAGGTACTATTCTCTATCATCAACATTATCACCATCATAGATTTATGGTACACTTAGACAAAGACATATGTATGCCAACCAATCCTTATAGGTAGTTTAGGATCTATCAGGAGCCAGTCTCTAGTCATGCTAGTGTTCAACCATAAAAGGTTGATCATGGTGTCCTTGATCATACTCCTCTACCTGCTCATGGTATCTGCAACCACATAATGAAAATTGAACATTAGATATATTTGATATAAAAATATAAAACATGTAAAATTAGATGAAAAACTTAGCTACAAAATGAATTATAAACTATAAACATAAATATGTAAATCAACATTTTACTTAGATCCCCCTCATGCAATTAGGGTCAAAATCATCATCTACATCCTCTTCCAACTCTATATACTATAGATATTCACCATCTCACCTCTTGGATTCTACTATTATTTAGGGTATTCTTAAGTGGGGCCCTACTATGGTGATGGAGGGATCATTTAGTGCTACCATATTACACCTTATCCTCTTCCTCCCCTAGGTGGATGTGGGGGAGGTCCCTGTGTCACTCCTAACTGAACAAGTTAGGTGATGGGTACCCCTATAAAAAGTGGGTGCCATGCCAACCATCATAATATCACATATTTTGCCTATATAATGACCCTATAAATCATCCTTAAGATAGGGAGGTTACTCATGTAGGGAATGCCAACCTTATATGGAATCCTATCTATAGGGTGAACCTTAATATATGAGGGCTTGTGTTTAACCTAAGTGGCACCAATGATTGATGTAAGGTAAACCCCCTTATTATCCAATTTATAAACCATGTCCTAGTAAGGTAAGGTAACTAGGTCAACTTATATAAAATTCCATGCTACTTGGGACAAATCACATAATGACACCATATGTATCCATCTAGTGGCCCTAATGCCCTTAGGCACTCCAATCAATAGTCCTCTATGATAAGGAATGATGCACTCATATATCTAGCCAATGATAACCATTGTGTGGCTAATAAAGAGTTCCCCTATATGAGACACATGGTAGAGGTCCATGGAGGTCTGAGCTAGTGGCTCCTAGCTCCAAGAGTAGTGTGCTTCCCTATCCTCAACATGTTACACAATCAGTGATGAATTGAATAGTAAATTATCAACACTCTAGTCTCCCACTATCTAGAAGGCAAAGATACCAATAATTTCCTTCCACAAGTTTTAGATTTTTGATCATTCAACCTAAGAAAGACTCAAACCACACTTTTCACCCACATTAGGTGTGTCAATGTATCCAAAATGCTCCACCCAACTATAGGCCTCACAGATGATATCAATATCTCAAATGGAGACTAATCATCTAGTTTTAAGAAGGCTTGTGATATAGTATAAATTAATGAGAGTGATAATCCACTATTCAAGGGATTGGGGGAACATAAATGTGTTCCATTCAAGGTCCCAATAGGTCAAGATGTTGTAAAGTAGATAGTTATATTTTAGGATGATCCTTGCCTATGCAACCTATATGATCTTGGCTTGATTTAGGATGATGAACTCATCCTCTGTCAAGAGTGTTAAGAATCAATGAAGCTACTCATACTCTTGAGCTATGATCCACTATATGCAAGGTCCCTATAAAAATTACAAACCCTAAGTTAGCATAAATATCAACTCCATTTATGAAAATAAGAAATAATTTCAAAATTTAGAGCCCAGTTCTAGTGAATAGAAATACCCCTATTACAGGTGGTATTTACACATCTATGATAGGTAGTTATATAATCACCATAGGTAGTTATGTAATCTCCCTAGATGATTGCACAACTACCCTAGGTGGAGCTTATAACTACCATAGGTAATTAAAAAACCACCATAGGTAGTTACGTAACCTCCCTAGATGATTATGTAACTACCCTAGGTGGAGGTTACACAATTGATCCACTTTAAACATCTATAATTATGAAATTACCATGATGGTTATGTAACCATCAACCTACAAAGGTTGATAATTTTTTCCTTGAGTGATAGTTTCATATACTAGCCATGTGCCCTCCAAAACCCCTAAAAAAATCCCAAAATATATTAAAAATCATAAAAATCCTACAATTTCATAAACTACCCTTCCACATGAGGATTTTAAAACTATTTTTTTTGAAATTTCTTGGACTTCTAATATTTGATCATAAATTATAAAACTAGGTTAAAAAGAAAAGGGTCATGGAACTTAATTATGCCCCATAGCTCCTCCCATTAGTATATTCACCATCCTATTTTCATCCCTTTTCCATCAAAATTTCTCACTTGAAACAATCACAAGTAATCCAAAGCTTAAGAAATCTCAAAAGTGACAAGTACAAATGAATTAGTTTTTGTTAAGTTTTGGAATATATTGGCCCCAAATTAGTTGTTTTAGTTTTAAAAAAATTCCAATTTTGGCATATTTTCACATTGTATGTATATTTTAATATTTATAAATAATATTCTTGATAAATTATATAACCCATGTTTTAAAATTGATGTTCCAATAGATTTCTATCTTTCATAACATGTTTTATAGTTTTATAAGTTCTTGACCACTTGACATTGGATTTGGTCTCCCAATGGGATGGTTTAGGTAACATGATCTTGCCCATACATGGGGTACATATTGTATACATATAATATTTTCATACTTTTATCAAATACTGATGTTTTCTATCTTGGAGGAACCCATCAAGTCTCAATCTCTTTGAGTTCATGCCCTAAGGGGTGCACCAAAAAGGGGTGGGCAGACCATTGGTACTTTATAGGATTGTTGTCCCTTATTACCACTTATTAACAATATAACTAACTCATAAAAAATTACCCTAAGCTATTTTTCCTCTTTTTGCACACTCCTCTAATCTTTTACCACCTTTCTTACCTCTTTTCCTAACCTGAAACCACTTTTGATACTTTATAGTACTAGGTTGACTAGGTCAACCTTGTACTCTCATTGGTGAAATTCATTTAGGGTCTAGGTCAACTCTTGGCTAACCTATCCCATGATGTAGTGATCTTTTGTCAGTAATAGTACTAGGTCAACTGGGTCAACCCTATTGGTCAAAAAAATTCTAAGGGATTAGGGTTAAATCTACCAATATATACAAGATCATTTTTCCATTCTTAGAGAGACATCAATATTTATTATTCATTTGTGCTTCTTTACAATATGCTTTTCCACCATTCTAATTGAAGAGTCTTAGCTTAGGTTTTCTACTTGCAATCTTGTGGATAAGTCTTGGATGTTTTGGCCTTTGTTGTTGATCGTTACAAACCACAAAAACCTCTTGTGAAGCCCCTTTGTCCAAGGGAGATATTGAGTCTTAATAGGCGCATCTTTCAGGTAAGTATTCTCTAACTTTGCTCCTTCATTTAGTAGTTAAAATTAACATAAGTATTGGCTTTTGAATAAAATTACTCTTCTTCTCCATGTATTAAGGGTCTTACCTATACATAAATTAATTAAGATTATCTTATGCATGTTTATTTATTTACTTACCCCCATATTGTGCCATAGGATTTGATGAGCACTAGATTTCTTTTCTTTACTTGTTATTAGTTTAGTAAATATGAAAACATAGGGCTTAGTTAGGGTTATTGCTTGATTTTTCTTGACTGGAGGCTTTGTAACCCTTCCTAGTATTATTGTTGTGATAATAAATACCCTAACTAGGTCTATCAGATCTGCATATTGGTCATGTTTTTGATTATCTAATGTGTCCCCAATCAAAATTGTAAGTAGGATCTATCTTCTGAGAGTTAGGATTAATTTATAGATTTGATGCATTTTTGATTGCATACATTCTGGTGAACTTGAATTAAATCTAACCCTTGAAGGTTTTCTTTCAAATTTTTCATTTTCTATCATTTTATTTATTATTTTTCTATATTTGTGATATTAGGTCGATAGGACCGATATAGTTTCTAACTTCTATTCATAAGTTTAACACACAATAGCATAAAAAATGACTCTATTTTTTTTGTGTAGGTCTTCATCAGATATAGGTTACTAGGTCGAATAGCTTAACACAACAATCTTATTCATCTCCAAAAAACATATTAGGTTAACCAAGCAAGTATAGTCATCTTACAAGCTTTCAAAAAATATACTAGGTCAACTAGGCCAGTATAGTCATCTTGATAGGTTTTAGCAAACATGGAACTACAAAATTAGGTCGACCTAGTTGACACAGTTGGTAGAATTTACAAATAATATTTAAGGCACTTCAATAAAAATCTCACATTCCTCTACATCTTCCAACCCACCAAGGTTCCTTTATCTTTTTCTCTTTCATTTTAGTTCTATTTTGCACAATTTGTAGTCTTTAAAACTACCCCATATAGCAAACTAAGTCAACCTGGTCAACCTAGTTATGTATTATATCTTCTATCTAAAATACTAGGTCAACCCTATTGACATAGTTCTTAAAGACTCTTGCTTCAACAGTTTAATAGAGACACTATCGACTCTATTATGTAATGTTTGCATACACTATCATCTGAACCAACATTGTAATGTGTTTCAAACTAAAATTAAAAATTATATTCTAATAATTAATTCACACTTTCAATTTTAGTTATTTTTATGCTCATATTAACTCGCATAGTCTAATTAGGTGGTTTTTCAATATATCATTTAGTTTCACTATTTTTTTCTTTCTTACACACACTACCAAATCACATAATTTCAAAACACATTTAAAACAATTGTCTACCCAAGGCCTACCTACTTGGATTTCATCACCAAGGGGGAAAGTGGCTTGATTTTATATCCAAATATAAATATGTGGTTAATGGTATATAGTGTAAAATAACATGACACCCATATCACTTCAATATTTTGAAGTGAGGGGGTAGGCCCCAATACCAAGCCAATACCATTGCTAACATAAATCCCTTTTAGCCTAAATGTCTTGAAACCATCAATAGATTTATTTCTAGTTCCCTAATTTTATCTAACTTCTATATCACACTTAAAAAAACACTTTATAAATCTAAAAGCATTCTCAATGACCACTTAATTAGCATTTACATTCCAAATTGACTACTTACTCTTTGTTCATTGTATATTATATTGCAGAAACTTGCATTGGTATAAGGTTTTGTGTTATGTGCCTCAATTGGATCATCTTCATTAACCTTATTGATTATGTGTTTCCTTCCATTTATTAATTTCAATTATATTGAAATTTCCCCCCTATTTTAGTATATTATCGATCTATTTGACACAGTCCTTTATAGACTAATTTTCACCCTACCTGTAGTACTAGGTTGACCTAGTCAACCTTGTATCTTTGTTACTAGTCAGATTGCAATACTAGGTCAACCCAATCGACTCTGTACTCTTTTCAGACTCTATGTTTCCCACTTTGTAGTACTAGGTTGAACTAATCAACTCTATACTCTTATTATTTTCCTATCTATCTGATTTAGTTCTCTATTTCTCTTTCTTTGGTAATATGTTCATTTTATAAAATCATCATGAAATCCCCTATAAAAATATTCTTAGATAACCTAAATCCATTTATACACTATATGGGGCAATTTATTCTTCTTATCTATTATTTTCTTTTCTTCCTTTTTTTTAGCTATTAGGGCATCTTGTGATGCCCACCCACATATCATTTCAGACTATGGGGCATCTTGTAATACCCATCCCTACATATAATTACCCTTTGGGGCATCTTATGATTCCCAATATTATTCTCCATTACATGCTACCAAACTAATTCAACTCTAAAAAACCTTTCAAGAAACATAGGCTTATCTCTCACATGCTCATCATTGATATAGATGTTAGTGTAGGATCTTTCCCTTCTTTTCTATGATTTTTATATATGCTATCTATCTGATACTTTTTTTTGGTTACTTACATGGTTCTCACCCTCTGCAACAGTTCTCTCCTTTCACAAACTTTAGTCCTTCCTTTAGTTCTTTAGGTTTTCCATTTTTCTCATGAGTTGCATTGTAAAACTGTGGATAGGACCTAGTCTTCCTCATTATGTACTTTTAACCTCTTTGTTTTTATAAATTCTACACACTTTTTGGTGCACCTTTGGTTTCCCCTTTGTGATTTGTAGTATAAGACCATGAATAAGACCTGGCCTTCCTCACAAATACCATATTTTTCTTATCCCATTAATTTTTCCAATGCTTTTTGGCACCAAGTGGGCTTCTCTTTTATGAGTTACAATGTAAAACCATGGATAAGACTTGTCCTTCCTCATAAAATTACCATCTTGTTTTTCCTTTTCTAAAATGTGTTTTTGTTATTTTTACAAGTTGATCTTTTTTATCAACTTTAGCTTTTGATTCTTTTGATAGATGAAATTTGTATAAAAATATATGTTAGCATGTTATCCTCCATTTCCTTCATTCTTATTATAAGGTATCACATTTTTTTTGTCATTATATCCCTACTTTTTTTGCCCTTCATCACATTTTTTTTCTATTTGAAGTAATTAAAATTATTTCATGTTTCATTCCTCTTGATTTCCTTTCAATTCACATTGGATAAAACAAGGTGTAGACACCAATATCGTGTCAACCCCACCTTGGTCCCTTTCTAAATGTTAACACTCCTAACCCACACTTTCACACCTTATTAATTTAAAATCTACTTATTTTAAATTAATAACCTCACCTTGGACACCTCACCCTAAGACCTTTTCTTAGCCTATGAGTCAGTCTGAGACTAGGTCCTCCAAAATCCTAACTACCCATGACCTATTCTCACTCCATCTTAACTCCCTAACCAACTCCTATGCCTCATAAGCCCTTGTTTTGACCATTCTGTAATGGAAAAGGCACTTGGCAGATGGAGAAACCAGCAAAGGGCTAAAAATATCCCTTTTAACTATTCTCCCTCCATTGATGTTGGTCAACCCTCGGCCAATTCTGGTAGTATCATTGACGTCGATTACATAAGCTAAGCTCTAAACATTGAGCTGCCCCCACCTTCTCACACATTGACATGCACACTCTGAGACCTCAAGCACCAAAACTCGACTATCATTCTCCTGGTAACTGAAGCTTTGCACAAGTCATTCTAGAGATGGGATTGAAACATTATACGAAGACCTCAACATCAGCCACAATGGGAATAGACATTTTGACACCTCTGGTTCTTCACCTAATAGAGATAAGTATTTTAGTTCTCATTTTAGTGTTTTAGAATACATTGTTAATTAGTTTCCATTGATATTCCTAAATACTATCAAGAGGCTCGACTTCTTCTATGGAAGGGCTGAAAGGCCTTCCCCTTGTCCTCACCCCTTTACACACCTATCCTCTACCTTTACCCTTCCTCAGACCTCATTCACCTTCCTGCAACCCTGCATCAAACTTCAAGTTCCCAAAAACTCTTCTGTGCATCACAAAAAGACTCTAAAACCCATCCAAGGCCAACTTCCCCGATTGACATCGACAACCGAACCGACGTCGGCACCATTCCAGACCGACATCGGTGACTATGCAAACTAGAGAACCTATCCAAACAACCCATATACCAGACAAAACCTTCGGCCAGCTTTCTGTAACATTCAGAGACACACAGACTACAAGGAATAGGTACACAACATTCTACCTTTCCATTTCTTTAGTCTTTTATCGTTTCTTTTTAAACAACAATTTTATCTTTAAACAATGGACTGTCATCCCTTATGGAGCTTCATGCTTCTGGGACCGAGCGCATAGCTTGGCAGTCCACCATATCCTCTTCTAACATTTTCCTTGTTTGAGTTTTATTCTTACTACATGTGTTTCCTCCACAGCCAAAGAGGATCTCCCATAAAGCTTGGATACGGTGCGCACTAAATCTGGGTAACATCAAACCTAGACCCTCTTAACCTTAGTTTCTTTCTTCTAAATGCAATCAGTGAAAATATAGAGAAACATTCTGGCACGCCTAGTGGGACCCTTGGAATTTTCCTTGGGTTCATTATTCTTCTTTAAAAAAATCAAACTTTCATATAGATGCATTAGAAAAATATTCTCTTCTTGCATCCCCTCTTCTATCTTTTTGTTTTGAAAGGAAATCATTAGCAGAAGTTAAAAAGAACATCTCTTTTTCTTCTTGTTACTTCTTACACGCATCATAGAGTAGTGAAAAACTCATACTCTTTACCCCTTCTCCATTTTTTTGCATTTGAATAACATATTTTGATTTGGGTTAAAAACTACTACATTTCATTCTTTCTTGGATGCACACTTAGCCCACTTAGTAATTAAATCATTATGAATGAATCATAGTGTACAAATGTGACACAACCAAATCACAATCACTTCAAATTAAACATATAAACTTACTTGAGATAAAGCCCGTCTAGGATTTTATCACCTAGCGGATAGCTTACCCCACCTGACGATCCTACTTAGATTTCACCACCAAGAGGAGGACCCAATCTATTTTTTGGTAGAGTATAAACTATAGACAAGGTATATTTTGGCTAAGTGGCCCAGCTCGGCTCTGGGTTCGTGAAGTGAAGGGAGTAAGCCCTAGCACTAGGCCACATACTGACCCTAATACAAGTATTTTTGATCACCATAACACAACCTGAAACCAACCATAGACTTCCTCTCTAGGACCTATTCTACAAAGCCCAACTCCCAACACACTCTCTTAAGGCATAAGCCACCACGACTTTAAAACTCATTCCTAGGAATCTAACATTTTAGAGGTTGCTTGCCTAATCATCTATTCTGCTAATTTTATCTGAGTGTTTGAGCTAGTAAGGTTGTACCATTTTGAATTCTAAAACAACTCAGAATATCTTCTTCCAAAAACTATTAATCTTCTATGTTTTTAGAATTACACAAAAATTGACATCGGTTTCTCCATCGACATCAGCAACATTTTCTAACCGATATCAGTTAAACAACTAACATCAGTCACTGTCAATAAATAAATAAATAAATAATTTCCAAACAACAAGCTTAAAATTTGAATTTCTTACTGTTAAACACAAATTTTGGTTTTCTAAAACTAAAACACATAGTTTTTGGAACCTAAACCCTTTTTGCCTTGGATGGTCCTTACACGCAGTCAAGCCAAATTACTTGTTGACCACACGAGTCAACAGCCACTCCCACCTTCACCCTTCATGCCAAGTCATCTAATGGAGTATACTTTAGACGCTGAGCATACTCCTATCCAACCTACCCCTAATCAACCTCCTATTGTTCCTGAAGGGGATCAAAACTTTGAGAGATTCCTTGACCACAATGTCAAGGCTCTCCAACATTATCTTGCTAGAAGCCAAACACAAGATCCTTCGGGCAACCCTATTTATGGGATGCCCACTTCTTTGATTGAAGCAACAATGATATCAATAACATCCACTAACTAACCTATGGTCACACAGGCCACTACCCTGACCAGTAACCCAATCATGGCCAATGTTCAAGATTTGGCCTCTCCTTCCATCCTTTCTTGCCCTACCTCCATTAGGGTTTCCGTACACCCTTAATTGCAAACAATTCAACCAAGTTCGACACCTTTCCAAAAATTGATTGTCTCTATCCCATCCACTCTTGCACCCATAAACATGAGAGTGACCACTTATCCTTTAACCAGTGTCACTGCCATTCAACCACCCTTGGTGACATCTAGTCAAGTTGTGTCCTCCAACTTCGTAGCACAACCCTCCTTGGCCTCGACATTGGCCCCTATGACAAACTATCAGTATGTTTCACCTACACAAATGCAACCAACTATGACATACACCCCTTCTAATGCTTTCTAAGTACACTATAACTTAGGAGGTACCCCTCATGCCAATCCATCTACCGATCTAATTAAGATGCTGATGGATAAGATGTCCAACCTTGAGACATCTATTTCAGGTTCGAGGAGTGTTCTTTCATATGAATAAATCTGAAACAAACCTATCCACCCTTTAGTTCCTATTCGACCATACCCTAGCTAGTGGGAAATCCCAAAATTTACTCACTTTTAGAGTAAATAAAACCCACAACAACATCTGCGAGCATTTAGACGTGGTTGCTACCTCATAGCACACGATGATGCATTATTGCTTCACACATTCCCTATGTCACTTTTTGGTGCCACCCTTGACTGGTATAGCTCCATTACCAGTCATTCTCTCTTCACCTTCATTCAACTTGCTCAGCTATTCCTTGATCATTTCTCAATCAATATTACCAAGAAGGTCTCTATCATAGACCTTTATTCCATTAGACAATTCGAGGATGAGTCAATAGCAGACTTCATCACCCATTGGAGAGGTTTGATCAACCATCTCTCCTTCTCACTACCTCAACCTGAGCTCATTGAGCTCTTTTCAAGAGCATGTGCCAAGCACATCTCATCCACTTTATGGGTTCAAACTTTTCACACATTTGATGAAGCTTTCACTATGGCCCCAAAGCTTGAACTCCGTGCAGTCGAAGAAGATAGGGTCAAATTACATAGCAAAAATACCAACATAAAATCCAATGACCCTTATGCTTTCAAACCTTCTTCTTCCCACTCCAAGTCTAAGGGATTAGCAAATGTTGTGGTCCTTAGGTCACCATATTTTACTACAACCAACCAATCTGAGCCCTCCACATTGCAAAACATCACTAGACATTTCCAACAATGGTATGAAAAACAATGATACACTCCAATAAGAGAATTGTATGCTTCCATATTGGATAAATTAGTGAAGCAGGGAGTCCTTAACCTCTCTCAAATCCAACCAGTCCAATTTGATCCCTCACGAGCCATCCCTGCATGATATAGGGAAAAAAACTTTTGTAACTATCATCGTGTCAAGGGTCATGACACAGATAATTGCAAGACCTTGAAAAACATTGTTCAAGACATGTTAGATAAAGGGGACCTTGTTTTGGATAACCCTAATGTGCCAGCCAACCAGAACATGGATGTCTTTAGGCAACCATTTCCTAACCATCCCTCAAGTCAAAACAATGTTCAAACCATGGCTGATGACCCTCAAGAATGCAACATACACATGGTCAACATGGTCTTTCCTTTCATTCCTATCCAATCTATCCCACAATCTAAAGAGGTTGGTCAACCCATTTCTCCACCATGGGTAGAAGAGCCTATTTTACCCATACCACCCCCACGCAATGAAGAGCTCCCTTTGCCTCACCCTCTTCCTTGCATGGATGAACGCATTTCACCTGTATCACCCCCATGACATCAAGCACCTCCTCTACCCATTCTTCTACCTCGTGAGGATCCCATATTACCTGTTCCTCTTGCCCCCACCTTCCCTCTTCTTCTACCATTGGAAGAATTAACCATTCATACCCCACACCCTCATGTAGAAGAGGCCATCATCCCTCTGATTCACCCTTTAGAGGAGCCTTCCTCTGTTATTTTTCCTCCACCGATGGAGGATAGTCCTCCATCCACCCCCCTTTCACACGTAGGAGAGTCTACTTTGACTTCTCCCATATTGGAGGATGCTTTGATGGTACCAATGCTGGTGGCCCCACCCTTATCCTTCTTATTACCAATACAAGATCATAGTTTCCATGATCTTGTTGGGGATCAACCAACAATGATTACACTTGTGAAAGCAATAAATGTGGAATTAAATCAGATAGATAAGTAACTAGAATGATAAATAGCACAGAATAAGAGATACAAGAAAACACCCTGAAAACTTGTATTAAACTCTTTACAAAAGGAATACAATTGAAGAAACTTCTTTCTTCCACACCTCTCTCAGATGCACAAGATCTCTCTCTAGATCTCTATTCCTCAAGAGCTCTCTCTCTCAAGTACAATCAACTCCAACAACCTGGATTGATACAACTCTGTACTGTCCTTCAAACATTCACAATGTTCTACTCATACAATCCAAAATAAGCTAAGAAGATCTTTCCTACATATAGAATTAGGAAACTTGAGCATGCACTTACAACCAACAGTTAAGCCTCTTGAACAAGGGCTCTAAAAACAATCCTGCTAATAATAGAAACGCGAACTTAAGACTAAGACTTAAACTCATCATGCAAACACTCACTTTTATCCTCAGAAATAGCATTCTGGATGCACAGGTAACCGACGCCAGTTCCTGCCTATTTGCCTGTGACCATCGTCGGCTGATCCTCTACCGACACCAGCGTTCCTCCAACTGCTCCTGACTGATGTCAGTCGCTCCTGACCGATGCCGATGACTGTGTAAAACTGCAACTATGTAATGTGCTCATTTGTGAAGCTTTTAGGCTCCACACCTTAACAGATCCTAGACCACATGTGGAAGGCATGATCATTCCTGCGCTCTATCTACTTGAAGAGCCAAATTATCCAATCCCTTCTCTACCAAGAGAAGAACTCACCACCTCACCCACTTCGACCGAGGAAGATCCGGTGATGGTTCTCTCTTGCCTTTGGCCCATGATCGCTAGGTCTAACACATTTCCACTCTCACAATCACCCAAATCCTTTGAAGGACCGATTGTAATGCCTCACGTGACATCATCTAAACCCTTCTCTCGATTAGCAAAAAACTTAGGATTCCTCCATTCTAAGAACCTAGAGTATGAGCCATTATGGGAACAACTTAAGGCTCCTTGTCCTACACATCTCACTTTGCCATATACTTATAACCCTTTTATGATGATTTACCCCAAAGTCTCTGATGAGGATTGGGTTTCCACTTCTAAATCATCAAAAGCTCAGCCTTCCATGTCTGAATCTAAACGGTCACAGGCATCCACCATGTTGAAACAGATTAGATCTCTTGGTGTTCACCCTGTATCAAACCTGACTCACCCACAAGTGAAGTTGGATTTGAACCTCACCCTACACAATAGTGGTCCTCACACTAAAATAAAGGAGAATGCTAAACCACATCGGTCTACTCCTCCCCCACCTTTACCATTTCCCTCTATCTTGGGTCCACATCCTTCCACTTTAATAGGAGTGCTCCCCATTCCAACACCTCACAAAGGCAAACTACCTCCATTACTCCCTCTACCCATCAAAAACATATTTCCTCCAAGAAATTTGACACCTCTCATCAAAAAAGTACCATCTACGTGTGTGGCCACACCACCAACCAAAAGAGAAGTATGAAAAACTCTCCCTATAACTCCTAAATAGAAGTTGTCAACCCCTACTGCAACAACGAGTGCAAACCCATTAGTGGGTTCTTATGCTTCACTGTTATGGTGATTATTTTAGTCTTCTAGCATCATTTTCCTACCCATTAAGCCATACCAACCTCTTAGATCAAAACCATCTTGGTTCAGTGACACTCAAATTTGCTTATATCATCGCACACCTGGGCATAATACTAAGAGTTGCAACGCTCTTAAGGTTGTCATTCACCAACACTTAGAAAAGGGCACCCTTCTCATTGAGGATTCTCTTGACCATATTTTTGACAAACTACCAACACCATCCCATGCCTCCAAAACCTCTTTGCTTGAATCAGGATCCCAACGTGAGATTATGGTCCCTTTACCACCTTCTCCCCCTTTATTTGAAATCAACACTATTAATGTGGCCACCAAGTCCCAAACCCTAAAGGATAAAGGAAAAGAGCAGATTTCTACCCGTTAGACATATCCATTCTCTAAGCCCTCTCCACCACCAAAACCCAAGATTTCTATCTTGGGCACATCTCAACCAACTGACATCAACTTTGTTGGCAATATCGACTCTAGTCCACATGATGTTTGGTATAAACAACTTGTTGACTACTTGACTTATTCTATCATTCCTCTTAACCTCTCTAGCAATAAACAGTGGGCTTTTATCAAGAGTACTACTTGATACACCATGCTAGGGGGTCTTCTCTACAAACGAGGGTTCAACAGCCTCCTTCTCCGATGCCTAACCACCACTGAGACAACCCATGCCATCAAACAAGTTCATGATGGGATTTGTGGAGGACATTTCAGTGGTAACGCGATTAAAAAGTGCATTCTCTACCTAGGCTATTATTGGCCCACTCTTAACCAAGACTATAATGACTATGTTTAGCATTGTATCAAATGCCATCAACATGCTAACCTACTTCATGTCCCTAGCTAAGATACCTACAACAAAAATCTGAATGAGCAAGATTTCAAAATCAGAGATCTCATCCTTAAAGAAAACCAACATGTGACCAATATGAAAAGAAGTAAACGAGGCAAGTTTGCTCCTAATTGGCTCAGACCTTATATAATATTGCACAAGTATGGATCATGCACTTATCATTTGTCTTCTCTCGAAGGCTAGCTAGAACCTGAGCCCCTTAATGCCTTGCATCTGTGACCATTCTACTATTAACCAAGTAATCATTCACTTGATGTTTAACTTGAGCTCGTCCCTTGAGCAACCCCCATCATCCTCATTCCTATTCCTTTCAACCCTTTTTCCTTACAAAAATTAGTTAACCTTTTTTTTTTTTTGCATTAATGCTTTGTCCTAATAAAAGGGAAACCCCTAAACCTCTATAGTCTAGTCCATGACTAAAAGTTTAGTCAATAAAAAAATATAAAATTGGGATACCTAACAAAATATTAAAAGGTCATAAACTATAAATGTAGACTACTCCCTCGAAGGACAGCTGTATTATTGCTATAATTAGTAGACTGCTCCCTTGAAGGATAATTATGCAAAGAAATTCAACCATACAAAGCAAAATATAGACCACTCCCTCAAAGGATGGCTATGCCCAAATTTTGATAAAAACATAGAACCCTCTCAGAAGCTTCCCACATCGATCAGCTTCACATGACCACAAAACAAAACAATATCCCCAAGTAGACTTCTCGCATTGATCAGTCTACCAAAAAAAAAAAAAAGAAAACTGACTGACAAACTATTAAGTCATGGACTTGCCTATAGTTTTTCTCAAGGTCACCTATAAAAGGGGCAAAGTTATCCCTACTAAAAAGGGTTACGCTATCCTCACATATCACATAATCACACCTATTACCCCAAAATACCCAAGGGATTTTGAGCTCACTTAACGTCAAGTGATTAGGGGACTTCTCTAACAAAAACCAATGGTCAACGATGTAATGCATAAATGGGGATTTTGTTTGTAAAAACCCTATCTATGCTATCATTATGGTCCTTGTCAATGAAAGAGCAACGCACCTTTCACTTCTTACATACCAAAACATTTTTTATCCACTAACATAACATCATGATTTATTTAATGCAAATACCAATTTGTGTTATATAAATTATCATAGCCCATTCACATTAGTTTCTATGGAAAATAATACACATGGAAACTATCAACCAAACACAATTTATGTCAAGCATATACCATCACCAATATGGAAACCTACTGAAGCATAAATAAACTCATTTCATTTTTAGCATACACCATCACCAATATGGAAAATTGCTAAGGATGAAAAACCACATAACCTATATTACAACATATACCATCACACAATATGGAAAAGGCTATAACATCATCATACACTCATCATTTCAAGCATGTAACATCAAACATATGGGAAATGCTAAAAACACTAACATAACCAAGCCAACTAACAACCTCTTTGACTCTTCTTCCCTTTTGGGAGAACTACATTGGCCTGAGGCCCTTAAAATAGGGGCTATGTAGGCAGCACTCAATTGACATGGGGTCTTCTAAAGTTATCTTAACCATTCATTCATTCATCTCCCTAATGGACCAACTATCCAACCTAAAAACATAGGTCTTCTCTCAAACTGCCCAAAATTATGACCAAACAACTAGCCCTGACATTGTAGAAGTCACCTTAGACTTCTCATGGGGCACATTAGAGATCACATACATCTCCCTAACCACAACAAACAACACTCGAGATCACTTATATCTTAGCCTGACTCAACAAATGACCTTAGAGATCGTAACTATCTCCTTAGACCATGACCACTTTCGAGACAACTTTGCCTTGGTTGTTTTGATTGCATATGCTACCTCACGAATAGTTAGCAAATTATACGTGCCCCTCACACCTATTATCAGATCGTGACCAAGTTGATACCCAATATCTATGACATTTTTGTGTTTTCCAAGAACACTTCCTAGCCCAAATACTTGGAACATGATGCCTATTAGAGCTACATCTTTGATCGATCTAACCTAATCAGCTACGACTAATAAGCTGGGGACTAGTTACCTTGATTTTAGTCCTCCTCAACCATTGAAGCTACAACTTTGATCATTTTAACCCAATCAGCTACCACTAATAAACTGGGGACTAGTTACTTCAATTTTAGTCCTCCTCGACCTTGCCTGCAACAATTTGACCTGCCTATCAAGTGAAGTGGTATACGTGCAATCTCAACTATTGCAGTGTTCACACTCCAACCTCACCCTACCCATCCACTACCTATCAAATTGGCACTCAATTTCAGATTACCTTCTCTCAATTCCCACTTTGAGGGGGAATACCTCATCCCATACCTGGGGCAACCTACATCTATTTTTGTCTTCCAGTTCATCAGAACAAAACCATAAGACAAAAAGGGGAAAATGTAGACACCAATATCATGTCAACCCCCCCTTGGTCCCTTTCTAAATTTTAACACTCCTAACCCACACTTGCACACCTTATTAATTTAAAATCTACTTATTTTAAATTAATAACCTCACCTTGGACACCTCACCTAGACACCTCACCCTAAGACCTTTTCTTAGCCTATGAGTCAGCTTGAGACTAGGTCCTCCAAAATAATAACTACCCATGACCTATTCTCACTCCATCTTAACTCCCTAACTAGCTCTCATGCCTCATAAGCCCTTGTTTTGACCGTTCTCCAATGGAAAAGGCACTTGGCAAATGGAGAAATGGGCAAAGGGCTAAAAATAGCCCTTTTACTATTCTCCCTCCACTGACATCGGTCAACCCTCCACCGACACCGATAGTATCACTGACATCAGTTACATAAGCTAAGCTCTAAACATTGAGCTATCCCCACCTTCTCACACATTGATGCGCACACTCTGAGACCTCAAGTACTAGAACTCGACTATCATTCTCTTGGGTATCAAAGCTCTACACAAGTCATTCCAGAGACAGGATTGAAACATTGTATGAAGACCTCAACATCAGTCACAATGGGAATAAGCATTTTGACACCTCTGGTTCTTCACTTAATAGAGCTAAGTATTTTGGTTCTCATTTCAGTGTTTTAGAATACATTGTTAATTAGTTTCCATTTATATTCCTAAATACTGTCAAGAGGCTTGACTTCTTCTATGGAAGGGCTGAAAGGTTTTCCCCTTGTCTTCACCCCTTTGCACACCTATCCTCTACCTTTACCCTTCCTCAAACCTCATTCACCTTCCCGAAACCCTACATCAACCTCTGAATTCCCAAAAACTCTTTTATGCATCATAGAAAGACTCTAAAACCCATCCAAGGCCAACTTCCCCGACTGACATTGGTAACCAATCCGATGTCAGCACCATTCTACACTGACCTCGGCAAACCAACCAACATCGGTGACTGTGTAAACCAGAGAACCTATCCAAATAGCCCATAGACCAGACAAGACCTTCGGCCAACTTTCTATAACATTCAAAGACACACAGACTATAGGGAATAGGTACACAACATTGTACCTTTCCATTTCTTTAGTCTTTTATCATTTCTTTTTATACAATAATTTTATCTTTAAACAGTGGACTGTCATCCCTTACAGAGCTTCACGCTTCTGGGACTGAGCACATAGCTTGGCAGTCCACCATATCCTCTTCTAACATTTTCCTTATTTGAGTTTTATTCTTACTATAGGTGTTTCCTCCACAACCAAAGAGGAGCTCCCATAAAGCTTGGATACGGTGTGCACTAAATCTAGGTAACATCAAACCCAGACCCTCTTAACCTTAGTTTCTTTCTTCTAAATGCAATCAATGAAAATATAGAGAAACATTCTAACTTCCAAAAACTCTTCTATCCATAATAGAAATATTCTAAAAGCCATCCAAGGCCAACAGCCCCAACTGACATCGGCAACACAACTAACATCGGCACCATTTTCCCAACCGACCTCGGTAGACCAACCATCGTCGGTGACTGTGTTCTGAACTAACAAACCAGAAAACCTATCCAAATAGCCCATAGACAAGACAAAACCTTCAACTAGCCTTCTGTAGCATTCTGAGGTATACAGACTGCAGAGAACAGGTACACAACATTCTACTTTCCTATTTCTTTAAGTCATTTGTCATTTCTTTCTTTACAACACTTTTTTCTTTAAATAGTGGACTATCATCCCTTAGGGAGCTTTACACTTTCGAGACCGAGTGCATAGCTTGGTAGTCTACCATATCCTCTTCTAACATTCTTATTTGTTCAAGTTTCATTCTTACTATAGGTGTTTCCTCCACAACCAAAGAGGAGCTCCCATAAAGCTTGGATATGGTGCACACTAAATCCGGGTAACATCTAAACCAAACCTTTTAACTTTAGTTTCTTCCTCATTTAAATGCAATTAGTGAAAATTTAGAGAAACACAAGGTTGAAGTCAAGATAACACTTTTATTTTACCTAGATTTATGAGACTCTTAGACACCATGCTATCTGAGTTTTATCTCTTAGCAACCAAGTCCTAAGTATTCAAATAAAATTCATATTTATCACCCATGTTTAGTTTTAAAAATTTGTATGGAGGAGGAATAAAAAAATCCATCAATAAAGTTAAAAGATAAATCATTTTAAACAAAAGGAAATGATATACAAAAGGAAACATACAATTTTTAAAATTCAAAATCACACCAAAATATGTGATTAAAAGCACATCTCCTATCTCTAATCAAAGATCAAACTCCATAGTTAGCCTCACAATAGAGCCAAGGTCCATTAGGGTATTGTAGGCTAGTAGATTGGAATATGAGAATTCAACAAACTCTATGGTGCTACCTACTTTCTCACGCTAATACCCAATCTTCATAGTAGACTAATCGCTTTATAAGGGGTCCTAAGGAATGGGGAACACATTGTGGGAAAGTAGGTCTATTTTAATTTTCATGAATATAGCCTTCATGGGATGATCTACATACTTCATTTTTTGACCTAAGACTTGTGTGGCTAAGATAAATTCTTTAGATTCCTTAAGATTGAAATTCCTCTTATTTTGACAAACCCAATTTGAGTGTCTTGACTTCGATAAAGAGTTCTTATACCTTAATTTTCCCCTCTACCCATTTAATTTCCCCCCTTGATAGGCAAATTATGATTTTACATCTATTTTCTCTCTTCTATAATTCCTTCTTATTCACATCTTATAAAACTTGCTTGCATTACTTTGTTTCAGTTTTATCGATCCTTAGAGAAAAACAATATGCTTGAGCATATATGGATTACTCTCTTTTCACCATGGCTCCACATTTATAGACCTGCCTTGATTTATTTTACCATTTATTATCATTGTTTTATTACCCTTTTTGTGGACATCTAAGTCCATTTTTATTTCATGTCCTTTTTCCATTGTTAAGTGAGGTTGGCTTGTTAATTCTCACTTACCAATGTTATTTTCCCATTTATGCACTTTTTTCCATTGATGATTGTGTAAGGATTATTATTGCTCACTCATTAATGTTGTTTTACCATTTTTTTTCTTTCCCATATTTGTGTAAGGATTGTTAATACTTATACATTGATGTTTGATTCCCATATTTTTAACATGTTTCCTTGGTTTGAATTGGTGAGTTTGCCTTTCTTACTTAAGGTTTACTTGTTTGAGTTTTTTGGTCTTTAGTAGCCTTGGATTTTTAGTTACCCAATTTAATCTAATTTTTGACTTGGTCATTTGGTCTAACATTGCACTTGTCACCCTAGATTGCCAAATTTATAGGTACATCTCATCCATATAGCACCGATTATCTTGGTTTTCCTACATTTGTTTATTTTTGATCTTTAGTTTTGTATTCTTGGGTTTGTTAAAAGTAGTCTCTATGCCCTAGAAAATCAAAATTACAAACACAATATACAACCATCCAATGCTAAAGTTAAGTCAAGGTACACATCACATTTACTTTTTAGTTATTTCCCTTTCCATGATTTAATTTTAGTTATTTTTGATTTAAAAATATTGCAACTTTATTTAGACTCAATGTTGTGTGTTACATGTTCTTTCTTGAAGTACAATCCCATATTGTACCTAAATGACACATGATGAGATTTGAGTGGGGCATATGTATACACATAATGATTTCACACTTTTATCAAATAATGATGCTTTCTATATTATAGGAACCCATTGAGTCTCAATTTCTTTGAGTTCATGCCCTAAGGGGTGCATTGAGAAAGGGGTTGTCAGACCATTGGTGCTTCATAAGATTTTTGTCCCTTATTTCCACTTATTACCAATCCAACCAACTCCTAAAACATTTCCCTAAGATAGTTATCTTTTTATTGCACACTCTGCTAGTATTTTACCACCTTTCATACCTCTTTTCCTAACCTAAAATCCCTTTTGATAGTTTACAGTGCTAGGTCAACTAGGTCAACATTATACTCTTATTAGTGAAATTCATTTAGGGTCTAGGTCAACTCTTGGCCAACCTATCCCATGACCTAGTGAGTTTTTGTCAATAACAGTACTAGGTCAACTAGGTCGACCATGTCAGTTGAAACTTTTAAGAGGGCTTAGTGTCAAATCCACATATATATACAAGATCATTTTACTATTATTAGAGAGACATCAAGAGTTATTATTAATTTATGCTTCTTTATAATCTGCTCTTCCACCATTCTAATTGAGGAGTCTTAGCTTAGGTTTTATACTTGGATAATCTAGTATTATGGAGAAGTCTTAGATGTTTTGGCCTTTTTTTAATGATTCTTACAAACCATAACAATCTCTTATGAAGGCTCTTTGGCCAATGAAGATATTGAGTCTTGATGGGTTCATCTTTTAGGTAAGTATTCTCTATCTTTGCTCCTCTCTTTAGTAGATAGAAGTAGCATAAGTATAGGATTTTGAATAATATTACTCTTATTCTCTATGAATTAAGGGTCTTACCTATACATAGCTTAATTAAGACTCTCTTATGCATGCTTATTTTTTTACTAACCCCCATATTGTGCCATAATATTTGGTTATCACTAGATTATATTTATTTGCTTTACTTGTTATTAGTTTAGTGAATATGAAAATATAGGGCTTAGTTAGGGTTATTACTTGATTTTGCTTGAATAAAGGCTTTGGAACCCTCCCTAGTATTATTTTTATGATAATATATCCCCTAATTGGGTCTAGCAGATTTGCATATTGGTCATGTTCCTGATTATCTAATGTATCCCTAATCAAAAGTGTAAGTAGGATCTATCTTCTCCAAATTAGGATTGATTTATATATTTGATGCATTTCTGAATGCATACACATATTCTTGTCCATAATTTGATTACATAGTTTGTTTTCCACTTTCTCATCATATATCACTTGATTCTCATCTTTTATTTTTAGGTTGCATGGAGTCTTGACTAGATTCATTACACCACCAAGGTAAGGTAAGTATTTATAACTTCTTATTTCCCTTCTACATACCACTGCTTAGGTCTACACCTTCATAAATTCTTGATAACCGAGGAAGAAATATTTATTCACCTAATTTTTTTCATGGTGTGATAGTCTTGACATGAGAGGTCCAATGATGATGTAGTGACCTCATAATAATGGTAAAATAAGAAATGTATAACACCATCTCATATTTTATTTCCCTCTATCTCCTAGGTCCCTAAAAACCCCTTTTTTTAGCCTTTACATCTCTCCTCAGCTTATTTTTTAAAATATCCCATCAATGACATAACCACTCTATAATATGATGAATCTACCCTATGGAGTTATAGAAATACCACATGAGCGATGGGTTTGACAAGGTGGTTGTGTAAACCATTAAAATGTTTCTTTGATAAGGGGGTGGTTATGTATTACATTAAGGGTGGTTATGTGACTTGGAAGGGTAGTTTTGTCCCCAAGAGAAGTTATTTTGTTACCATTAATATGCATTTTTATTTTAGCTTCTAGGACTCATTCCTTGATGTGTTTTACATGATTATTATTGTGTTTATTTATTTTTACACCTTAAGTTTTCCTTTAATCAATCCTAATTCACTCTCTATTATATTTCCAATCAGTTTGAGTCCCTCTTAATTTCAACTCCTATGTCAACTCTATTAAACTCCTTAATGTAACTATTTTCACTTGGATTTTCACCCTTTGAGGAGATGAAAAATCTCTCCTCATCCAAGTGGAAAAATGGAAACACCTCTATGCTTGTGGCTAGCCTAAGGATGAGGTGAATCTCTAGATAGGGCTAGCTCCCTTAATGTACCACTTTGGATCATAATTACACTTAACTTTAGGGGGTGAAAAGGGAGAGAGATAACTGAAAAAAAAAAACATAAGAGAGGTGATACACCAAAATAGATGATGAATTCCAACCAACAGCATGCTACATAAGAAATCAAGAGACAAACTAAATATACACTTCTCCAATATTCATCTTCTCACATCAATGTTACATTGTGAGGTTATGGATGAATGTGAAAAGATATGAGGACTAGACAAGAGGCATATAAGGGAACTAATGAATATAATAACTCAATAAAACCTAGACATATCCTAGAATACTCCACATGCCTTTCAAGAAGAAGCTTTACAACTGCAAATAGGATGCAAGAATGAGATAACATGCTAAGGAATCCATAGTATTCACTAAGCAAGATCCAACATTCAAGGTAAAAAAACTACAAATAGTCATGAAGAGGTAAAAATATGTTTTATTATTGATCAAATGATATGAATTTGAGTAGTGCTTCACCATACTCAGGTAGAGCATTCAGTATAATGCTAAAAAGGCTAGTTCTTATAGAACTTGAGAGAGAGAAGAGAAAATAGAAGTCCAAAGGTCACAAGGACACTTGTAAATCTGAGAGAATTAGTTATTAATACATGAGAAGAGGATATGGGATGAACCATGCAAGGTCAAGAAGCCCAAGTGTCAATTTAAGGCATAAACTTCATGAAAAGTGGCATAAAACTCCTTGTTCTAGATCAAAAAACTTGGCTGTATGATTAGCCCTATTTGAGCACCTTATAAATAATTAGTAATAGTTCAAATTATTGGTATGAATGGTAGGGACATCATATATGCCTATATATACATTGGTTTTAGGATTGGTCATCTAGAATCACCTGGAAGTGAGCCATCATCATCTATAGTTCAAAAATATCCTTCTTCATGTATGATGCACACTTGGCCTCCAAAATGGCATCATTTTCTCATGAAAATACATGGGAGGAAGTTTATGACACCTTTAAATACCCTTCATATCCTTAAAAGCATTAGGGATACCTTAAAAAGACAACCTCTTGAAGTTTTCACACCTTTCCTTAGCCATTCCAATATGTCAGTTTTGACTAGCTGAGTTAAAGCACCTAGTTTTGACACTTAAGAGTTTTTTAATTTAAACTAACTTACCATATGGAGTTATAAAAAGTCTAAAATCTACACCCAAACTTGATTTTACCTTTAAAATCCTCTTGTAGCCTACACAACAAAAAAATGGTCAAAAATACCTTATTTTTGACATGTCCGTACAAGTCCGTATAACTAAAAAGCATTTGGAGTATATTTAGGGAGTCATATAAAAATTTAAATAGGTTTTATGGTCAAAATATTCCATTATAATGCATCTCCAACTCCATTTCTCCAAACTAGTCCTTACAAGGGTTTGTAAGGGCTTTAGGCCTATTTGACCTTTGAAGCTTCATTCATCAAGCTTTGACATTGGAGTTAAAAAAAAATTCCACTAATGTGGTTTTTATGACCCCAAATAACTTTCCCAAACTCCTTTATACTCCATGCAATGCCTCATGAAAGATATGAGCACTTGAACATCTACCATCAAGCTCTTATATCCATTTTCACAGGCTTAACATTGGTCTCAAGCCAAAATTAACTCCCCTGATGATTCTCCTCAAGTTATAATATTTAAAACACCTTTAGTGACCCTATAAACATGTTTCAATATGTCATAACTCATATCTAATGCTATAAGTATGACTGACTCCTCATTTGGACACTTGATTTAGTCATTACTAGTAACCCTGTCTATAAGTTTAGGCCCAAAATGACTTTTTTTATGTATTACATAAATTATAATATCATATATACCTCCATTTTTACTTAATAAACAATGATAAATTCATGGTAATTCTCATTTTATGATAGGAATGAAAATTGTCCTCCAATTGGAAACTAGGCTTCACCATGCCTTTAGGCTTGACTGTAACTCCAAGGTTTGAGACTATCATGCCAAGATCCATACTCCTATGATGTTTTATACACATTTTAATTGGTTTTATTAAACTTAACACAAATATTTTATAAGTTTAAAATCTCCTAAGACCATCCTTTTACTATCCTTCACTAAAAATACCACTTTGTGCTCAAGGGAAAGTATCCCCTATCTAAGACAAAATATGGTGTACTTACCCTATTTTATCAGATAATATGAAGTTAGTATATTCATTATTATTTTTAAAGGACCCTATTTTCTAAAATTAATCTTCTATTCTATCCATTTGATTCCCTAAAACTTTAAATGCCAAGACTAATTTTTATGCACAAGGACTGTGTGCAGGGTCTTCCAAAATAGACTATTTCTTTCACTTGAAAATGTCTTTCCTTTATATTTTATCCTTTGTGGAAGTATAATTTTTTTATACTATATTAAATACATTAAAAATTCTATTTAACCCTCATCATCAATTTTTGCACCTTGAAAACCTTCCTTACTTAATTAGGCCTGACTGGTAAGTGAACTCTGCTTGCAAGTGTTTCCCTAATTGTAGATGTTCACTGTCTACTAGGAATTTAACAAAAAATTGGATGAAATATTTTGAAATAAAATGTTATTTTATATTGTTTTGGGTCCTTCACTTCATTCTTAGGCCCTTCACACTCTTGAACCTATCAAGACTAGGTCTTTACTACCTGGACTAAGACACCCCTTTTAAGGCTTGCTGTAGGTTACCTATGCTTTACCTAGACCTTATGAAGATCATAATAGAAAAGGGTAAAGTTTTTATATGTTAAAATAATCATTATAACCTTATAATCATTATACATTCACCTTTTGGACTCACTTTATTGATCTTTTCTTAGAGGACTGAGAACCCTACCTATAGACTGCTATAGGTGTCTATTGGGCTTTAACTGAGACTTGATTGTGATGTTTAAAAAACTATTTTTAAATCCCATAAGGTCATAAATTATTTTTATTCATCTTTAATTCCTATTTGTATGGTAAAAAATCTATCAAAACACATTTCTTAAGTCACTGCTTGTTTGTCTTGCTGTAGGTGCATGTTTTCATGGCCCGTGTACAGACTAGAAGTGTACATGGAAGCAAAACAAGGTCTACCCCTCTATTTTGATGATCCCATAGGTCATGAATTAAAATATATTAATTTTAAATAATATTCATGTGTTTTAAAGTCATAATTTCTAACTTTAAGTGAACATATGTCTCTTTAGGACTTAGTCCTGCATATATCACTGAAGGAATTTAGTCATAATTTGGCAACTTTAGGACTTTCAAATACTGCCTTCCATTTATAATCTACCCTTAAAAATTTTCTTGGGTGTTTTATTATGTATATATTATAATAATAAACTATCAAAATTCATCAAAATCTCTTGTAACCATGTTATTAAGTCTCAACAAAACCCCAAGGATAACTGTTTTACCATTTTAGGGAAAATGGGCCTGAAGCAGTCATTTAGATTTTGAGCATGATTTTAAAACTCCATTTATAAATTCACACCTAAACTATTATTTTAATTATATACATAAAATTATATATAATCAAATTTTCTTTAAAAAAATCTCATGTTCTCCATACAAGCACTTATAAATCTCTACCAATACCTCCTATAGGTGAATGTTTCCATGATATAGACAGTGAGTACAACTTGGGAAATATGAATTGCCTTTGGATATAAAAATATTTTTATTCCTATCTTGACACCTTAAAAATAATTTTCACACTATCAAGGATGTGAAACAAGAATCAACACCTCCCTCTTAACTTAAAATCATTGATGAGAGCACCTGTACCTACTCATTAATGGCTGCCTTGTGTGTGAATGTTGCATATGACTACATCTCATGGAGATTTTGACTTAGAGGATTATATTTAAGGATTAAGGGGATAATAATACATTTAATACATGGTGAAGGACATATCACAACCTTATAAATCCATTTTCAAAGCATTAAGATTTGGAAATGGTGAAAATAGGCATGTCATCCCACATAAGACTAGTCTGCAAACCCAAGATGATTTGCTCATAAAAAAACATTATAACATGAAATAAGTCATGGAAAAAATTACAAGGGAGATTAAACATACTCTATAACCAATATCAACATCTTATTTTTATGTATTTTCCCAAACAAGAGAAAAACCTATAGGGTGCACAGATAAGCAGGTAAAAAAATATAGTCAACTTCATAAGGATGGTTCATGAAGCACAGGACACCATTATTCAAAATAATTATATGTAAATGAATTTATATGAGTTTAATAAAACCTACCATAAACATTTGACTTGAAACATTCTCATTTATCCATACTTAGTAAAAACTTGAAGGTCACTTCTACTTGCCAAGAAGGGTGAAAAAGGAACAAAATGGTTTTGGGACAAAAGTGGCACTTCCATAAAAAACCAAACATGAAACTGGGCTTGGGGAATTTTAAGAGACTCTACGATCATCTCCCATGTGGCACACTTCTCAATGAGCTGTAAAAGTGCCATTTTCTTCTCCATCCCCAAGAAAACTAGCTTTTATTTTGATGAACCTACCAATTTTTAGTTATGTCAGTTAATTAAGACCTTTAAGGACACATGGGATGTGACATCAGGTTTTGAAACCTTCATGATTCCCAATAAATTTGTAAAAGTCATTAAATGCACCCTTTTTGACCTCAAAATGACCCAAAAATGATAAAGAGACTAAAATAATAAATGACCAAGGCTAGTAAAACATTAAGTGACATTAGTTAACCTATAAAACACCTTGTTACATATTTATTATACCTATAAAATGCTTAAAACTCAATTTTTTACCTAGGGGTGTCCTAATTTGACCTAAAAGTCAAATTTGGTCAATAAATTGGTGACTCACAGGGGTAGTATGCTTGATATACTAATCAAACCAGTAGGCTTATTAGTCCATTGGGATTAGGGAGTGATTTTAATTCTAAAAAAAACAAGGAAACCTTTAACCATTGACCATCAAGATAAGACCACTAAATTACCTCAAGCACACAAAATAAGGACACACACAAAATAAGATAATAAACTAACAAGACACACACATACATATGCTCAAGGCACTCAAGGGAATTTGAAAACAAACTATTATTCAAAAATAGAGACTAAGAATATCTCCTTTCTATGATCAAAAGGAAAACTTCTTGAATCATCTTCATGGTGAGATGAAACATAGTGTCAAGCATGTTTCTCCTTAGATTGAATGCTTTGTGGATCAAACCTATTCCTTGGCACTTTACTTGACTTGATCTCAAGTATATCATCTTAAAATAGGTCTCCAATTTATATAAATTCCTCTTAAACATTTTCACATACTTCATAATTCTACCCACTCTTCATCTCATGGTCAACTTGCATCTTCTTTGTAGGCATGGATTCAAGAGGATTGGTTTCATGTTTCTTAAAAGATTAAGACCAATAAGAGATTATTCCATCCTTCAATATCTGATGTGTTTCTCCAAAATAATTTAGAGGATGATATCCCATCTTGATGACTTCAAACATGTCATCATCAAATGCATATGCCTCTTGAAAGGATAGATTTGAAAGGTTTCTTTTCCTTTTCATACTTACTTGAGTGCCAAAGTTGCCTTATCCATTTGTGATTAGATCATAGCCTCCTTGAAAAAGAGTTTATAATAATCTAATGACTTCAAATAAATCATCCAAAGGCTTCTAAGAACTTTTTCTTTCTCATCCATGACATGTATGGCAATGTCATCTTGCTCATCATCACTTGTAGTTAGCTCTAAAGAAGTAGTAGATCCCTTGAGAGACTCAAAATCATTGCAAATTTTTTCAAACTTATACCACAAGTATTCATCTTCCTTTTTATCAAAATAATGAAGGAGAACAACAAGATAATATCCTTCATTTTATTTCTTAGAATCCAAAAAAGATTCATCCAAAACTACTTCTTCAACCCAAGGCATTCTTCATTATCAACCATAAAAGGAGACTCAAAACAAGGACTCACCTCTTATTAAACACTTATGACCTCTTAATTTATTTAAAATTATGTCTCATCTATCATAATATGATATTTATTCTCAAGAGTTGCAAGATCTTCCATCTCCTTCTTTGTGATTCCAAGACTAGGAATTTTGAAGTCATGTGACTTAGTCCAATGAGGCTGCCAAGGAGTTAGACTTTATTCAAGCAAGAGTTATAATTTTTTTATCAATAAACTGCTCCTATTTAGGTAACCATACCATATGTCTATAAAGGCAAAGGGTGATTGGGTGAGGACATGATGAACTAGTTGGTGGAGGTGGCACATATAACTCAAAATTAGATTGAGAGTGAAGTGGAGAGGATTTTTTTGGAAGCTATTAAGGAAAGGGAGGTAGAGCTTGGGATAAAAAAACTTGATTTTCTTCCTTCCACTTGAAAAACACTTAATTAACATCTAATTTAACTTTATGAATATCTTGAGGAAAGGTATATGGGGTGTGTTTAGGCATAAGATCTTCTTTTGGGTCTAAACCTTCCATTTCACCTTGACTTAGGAATTTCATTTTTGCCTTTAACTTTTCAATTTATTTAGCTAGGTTATCTTGGAAAAGTATTTATTTAAGCTCATAATAATGATCATGAGTATGAGTAATACATGAGGGATAACATGGAACACAATAATCTTCTTGAGGAAGGGTGGGAAAGACTTTTAAAGGATCAACTTCATTCTAAACTTCACATTCCTTAACAATGATTCTATCTTTTTTCTTTCCCCATGATTACACTATCTTAATATAGTTTAGGATGTTAGGATTAGAAGTATTTTCTTAAGGAAGGGTGGGAAGGGTTTATATAGGATCAAGCTCCTTCTCAACTTCACACTCTTTGTCAAGGCTTTTCTCCTCTTTCATTCCCCATGACTCCACTATCTTGTTCTAGATTAGGGTATTGGGATTATGAGTCTCTTTTTTAGGTGGTGGGGATGTAATGTGAGAAGGAAATGAGGTATTAATATCTAATTCCTTTACTAATAACATGTACTATTTCATATGCATATTGGCCAATTTAATTTTCCTATCAAGGTTTGCTTCAAAAATAGGGTTTATTTTCTCAACTCTCTCTTCCAACTGATTGGGAGAAGTATGAATTTAATATCCTTGATTGTTATCATGAGTAGAGATCAAATATTATTGATATGAAACTTGGGGAAGATAGGTTTGGTGAGGTTACCTTTCATGAACTCCTAGCCTATACTCTAAGGAAGAAACTAGGCCACTCATATCAAACATCTCACTTGTGAGCCTTTGCCAATTCACTCTCTCAATAGGTACCCACTCTCTTTTGACCAACTCTAATTATTATCTCACCTTATGAATAAGATTCCTAGGAACCACTTGATCACATCCTCTTAGAGCATCAAGTTCCAACATGTACCTCTCATAGCCCAAAAGAGTTTTCTTGAAGGTGGAAATGGATTGAATTGAGAAGTGGCTAGGTTAAATAGGAGAAACACATGGAGAAGTCTAATTGTAGGACTGATAAAATTCATTAATAGGATGGTACACTTCATGACAAGGCTGACTAAGAACTTGTTCATATTGATAACGAATGACACAACCTTTAAAAGTCTCACCAACTTGTGTAAAACAATGCTCAACACCAAAACTAGCCATGAAAATTCATTATAAGTAAGAACACAAAGGAAAATGTTACCAACAATATTCAAAGGATAACTTAGGTTGCTTGACCAATTGATATATCTTTAAAGTCACCATTAATTCTTTGATACTCTAAAGGCTAATTGTTGAGAGACAACACCAGAAATATCTCAACCTCTTAGACCAAGACTCCCATTGAGCATGCCAAAAACTATTGTCACTTGGATTTGAAACCTTTGAGGAGATGTCAAATCTCTCCTCATCTAAGTGGCAAACTGGAAACACCTCTAGGCTTGTGGGTAGCCTAAAGATGATGTGAATCTCTAAATAGGGCTAGTTCCTTTGATGTACCACTTTGGATCACAACTACACTTAACCTTGGGGGGTGAAAAGGGAAAGATATAACTAAAAAATAAATAAATTAAGGGAGCTGATACACAAAAATAGATGATGACTTCCAATAAACAACATGTTACACAAGAAATAAAGAGACAAACTGAACATACACTTCTCCAATCTTCATATTCTCACATCAATGTTACATTGTGAGGTTATGGATGAATGCGCAAAGCTAATAGGACTAGAAAATATGCCTATGAGGGCACTAATGAATAGAATAAATCACTTAAACCTAGAAATATCTTATAACACTTCACATACCCTTCAATAAGAAGCTTTCCAACTAAAAATAGGATTCAAGAATGAGACAACATGCTAAGGAATCCATAGTCTTCACTAAGAAAGATCCAACATTAAAGTAAAAAACAATAAGAATATTCATGAAGAGGCAAAAATAAGTAGTCTTATTAATCAAATGGTATGAATTTTATCAGTATTTATCCATACTTAGGTGGAACATTCAATACAATGCTAAAAAGGCTAGGTCTTATAGAACTTGAGAGAGAGAGAGGAGAAAAGAGAAGCCCAAAGGTCACAAGGACACTTTTAAAGATGAGAGAATCAGTTAGTAATTCATGATAATAGGATATGGGATGAACCATTAAAGTTCATGAAACACAAGTGTCAATTCAAGGCATAAAATTTATGAAAAGTGGCATTAAACTCCTTGTTCTGGCTCAGAAAAATTATCTGTATGCTTATCCCTATTTAAATGAATTATAACTAATTAGGAATAGGTAAAATTATTTGAATTAAGGGTAGGTACATTAGACATGCCTCTACATTCATTGGTTGTAGGGCAAGTCATCTAAAATCACCTAAAAGTGAGCCATCATCATCTACAATCCAAAAAACTCCTTCTTCATGCACCTTACACACTTGGCCTCTAAAATGGAATTAGTTTCTAATGTAAATATATGTAAGGAAGTGTATGAAACCTATAAATACCCTCCATATCCTTGGAAGCATTAAGGATACATTAAAAAGACATCCTCTTGAAGTTTTCACTCCTTTCACTAACTTGTCTAATATGCCAATTTTGATTGGCTAAGATAAAATAGCTAGTTTGGAAAATTATGAGTTTTTTTATTGAAATTAAATTACCATAAGGAGTTATAATAAGTATAAAACCTCCCCCAAAACTTTATTTCACCTTACAAATCTTATTTTAGCTTGCACCACACAAATAGTAAAAAACACCCTATTTCTACCATGTTCATACAATTTCATATAGATAAAAATCATTGGGATTATATTGAGGGAGTATTTCCAAGTTTAAATATGTTTAATTGTCAAACTATGCCATTGGAATGCATCTCCAGCTATATTTATCCAAACTAGTCCTTACAAGGGTTTGTAAGGGTTTTAGGCCTAATTGACTGTCAGGATCTTGCTCCTCAATTAGAGCACATATGATTACCTCTTGTATTAGCAACTAAAAACGAAATTTAACCAGAATAATAAGTAACTAGAAATATGAAACAACACAGGATATGAGAGACAATACACAATCTTGTATTAATAATCACTCAGAAGAAAATACAATAAAGAAGATGCCACTTCTTCTTCCACCTCAAAGGCTTGCCACACCTCAAGGACTTCTTCCCTCTCTCTCTTACGGTCCCAACAATGAACTCAAATATAGAATTGATGTTCACCTCCACCAGTCAATAACAACGTTGCCAGTACACCAAGTACACAACTGTACTCTAAGTAGATCTCCTACTCTCTGCTGCCACCTGTAAATCACCAGACCTTACTCACCATTGTAGATCTCCAAACGTGGTCCTGCACACCTGCTGACCAAGATCATACATGCACGAAGAACCCTTCTGATTCTCCAAACCAGCACCCACACTTGGTACTGTGGCACTAGGAGGAACACACCATTGCTCTCTTCTCTTTGAAGGAGCTTATTTTGCTCTCTTACTCTCTAGCACTAATTTACAATACAGCCCATGAGTCTATTATATAGATCTCATGCATATAATAATTAGACATTCTTAATTACAATAATTAGACATGCAACTCCAAGAATATAATTAGCCTTTAACATGCAAACTGATAGTCCAAAAATAGACTCTCCATAATCTGCATGCAAACTGCATGTTCACACACAGGTTGCCAACGTCGACTCCTCCTGACCGATATTGGTTGACTTTTAACCAACATCGATTGCTTTTACACTACTATCTGACCAACATCGGTTGATTAGACTGATGTCAGTTGCCCTACAACTCATTCTGCAACTCTCTGTAACCTCCACAACCTCTGTAACTCCTCTTATTTGCATCCTGGTGAAGCTTTTAGCTCCACAGCCTAACAATATCCCACTTGGAGATAAACAACTACACCTATACCTATACCTATACACCGTCTAATTTATTCTTTGGCTTGTATCCCTCTTCAAGCTCAATCCTGAAGACCAACCAACACACATCCTGTGATGCTACACCTGTCATCTAAGTAACCTGCCACATCTGAACCTACAAACCCATGTAGTGAAGACCTTGACCCTACATAACATGAATCCCTGCTGCTGGTCCCTCTCAGATACCTGAGAATCTACCTTCTCTGAATTGGCTCCAACTCTCTGACAACTCCCACTGCTTGGGAAAACTCAGGTCTACACTAGACCTCATGTGATTTTGAACACTGTTCTAAGCTAAGCTTGAACTGTCCAGCCCTTGGTGTGCTTACCGATTTTGCATCCTGCATCTTGAACCCCACCAACACCTTCTTCACATTAGCTCCCACTGGAGACAAGATCTCCATGTTTCTTATGCCAAAGAATTTTACTTCTCCCAAATTCTTCTTGACATACCTCTGAACTAACCTTACCCTTAGCTTAGCAAATCCCTATATGTACGAACCTACTCCAAGCATACCATCCACATACAGTAATAGGATAATGTCGCGACTCATCATCCACCTGGTAAAGTAAACACAACGGTTAAACCTCCATTGCCCTGCAGCTTGCTCAAGACCATATACCTTGGCCTTCCGTCTCACGTATCCATCCACTCTCTTCTCTAACCTGGGAATCCATCCATATTTTAGTGCTTTCTTCTAGTTGACAACTCCACCAACAAACCCCTATTTGGTTCTTATCCAAGGACTTACACTCCTCATCCATGCCAAGCTCCCACTATTTTTGGATTCTACTTGCATTGCCTCTTCACATCTTCCTGGTCCTCGACCATCAGTAAGCAACTAGTAAGAAGGTGAACAATGAATATGAGGTCCACTTACCCTTTCTAACCTCCATATGGGTGTTTGAGACTCATTGACAACTTGCTATCTACCCACCATCCATTCCAGTGACCGATCTTAGCCATCTCCCAGTCTGCACCCAACCGATGTCGGTTCCTTGCACTGACCTTGACTGTCAACGTCATTTACCTAGCTGACACCGGTATCCATTCTACTGATGTCAGTTCTTGTATGACCAACGTCGGTCTTCCTATTGCCGATGTCAATTATTATTTGACTAATGTTGGTACCTGTGTCTGCCTGTGAGTGACGACCTTTTTGCCCGCAAGCTCCTTTTGGGTCAAAACCCTATTCAAATTAACACAACCCTACTCAGAATAATTCAGTCCCCTTAGTTGATCTCTATCTGTCATCTCCTCCATGAACACCAAGGCTTTCCAGTTCTTAAGTTTGTCAAAGATATCTGTCTTTCACTTAAGAACATCCATTCCCATCCTACATATGTGACCAAGCCTACAAAGCCACATATCTGCAATAGAAGGTGAATCAGTAATATAAGTAGATAGATAAAGGATACCTACTTTCTTACCACCGTCTAATTCAAGTGCATCCACTGTGAGAGTTACTGTGCATCTCCCATCACCCAACTTTCTTTAATAAATTAGACTCATCTCCAAGACTGGTACCTGCATGACCTCCTTCAACACCTATGTGTTATTCTTCTGCATTTTTAGCTTCACTTCCCCTTTGCCAACAATCTGACAAGGCTCACCAACCCCTAAATAAATATCTCCAAAGTCTCCAAAGACATACCCATGAAAAGATGCTCTATTTTGGGTTGCATGGAAAGAGGCAAAATAATCTGTAAACCAAGATTCTACTTTATCCAGAGCAACCTGTGAAACATCACCTGCAACATCTTCTTCTACACGCTGATCTTCTACCGACCAACAATCTTCCTTTACCTGCTCTTTCTTTCCATCAATCAGACCATTCGTGCTATTCAGTTTCTCCATTCGTAGATTACTTTCTTCTACCATTGCTATACTCCCACTCAATTTGAAACCCCTGAGAGTGACCTGTAATCAAAAAACACTAACCAAATCTGAACCATCTATTAGTCAACCCAACCAAAAGCTCTGATACCAACTGTCAAGTTGGTACCAACCTGGTCAACCTGCTCAACCTGCTCTGATACCAACTGTCAGGATCTTGCTCCTCAATTAGAGCACATATGATTACCTCTTGTATTAGCAACTAAACATGGAATTTAACCAGAATGATAAGTAATTAGAAATATGAAACAACACAGGATATGAGAGACAATACACAATCTTGTATTAATAATCACTCAGAAGAAAATACAATAAAGAAGATGCCACTTCTTCTTCCACCTCAAAGGCTTGCCACACCTCAAGGACTTCTTCTCCCTCTCTCTTATGGTCCCAAAAATCAACTCAAATATAGAATTGATGTTCAACTCCACCAGTCAGTAACAACACTGCCAGTACACCAAGTACACAACCATACTCCAAGTAGATCTCTTGCTCTCTGCTACCACCTGCGAATCACCAGACCTTACTCACCATTGTAGATCTCCAAACGTGGTCCTGCACACCTGCTGAACAAGATCATACATGCATGAATAACCCTTTTGATTCTCCAAACCAGCACCCACACTTGGTAATATGGCACTAGGAGGAACACACCATTGCTCTCTTCTCTCTGAAGGAGCTTATTTTGCTCTCTTACTCTCTAGCACTAATTTACAATACAGACCATGAGTCTATTATATAGATCTCATGCATACAATAATTAGACATTCTTAATTACAATAATTAGACATGCAACTCTAAGACTATAATTAGACTTTAACATGCAAACTGACAGTCCAAAAATAGACTCTCTAGAATTTGCATGCAAACTGCATGTTCACACACAGGTTGCCGACGTTGGCTCCTCCTGACCGATGTCGGCCAACTTTTAACCGACATCGATTGCATCTACCTACTATCTGACCAATGTCAATTGATCAGATTGATGTCGGTTGCCCTTCAACTCATTCTGTAACACTCTACAACCTTCGCAACCTCCGTAACTCCTCCTGTTTGCATCTTGGTGAAGCTTTTAGCTCCACAACCTAACATTGACCTCTTAAGCTTCATTCATAAAGATATTAAATTTGAATTAAAAAAAATTCCAATAATGTGGTTTTTAGGACCCCTAATAACTTTTCAAAACTCCTCTAGACTCCATGTAATGCCTTATGAAAGATATGAGCACTTGAACATTTACCATCAAGCTCTTTTCTCCATTTACATAGGATTAACATTGGTCTCAAGCCAAAATTGACTCTCCTGATGATTTATCCTTATATTATAAGATTAAACACACCTATAGTGACCCTATAAACATTTTTAAATAGGTCATAACTCATATCTAATGCTATAAGTATGACTGACTCCTCATTTGGACACTAGGTCTAGTCATGCCTAGTAAGCTTGTCTATAAATTTAGGCCTAAAATGATTTTTTTTATGTCTTCCCTACATTATAATAGACTATATAACTCAATTTTTTCCTCATAAATAATTATACATTCATGGTAATTCTCATCTTATGCTAGGAGTGAAAATGGTCCTCCAATTGGCAACTAGGCTTCACCATGCCTTTAGGCCTGACTACAACTCCAAGGTTTTAGACTATCATGTCAAGATCCATAATATTTTTAGGTCTTATAAATTTTTTACTTGGTTTTATATAACTTAACACATATATTTGAGAGGTTTAAAATCTCCTAAGACCATCCTTTTACTATCCTTCACTAAAATTGCCATTTTGTGCTTAAGGGAAAGTACCCCTTATCTAAGACAAAAAAAGGGGCACTTACCCTATTTTATCAAAAAGTATGAAGGTATTAGATGCCTCTATAGGTTTAAATTACCCTTTATTGTGAAATTTATCCTATATTTTATCCATTTGACTCCCCAAAACTTTAAATGATAAGATTGGTTTTTATGTACAAGGACTGTTTCCAAAATGGATTGTTTTTTGCACTTGAAAGTGTCTTTCATTTAATTTTTATCGATTATGTAGGTATAATAATGTTTTAAAAACTATATTAAGGAAATTAATAGTGATATTTAACCCTCATAATCAATTTTTTCACCTTGAAAACCCTCCTTAGTCGGTCAGGCCTGACTAGTAAGTGAACTCTACTTGTAAGTGTCTCCCTGCCTGTATGTGTTCATTGCCTAATAGGGATTTGAAAAAACCTTGGATGAAATAGTTTTAATAATAATTCATTTTATCTTTTTTTTTATCCTTAAATTTATTCTTAATCCCTTCACACTCTTGAACCTATCAAGACTAGGTCTTTACTGCCTGGACTGAGACACCCCTTTTAGGGCTTGCTATAACTTACCTATGCTTTACCTAGAGATTATGAAGCTCATCATAGACATGGATAAAGTGTTTATAGTTTATAATAATAATTATAACCTTTCAATCATTTTGAATTAATCTTTTTGACTCACTTGATTGAGCTTTTCTTAGAGGACTGAGAACCCTGCCTGTAGACTGTTGTAGGTGTCTATTGGGCTTTAATTGAGACTTGATTATGATGTTTTAAAACCTATTTTAAAATACGATAAGGTCATATATTATATGTATTCATCTTTTAATCCTATTATGATGTTAAAAACACTATAAAAACACATTTATTGAGTCATTAATTATTTGTCTTTTTGTAGGTGCATGTTTTCATGGCCTGTGTACGGACTAGAAGTGTACATGGAAGAAAAAAAAGGTTTACCACTCTCCTTTGATAATCCCCTAGGTCATGAATTAAAATTTATTAATTTTTAATCACATTAATTTGTTGTAAAGTCATAATAGGTCTCTTTAGCAGTCAATCATGTAGATATCACTAAAGGAATTTAGTCATAATTTGGCAACTTTAGGACTTTCAAATACTACTTTCCCTTTATCATCTACCCTTAAAAAATTTAAAGGGTATTTTAATATGTATATAATATAATAAAAAACCATTAAAATTCATCAAATTATCTTGTAACCATGTTATTAAGTCTAAACAAACCCCCAAGGATCATTGTTTTTCCATTTTAGGGAAAATGGGCCCGAAATAGTCATTTGGATTTTGAGAATAATTTTCAACCTCCATTTACCAATTCACACCTAAAATATGATTACAATGATATAAATAACATGACAAGTCATAACATATGATTTCAAATAATCTCATGTTCTCCATACAATCACTTCTAGATATCTACCAATACCTCATGTAGGTTAATGTTTCCATGATATAGGCAGTGAGTACAACTTGGGCAATATGCATTTCCTTTGGATATTAATAGATTTTTATGAATATAATAAAAACTTAAAAGGAATTTCAACACTATCATGTATGTGAAACAAGAAACAACACCTCCCTCTTAACTTGAAATCATCCATGAGAGCACCTGTACCTATTCATTAATCGCTGCCTTGTGTGTGAATATTGCATATGACTACAACTCATGGATATTTTTCTTTATAAGATGAAATTTAAGGATATGAGTGAAAATAATACATGTAAAACATGTTTAATGACCTATCATAACATTATAAATCCATTTTCAAATCATTAAGATCTAGAAATGGTGAAAATAGGCCTGTCATCCCACATAAGACCAATTTGCAAACCCAAGATGATTTTCTTATCAAAACACCTTATAAAATGAACTTAGGAATTTAAAAAATTATATGGGAGAGTAAGAATCCTCTAGAACCAATATCAAAATCTTATTTATATGGATTTTCCCAAATAAGAACAAAACCTATAGGGTACACAGACAAGCAAGCATAAAAATACAATCAACTTCATGAGGATGGGGCATGAAGCACAAGCCACCATTATTCAAAATAATTATACAAAAATTAAGGTATTTAATTGTATTAAAACCTACCAAGATCATTTATTTTAAAAATTCTCATCTATATGTACAGAGTAAAAACTTGAAGGTCACTTTTGCTTGCCAAAAAGGGTGAAAAAGGAGAAGAATGGTTTTGGACCAAAAATGGCACTTCCAGATCAAACCAATGTGTAAATGAGCTTGGAAAATCTTAAAATAAACTCTATGATCATATCCCACATGGTAAACTTTCCAATAATCCATACAAGTACCATTTTCTTCTCCCTTCCCAAGAAATTACCTTTTCTTTTGATGAACCTATCAATTTTTAGTTATGTCAATTTATTAAGACCTATAAAGACACATGGGATGTGAAATCATGTTTTTGAACCTTCACACTTCCCAATAAATCTATACAAGTCATTAAATGCACCCCTTTTGACATCAAAATGACCCAAAAATGATAAAGGGACTAAAATAACTGATGACCAAAGATCTTAAAACACTAAGTGACATTAATTAACCTATAAAACACCTTTTGAAATATGTATTAGACCCTTAAAATTCTTAAATCTCATGTTTTTACCTAGGGGTGCCCTAATTTGCCTTAAAAGTTAAATTTGGTCAATATTAACCTCCATTGCTATTATAATTGATTAAGTCAATTTTGACTTGATTTCAGATATAAAAAAATTTATAGATTAAGAGTTTTGAATAATTTATAACCACAACCCACTACAATTTATTTGGATCTTTTCTTTGATTACTTTTGTGTTCTACTGCATAGTTATAGATAAGGAGAGCCATTATTCTTACTGCCTAGTATTTACAATCAATGTATTCAACTAACCATAGTCATTTGTTCAACATTTGGAGTGATGTTTCTCTTCTTATTATCCCATTTTTATATCTAATTATATATCCTCCATGTTATAGAGTTCCATAAATATTCATTTGGGTAAAGGATCTAGCACATCGAGGACCACAATACTACAAATATATTACTTTCAGTTGGTCTATATCAGGATCAGGTTGGACATTTTTAGCTTATATATATATTAAATTATCAACCATTATTTTATTATCTAAAATATGTATTTTTTTAAAAATCAAGTTCCAATAGGAAAAACAATTATTCTCTCTATCATCCTCAAACAAAAATAGTAATTAGTTATTTATTTTCCTATATCCATTAAAATAGATTATTTCATAACACAATATTCCATATAAACCCTAGGTTAATGTTATATAATAGTTGATACATTTTCATCCATTTCAATAATTAATTTTTTAGTTTTGAAACAAGTTATTTTTACTCTCAAATAAGCAACTATTGAGTAGCAAAATCTTAGACAATCCTAGGTGAACAAGAGGTGTCATTACAATTATGATTTCATTTCTTAATTCAATTTAAAATTATGATTTAACTAATTTAATCAAATAGATTATAATTTGAACCATTCATTTCCATTTCAAATACATTGTTCACCAATAGTGTGCAACATCTATAAAGGTCAAAACTTATTCTTAGATTATTTGGTGAGAGGAAACTCTAGGAACCTCATAATTTTATTGTTTGGGGGTTATATATTTACATGAATCACTTGAATAGTTTTAATAATAGCTAAATTTACATATAAATCAAAAATCACAAAAATAAATTTGTATAGATTGCATCTAAGAAAGTCAAAAATTAGTATTAGCATAGATAGAATATAACTCACTCTTTCTCTCTCCATCCTAATTTTCATGCATTGAAAAGCATTTTAAAAATAAATGTAAATTCATTCTATTTTAGTTTGCTTATTTTTCTCTAATTTTAGTTAATTCATTTTGTCAAGTAATTAGTTTCTATTTCAGTCAAATATTCATAAAAACAAAAAAACCACTGCCAAAATCCTTGTTAAAATGTACAAGCCAAACAAAGACTTTTTTATAATAACAAAAAAAACTCCTCACACAATCTATTTAGAAAATCTTATACACTTACACATTTTATAACCTCTTTTAGATGACACTGTAGACACCAGAAATGTGTCTGCACCTTGGTCATCTTTCGTTCTCCCCCCCTTGTCCGCCTCGACCTATATTCTAACCATTGTCCTAGTCCCCTCCATTCATTAAATTAAAATAACTTAAAACATTTTAAATTTATTGGCCCCCTTTACACCTCACCCTTGCCACCTTGGATCCTCTCCTTGGATCCCCCCCACCTCCCTCCTAGCTTTTATTACTCCAAATCTCCATTTTATCCTCCTCCTGTGCCCATTTAGCATCCTCATGACCGTTTCTCCACGACTCTTCGACCCGGCGGCGTGAAAGAATGGACAGAGGCTATTTTTAGTCTCTGTCCCCATTCTGCTGCTACCGACGTCGGCTACCCTGTGGCCGACATCGGTGATTCTGCCAGTGTCAACAGCCTTCAAGACCATTTTCTGCATTCCTTACAGCCCCCCCCAGAGCTCGCAAACAGAATCCTCTTGGCACTTTGGCATTTGACTCTTTTCTCTTTGGACCTCGTGCAATAGCAGCAATAGGTGCAGGGACTCTTGATCAGAGATTTCCTCTTGCAACAAGTCTTCTATGGCTCCAACAGCAGCTCCTCCGTTCTTCATTCAGCAAGCCCAAAAGGTAAGCAAGTTCATTATTTTACTTCATTATTTCATTTAGTTTCAGTTATCTGGCATATCCACTGTCTCCTTCTTCCTCTGTCTTTCCCCTTGAGAGGCTGAAAAGCCTTCTCAGAACCTGTCCTCTGTCCATCTTCCTCTCACCCTGTCACCCTTTCAGTGTAGTCCCAAACAACTTCCTTACCCCTCCTGCCAACAAAGACCCTGTACAGGGCATCTAATCAGACCCAGACCATTCCCCAAACCATTCAAGCATGTCCATAAACTCTGTCTCAAACCCATTCACGAATCAGACCCATCCACAGACCAAGAAATCTGACCCGACCTGACTACAGGCCACTTCCCCGACCGATGCCGGTCATTACCCCGACCGACGTCGGCAGCCTAACCGACGTCGGCAAAATAGACAACCGACGCTGGCAACATCCCCGACCTCGGCGACTGTGATCAGCCCGACAGCTCCTTTCAGGTAAACATTTGTCTTCTCTTTCTTTTTTAAGTTTGTCATCATTTCAGTATTCTAGCATTCTATATTTTCTCAGTCTTTTATCTGTCTTTTACCAGTGGGTTGACCTCCCTTAAGGAAGTTTTCATACTTCTGGGAACAAGCTTTCGCTTGGCAACCCACCACCTATCCATCTAATACCTTTTTGTCCAAGTCTCTTTGTTTGTAGGTGTCATTCCTCCACAGCGAAAGAGGAGTACTCACAAGCGTCTGGATTACGGTGCGCAGACTATATCCAGGTACATACAGGCCTTGACCATATCTTTTAGTTTCTTAATTCTTCTCTTAAATATAGAAAGCAAAATTTGAATAGAAACATTCTGGCACGCCCAGTGGGACCTTAGGTTCTTCCTCGGGTTCCTTTCTTCTCATTCATTTAGGTGCATTAGGCTCCTCCCTTCTCGTCTCTTTCTTCTATTCCAAATGACACCATAAGCAGGACTAAAACGAATCTTTCTTTTCTTTCTTGCACTTCTAGACTAGTCTAAACATCATACTCTTGAACCCTTTCTCAAACTTGTCTTTCATCCAAACTTCACATTTTGACTTGGGGCATTAAAACACTTTGCATTGCATTTTTGCTTGTACTTGCATTAGTCCACACTTAGTAATTAGAAAAACGCATATTGAATAAATCGTAGATCACTTGATGTTACACTACCAAACCACATGCACTAAAACAAACATAAAACTTACTTGAGACAAGGCCCGACTGGGATTTCATCCCCCAGTGGATACCTTACCCCTACCTGGCAATCTCACTTGGATTTCATCACCAAGGAGAAAGCCCACTCCATTCTCTGGCGGAGGATAATATCTAGGTGAGGTATATCTTGGCTAAGCGAGACCAACTTACCACTGGAATCGTGAAGTGAGGGGAGCTTGCTCCTTAGCACCAGGCCGCGTACCGAACCTAACACAGAATTTTGAGCGCCTAAACAAGACCCAAAACCATCCATAGACTGCCTCTTCTAGGACCCTTCTATCAGCCAACCTTCCCAAACATTCATCTAAGGCATAAGCCACAAGATTCTAAAGTTAATTCTTAGGATTTATCGCTTAGGGCCTGTCTGTCTCTCTCTATTTTTCTCTTCTCATCTGTTTGTTTGAGTGTGTGAGGATGCTTTCTTCATTGTTTTTCCAAGAATCTCCAAATCTTTTAGGTCTCTGGAAAACACAGTCATTGACATCAGTTTTATCACCGACGTTGGTTTCCTCTTCTTGCCGGCATCGATTATCTGACCGACGTCGGCCATCTTTTTTACCGACATTAGTTTTTCAACCGACGTCGGTCTCTGTCACTGTCCTTTTCTTCAAAACAGTAGCCTTGAAACCCATCCTTTCTCTGCCAAAAACTCCATCCTGGTTTTCTAAAATTGAAAAACACAGTTTTTGAAACTTGAACCTTCTTTGCCTTGAATGGTTCTGACTCGTAGTCAAGCCAAGGCTCTTGTCAACCACGCTAGCCGTCAACCACTTCTGTCTACCCCATCCCTAACCAGTCCTATCATGGAGTTCAAATTAGAGACCGAAATAACTCCTACCCGTCTAACCCCGCCTCAGACTCCTATTGTCCCAGAAGGGGACCAAGACTTCGCATGATTCTTGGACCTCAATGTCAAGGCCTTGCAACACTATCTCGCACATAGCCGAACGCGAGACTCCTTGGGCAATCCAATTTATGGAATGCCAACTTCTCTTGTCATGACTACAGCCATATCGACAGCGTCCGTAGTTCAACCTTTAGACACTCAAGCTATCACCTTGACGAACGACCAGACCTTGACCAACCCTCCAGGTGTGGCCTCTCCCTCCATATTTGGGCCCACTTCCATTGGGGTTTTGGCCCCCTGTCAACCTCAACCCGCTCAACCGCTATCCACTCCTTTTCAGAACCTTGTCATCTCTATTCTGCCTACCCTAGCCCCTATCAACACTAGGGTGGCTTCCCATCCATTGGCCCCTATTACCACAATCCAATCTCTCGTGGCAACATCAGGCCTAGCTATGCCTTCTATCCAACCACCTTTAGCCTTCTCTTCTATCCCTGCGACTAGTTATCCTTATGTTGCACCCTTACAGGCACAACCAACTACATCGTATGCCTCCTCTAGCATCTTCTAAGCGCCCTACAACCTAGGGGGCACTCCACCCGTCAATCCGTCGGCAAATATCATCAAAATGCTGATGGACAAGATGTCCAGCTTAGAGACCTCCATTTCTGGCTCACGCAATGCTCTCTCATACGAGCAAATTTATAATGAGCCCATTCATCCTTCCATCCCAATCAAGCCATATCCTAGCCAGTGGGAACATCCAAAATTTTCTCGCTTTCAAAGCAAGGAAGACCCACAACAACACTTACGGGCATTCAGACATGCCTGTTATCTTATCGCCCATGACGATGCGTTGCTTTTACGCACATTTCCTATGTCTCTCTCAGGTGCTGCACTTGACTGGTACAGCTCCCTAGCTAGCCATTCCCTCTTCACATTCACACAGTTGGCCCAACTCTTTCTTGATCATTTCTCCATCAACATCTCCAAGAAGGTCTCGATCACAGACCTCTATTCTATCCGTCAATTCAAGGACGAATCCATAGCCAACTTCGTTGCTCGATGGAGAGGCCTCATCAATCAACTCTCCTTTTCTTTACCCCAGCCCAAACTTATTAAACTCTTCTCCCAAGCCTGTGCTAGACATATTTCTTCCACTTTGAGGGTTCAGACCTTTCACACTTTTGACGAAGCCTTCACGATGGCCCACAAACTTGAGTTGCGTGCCATCGAGGAGAATAAAGTCAAGTTGTAGAGCAAGAATCTCAATTCTAAGACCAATGACTCCTCTTCTTCTAAACCATCATCATCCAATCCTAAGTCTAAAGCTTCAGCTAATGCTGTGGTCGTTAGACCTTCATCCTCCTCACCTTCAAACAATCAGCCTGAGCCATCCACATCTCAGAGCGCCACCCGTCAATTCCAGCAGAGATACGTACAATGACGATATACTCCTCTCAGAGAATCATACGCGTCTATGATGGAAAAACTTGTTAAACAGGGGGTTCTCAATCTCCCCCAGGCTCGACCTCCTCCACAATTTGATCCCTCACACGCCATTCTCACGTGGTATAGGGAACATGACTTCTGCAACTTCCACCGTGTTAAAGGACATGACACAGAAAACTGAAAAACTTTTAAAAACATAATCCAGGACATGCTTGAAAGGGGTGACCTCATGCTAGACAATCCCAATGCACCCCCTAATCAGGCCATTGACATCTTCAAGCAACCTTTCCCCAATCATCCGCCGACCCAAAACAATCTCTGGACCTTAATTGACGACACTCATGAACACAACATTCGAACAGTCAATATGGTCTTGCCCTTCGTCCCCGACCAACTTCAACAGGGTAGTCCATCTATCAGTCCATCACATGTGGACGAGCCTCCTTCCCCAGTTAGTTCTCCGTCAACCTCTCTCATCTTGGAGGATGCCTCAACCTTATCGGCACCACCGGTCTCACCATCCTCCTTCCTGTTGCCTATGGAGGACCCGACCCTTCCTACTCCTCAATCGCAAGTGGAGGGCACCATCATCCCTGCCCTTTACCCACTTGAGGAGCCTCGTTCTCCGGTTTCTTCTCCACCCAGGGAAGAACCTGCCTCTCCTTTGTCTCCAACCAAAGACGCATCTGTCACGACTTCATTATGCCATGGGTCTGAAACTACTACACCCATCTTATCTTCAGCCCCACCACCGTCAACATCTTCTCAAGAACCCAAATCTCATCCCTCATCTTCTCAGCCATTTTCCCGATTAGTGGAGAAAATTGGACTTCTCCCTTCAAGGAAAGTGATGCAACAGGTATTATGGGAGTGTCTTAAAGCCCTTCAACATGCCCGTGCCCTCTCATCACATGCTGCTAATCCTCTTAAGGCACAATCTCCCAAGACTCTCAACAAAGACCAGACTCTCAAACCTCAACCAATCCCATCAAGACTAAAACCCGCATCTGCCCCATCTAAACCCATCAAGTCACTTGGCATTCACCCTGTCTCTACCCTCACTCACCCGCAAGTGAAGGTGGAATTAGACCAGACCTTGACCAGTAGTAGTCTTCCAAACAAGTTGAAGAAGACTGCAAGACCACAGAAGCAAACACCTCCTCCCCTGTCACCATTGCCTTCTCTGTTGGGCCCCCATCCTTCGACCCTGACCAAAGTCCATTCCATGCTGACCTCTAATCAAAATCAGTTGCCTCCTTTGCTTCCTCTGCCTACCTCTAGCCTACCCTCTCCTAAAAAGGCGGTACCTCTCACAAAGAAAGTACCGTCTCTGCCTGTCCCCGCACCATCAACCCACAAAGTGGTACGGAAGCCTCCTCCAACTCTGCCTAAGCAAAAGTCACCAACCTTGCACATATCAACTAGCACAGACCCTTTAGCGGGCTCATACTCGTTGATATTGCATCGACTTCTGTAGACTTCCAACATAACCCTTCCACCCATCAGGCCTTTCCAACCTCTCGGGTCCAAGCCCTCCTGGTTCGACGACACGAAGATTTGCTTGTATCATCGTACGCCAGGACATGATACCGAGACTTGCTATGCCCTCAAGGCCATCATTCACTGTTATATGGAGAAGGACACTCTTCTCCTTGAGGACACTCTTGACCAGACCTCGACTCCTTCCCATCCAACCTCTTCGACCACATCAACATCTCACCATCAGGCCATGACCCCTTCTTCACCTCCTATCTTTGAGATCAATGCTATCCATATAACCACTAGGTCACAAAAGGACAAGGCGAAAGAAAAAGCCACCATTCCTTGGACCTACCCTTTCGTCAAGCCACCTCTTGCACCCAAGCCTAAAATTTCTATCCTTGGCGCATCTCAGCCTTCTTCGTCTTCCTCTTCCGGGCCGATTCATGACTCCATGGTGAAACAGCTTCACCAGATGCCTGTGAAGATGTCCCTTTATGATCTCATTCAATCCTCACCCCAGCATCGTCAAGCCCTCATCTGAGCCCTCCAGGTAGCGGAGGTCCAAACCGAGGACCCCCAACCACTCGCTGCCCTCATCCATTCTTTATCTCCTATCGCCTCCATCACATTCAGCAATTCTGAGATTCCCACATCTAACACGGAAGATCAAGACGCCACCCTCTTCATCACTGCCTATGTTGATCAGACATGCATTAAATGTGTTATGATCGATGGAGGCGCTAGCATCAACATTATCTCCACCCATGCCTTTGATCAGTTGGCTCTTCCCAAGAATTGTGTCTCTAAAACTGATGCAATCTTGCGCTCTTTCAATGACACCACTGCCACGACCATTGGCACAGTTGTCCTTCACATTCGTGTTGGTCCATGCATAGTCCCGGAGCTCTTCTATATCATCGAAGGAGAGTTTCAATACAACATGTTACTGGGCCAACCTTGGATCCGCGCCATGGCCTGTGTCCCCTCCACCCTGCACTATTGTGTGAAATTTGAGCATGACGGGCAGGTCCACACCATTCCTACTGACCCTTCACCCTTCAAAATGTGCAACACAACCTACCATCCCAATGACGTCCTCATTCCTATCAAGCCATCAACTCCAGCACCGCCTCCATCCACAGAAGCTTCGACTAGTTCAAAACCGGCGGTCGCCCTTACCCTTCCTCTTCAAGTGACGACCAAAGACCCCATGGAAGACATCTTCCAACGACTATCACTTGGGGAATATTGCTTGTTGACCCTAGACATGTTCCAAACTCCACAAGAGTATGGACGCCTTCACCACAGCCCCAATTACGACCATCAGATCGGGATGGTCGTGCCTTATGGTCCTCCTCACCTCCGAACCAATCTTGTCTATGGGGGGCTCAATCAAGCTCCTACCGATGGCAACCCTCTCTCTTCACCCCAACCTTTCACATCAGATTTCTCGTTTCTTGGCAACCCTGCCTTTGCATGCACTTACCTTTACAGGTGTGCATGGAAGGGTTTTGGTTTCAAACGCTATGAGCAGGGCTCCCATTAGCCTATCAAGCCTCTCAATGATGACGATGCCAAGAAACGGTATGGTCTAGGATATCATGACCCCACTCAGGCTCCTTCCGACCTTTGTCCCAAGTCAACCATTGACCAATCTCCTCCAAACTCACCCATTTCTCCTTCTTCACCTATGGAGTCGGTGGTTTCCATCCCTCCTAGTTTTTTTTTTTCCATAAACACCATTCGCCTGGAACCCCTGACCTATCAGCTAAATGGGGTGTCCAAGTCCTTCCCTCTCATCTATCCTAGCATGATAGAAGATGAGTTGGCAACCATTCACACCATCCACTGCATTGACGATGACGCTATCCTTTCCTACATGGGCGCTGATGACTCTTTCATCTAACGATCCCTCCCTTCTGAGACCCAGGTTATGTTAAATGAATCAACCATTGACATCAACCTCCCTTCTTCCGATGTTCCTCACGTCTTAAAGATTGGCCAATCTTTAGACACCCAGGAGCAGCTTGACTACACCCAGTTCCTCTCAGACCATAGCAAGGCCTTTGCCTGGACTTACAGTGACATGCCTGGCATTGACCCCACCATTGCTACCCATAACATTGTCACCAAACCAGAGGCTAAGCTTTTTAGGCAAAAGCTTCGAAAGATGCATCCCCGCATTGCGCTCCTTGTCAAAGAGGAGCTTTAGCGCCTTCTTTCTGTCTCCTTCATCCAGCCCATCGATTATCCATAGTGGGTCTCTAACATCGTCCTAGTCACCAAAGCAACTGGGGGGATTTGGATCTGCACGGACTATTGTGACCTTAACCTAGCCTGTCCCAAAGATGACTTCCCTCTTCCTAACATTGACCAGCTTGTTGATCTCACGGCTGGCCATGAGATGCTATCTCTCATGGACGGGTTTTTAGGATACAACCAAATCCTAATCACACTAGAAGATCAGCACAAGACTACCTTTATCACCCCATGGGGGAATTTTTGCTATCGAGTCATGCCTTTCAGCCTGAAGAATGCTGGCGCCACCTATCAGTGCGCCATGACCTATATTTTCCATGATCTCCTCCACAAAATCATGGAGGACTACGTGGATGACCTTCTCGGTAAGTCCAAGCTTTGCCATGACCACCTGACCATTCTCAAGATCATCTTCTCTCACCTTCTTCAATACCATGTCCACCTTAACCCCAAGAAATGCATTTTTGGGGTCCTCTCAGGCAAGCTCCTCGACTTCATCATTTCCTTCCGTGGCATCGAGATAGATCCCGCCAAGATCTATGCTATCCTCGAGATGCCGCCCCTAACCAATCTCAAGCAGCTTCACAGTCTACAAGGGAAGCTCCAGTCCATTCGCCATTTCATCTCGCAGCTTTCTGACCGCTGCCAACCTTTTCATCATCTCCTTAAGAAGGACGTCTCCTTTAAATGGGATGAGGACTGTCAAGAGGATTTTGAAGCCCTCAAAAGCTATTTGGTCTCTCCACCAGTCCTCATTCCACCTAAAGATGACCAACCCTTCTACCTTTATATCTCTACCACCAACCATTCGTTAGGTGCCATGATCGCGCACCGAGACGAGCATCACCGTGAGCAAGCAGTTTACTATATCAGCCGAACACTGGTCGACTATGAAACTCGGTATACTCATACCGAGAAACTCTGTTTGGCATTAGTCTTTGTCACTACCAAGCTCTGCCACTATCTTCTCAACCACAAGACCTTTGTCATCACCCACACCGACCCTCTTCGATACATGCACTCTAAGCCATATCAGAATCAACGTATGGCTCGGTGGCTCATGCTGCTTGCTGAGTTTGACCTCGAATTCATCCAGCAAAAATCTATCAAGGGGCAATCCATCGCTGATCAATTGGCATATGCCCCTCTTCCCAACAATCAACCTTCGTAGTGTGAGTTTCCCGACGAGTCTATCGCCACACTTTCCACCGATGACACCGTCTACCAAATGACCATGTTCTTTGATGGCTCCAAATGTCAACTCGGTGGGGGTGCGGGGGTCATCCTCATCCCACTCGAAGGGGAGCCCATGCCTCTATCTTTCAAGCTTGACTTTGATTGTACCAATAATATGGCCGAATACGAGGCCTTAATTTTGGGACTTCAAACTGCCCTTTCTCTCCACATCAAGTCTATCAACATCTTCGATGACTCGCAGCTTGTCATCAATCAAGTCAACGGTTCATACCTCTGTAAAAACAAAGTTTTGCAAAGGTACAAAAACCATGTCGATCTTCTTCTGGCATCTTTTGACCATTACCTCTTGCAAACTATTCCTCGACCACGAACAAGTTTGCTGACACCATGGCTTCTCTTGCCTCGCATATCCCGTCTTCATCATCGACATCTTGACTTTTTGTCACAGTGCATCGTGTACCCTTGCCTTCATACATCTCTCCTCACATCAACCATATCAACACTGTCAACTCTAGTCCAGGAGATGATTGGTATAAGCAACTTGTGGACTACTTGTCTCTTTCTGTCATTCCTCCCAACCTCTCTAGCAATGCACAGTGAGCTTTCATCAAGCGCACAGCTTGCTATACCATGCTAGGGGGTCTTCTCTATAAGCGAGGCTTCGATGGACTTCTCCTTTGCTGTCTAACCTCCACTGAAGCCTCTCATGCCATAAAACAAGTCCATGATGGGATTTGTGGTGGACACTTCAGTGAAAACTTGGTTGCCAAGCGCATCCTTCGCCTGGGTTATTATTGGCCCACCCTTCATCAAGACTATAGCGACTATGTTAGGCATTGCATCAAGTGTCAGCAGCACTCTAACTTGCTTCATCTCCCTAGCCATGCCTTACAAGTTGCTCAGGATTTTTGGCCTTTTTCTCAGTGGGGCTTAGATCTCATCGGTGAAATTAAACCTCACTCATCTCTTCGTCATCAATCCATCATCACTGCCACTGAGTATTTCACCAAGTGGGTGGAAGCCATTCCTCTCGTCTCCAAAAAAGTTGACAAGATTGTTGACTTCATCAGCAACCACATCATCTATCATTTTGGTGTTCCTCACAAAATAATCACTAACAACGGCAAGTCCTTCAAAAACAAGACTGTCCAAAAACTATGCGACTCATTTGGCATCTAACTCAGCTTTTCTTCGCCTTACTACCCACAAGCAAATGGGCAGGCCGAGGCTTCTAACAAAATTCTGACTAAGATTCTCATGAAGGTGGTCGACGGCACTGGAAGGGATTGGCACATTCACATTCCCTTCGCTTTGTGGGCCTACCGCACTAGCATTCGAACCTCTACGGGTGCTACCCCTTTCTCTCTCATGTACGAAATAGAGGCTGTCCTACCTCTTGAAGTACAGATCCTGTCTCTCTACATCTCTTTGCATGACATTCTCTCCAATGATGACTTTCATCAAGATCACTTAGCTCAACTGGAGTTACTTGACGAATGCCGTCTTGCTGCCCTCAATCATCTCCATGTCTATCAAAATCGCATCAAGCGAGCCTACGACAAAAATCTGTGAGAACGAGATTTCAACATCGGAGACCTCGTCCTCAAAGAAAACTAACACGTGACCAATATGGAGTGAAGTAAGCGAGGTAAATTCTCCCCTAATTGGCTTGGACCTTTCATCATCACGCACAAGTATGGGTCAGGGACTTATCGTCTGTCTTTTCTCGACGGATGGCCAGAACTTGAGCCTCTTAATGCGTTGCATCTTCGACCATTCTTCTGTTAATCGAGTACTCATCCACTTGGCATGTAACTTGAGCTCATCCCTTGGGCAATCCTCATCCTCTTAATCCTTATTCCTTTCAACCCTATTCCCCTTCAACAACTCCTCGGCAACCCTTTTATGACGCATGGATGCTTTGTCCTAATAAAAGGGAGTCCTTGAACTTCTACAGTCTTGTCCATGACTCCACAACCTATAAAAATAAAAAATAAAAAATTAAGATGTCAAAACATATCGAAGGTCACAAAAACAAATCAAAAGGCAGACTGCTCCCTCGAAGGATAGCTGTACTATCATTGCTATAGCTAATAGACTGCTCCCTCGAAGGACAGCTATTCAAACTTATATAAAGCAAAAATATAGACCACTCCCTCGAAGGATGGCTATGGCTAAATCTTGCTACAAACAGTGCTTTTTTAGAAGCTTCCTGCATCGATCAGCTCCACAACATGACCACAAAGCAAAATGACATCTCTATGTAGACTTCCCGCATCGATCAGTCTGCACCAAAAAAAAAAAAAAAAAACAGGTCATGGACTTGGCTTCTAGTTGTCTCAGGGTCTCCTATAAAAAGGGGCAAGGTTATTCCTGCTCTTAAACTCGGTTACCCTATCCTCTTCTTATCATAACCCTTGCTCAAGGGACTTCGAGCTCACTTTAATGTTGAAATGATTCTATTAGCGTTCTAACACAACCCTGGTCACTGACACAACGCATGAATGGGGCTTTTGTTCTAACAACCCCTATCTATGCTCTCTTTTCGGTCCTTGTCAATGAAAGAGCAATTTGCCTTTCACTTCTTCTCTACATTTTGGTCACATTCAACTTCATCACTTGTCAAACCCAATCAACTCAACTCCAAACTCGACATTTTCATCATTCGCATCATGACATCAGGCATCGCCTTAGTCTATTTCACATAGTTTCTATGGATAACAATACACATGAAAACTATCAACTAGACCCAATTTACGTTAAGCATAAACCAATACTTGCTGAAGCATAAATAAACTCCAATTCATTTTTAGTATACGTCCATCACGACTATGGACAATTGCTAGAAATGAAAGACCTCTCGACCAATGTTGCAGAATACACCATTTGGAAAAAGCTGTAGCATCATTTTTTCTTCATCACTCGACCTTAACTTTGACCAAAACTAATCATTCCAATCTTTTGACCACCTGTCTACCACTCGGCCCCTTTAATTCTAAACTACATTGGTCTGAGGCCCTAAGACAAGGGCTATGTAGGCAGCACTCAGATGACACGACCGTCTTCTGGGGTTAGCTCGACCAGCCTCATTTGTTCGTCTCTTTGATGGACAAACCTTCTCTTCTGTGACCTCATCCAAAATCAATCCAGTCCATCGACCACTTTAACCAAGACCAATCAATCTCTTTGACCCTTCCTCCCCTTTAGGGAGAACTACATTGGCCTGAGGCCCTTTACACAAAGGGCTATGTAGGCAGCACTCAGATGATGTGACGTCTTCTGAGGTTAGCTCGGCCTCACCCTTTCATCCATCCATCCACCTTGACCCATGACCATTGGAGATCATGCCTATCTCCTCTGACTTTGACCACTTCCAAGACCATGTTGCCTTGGTTGTTTTTGCCTGTATGCTACCTCACGACTGGTTAGCAGAATTGTCCATAGACTTATTTTTGACCTTCACAAGTATAGGATCGCGAGCCGGTTGATCCCTACTACTTGTGGCTTTTTCATGTTTCTGAGAGCACTTCCTGATCCTGGGATACCTGGAACATGATGACCATTTGGAGCTTCATCTTAGATTGAGTAACCCGATCAGCAGATGACTAAATGCTGGGGCCCGGTTACTTCAATTTTGGCACTCCTCGACCCTCGACATGCGATAATTTGACTTGACCATCCCGTGAAGTGGTATACGCACAATCACGACTATTGCAGCATTTTCGCTCACCATCTCTCTATCCATCTCTCTGTTAAATCGACACTCGATCTCCAGTTCCCTTCTCTCGACTCTCGCTTTGAGGGGGGAACACCTCATCCTCATCCTGGGGCAACCAACTCCTATTTTTGTTTTGTAGTTCGTCAAGAACAACCAACAAGACAAAAAGGGGCAAATGTAGACACCAGAAATGTGTCTGCACCTTGGTCATCTTTCGTTCTCCCCCCCTTGTCCACCTCGACCTATATTCTAACCATTGTCCTAGTCCCTTCCATTAATTAAATTAAAATAACTTAAAACATTTTAAATTTATTGGCCCCCTTTACACCTCACCCTTGCCACCTTGGATCCTCTCCTTGGATCCCCCCCACCTCCCTCCTAGCTTTTATTACTCCAAATCTCCATTTTATCCTCCTCCTGTACCCATTTAGCATCCTCATGACCGTTTCTCCACTACTCTTCGACTCGGCGGCGTGCAAGAATGGACAGAGGCTATTTTTAGTCTCTGTCCCCATTCTGCTGCTACCGACGTCGGCTACCCTGTGGCCGACGTCGGTGATTCTGCCAGCGTCGGCAGCCTTCAAGACCATTTTCTGCATTCCTTACAGCCCCCCCCAGAGCTCACAAATAGAATCCTCTTGGCACTTTGGCATTTGACTCTTTTCTCTTTGGACCTCGTGCAATAGCAGCAACAGGTGCAGGGACTCTTGATCAGAGATTTCCTCTTGCAACAAGTCTTTTGTGGCTCCAACAGCAGCTCCTCCGTTCTTCATTCAACAAGCCCAAAAGGTAAGCAAGTTCATTATTTTACTTCATTCTTTCATTTAGTTTCAGTTATCTGGCATATCCACTGTCTCCTTCTTCCTCTGTCTTTCCCCCTGAGAGGCTGAAAAGCCTTCTCAGAACATGTCCTCTATCCATCTTCCTCTCACCCTGTCACCCTTTCAGTGTAGTCCCAAACAACTTCCTCACCCCTCCTGCCAACAAAGACCCTGCACAGGGCATCTAATTAGACCCAGACCATTCCCTAAACCATTCAAGCATGTCCATAAACTCTGTCTCAGACCCATTCACGAATCAGACCCATCCACAGACCAAGAAATCTGACCCGACCTGACTACAGGCCACTTCCCCGACCAACGCCGGTCATTACCTTGACCGACGTCGGCAGCCTAACCGACGTCGGCAAAATAGACAACCGACGCTGGCAACATCCCCGACCTCGGCGACTGTGATCAGCCCGATAGCTCCTTTCAGGTAAACATTTATCTTCTCTTTCTTTTTTAAGTTTGTCATCATTTCAGTATTCTAACATTCTATATTTTCTCAGTCTTTTATCTGTCTTTTACTAGTGGGTTGACCTCCCTTAAGGAAGTTTTCATACTTCTGGGAATAAGCTTTCGCTTGGCAACCCACCACCTATCCATCTAATACCTTTTTGTCCAAGTCTCTTTGTTTGTAGGTGTCATTCCTCCACAGCCAAAGAGGAGTACTCACAAGCGTCTGGATTACGGTGCGCAGACTATATCCAGGTACATACAGGCCTTGACCATATCTTTTAGTTTCTTAATTCTTCTCTTGAATATAGAAAGCAAAATTTGAATAGAAACAGACACTTCCCAAAATACATAGTCTTGTTAGATAAGGTCTTTTACCTAGGGTTAAATCACCTGGTACCAACATTTGCATATAGTATGATATCAATAATGATCTTAGAAGATAGATTTTACATTCCATTCTAATCACCCACATTATTTTTGACTCTCTCAACACTTTGAAGGAATATGAAAAAATCTTTAATCCATCAATAATCATTCTCTGTCAGAACAAAGGTTGCCATTATAATTTTATCCAAGCTTAGTTTCTAATTTTCACCCACTTCTTCTCAGGTCTAGACTCATCCTATATCATTCACATTTGTGGATGAAATTAACTAGGAATAAACAAACCAATATATTTGACCTCATATCATGAGTCATTTAGCCTAATCTCCCATATTTCCCTAGTCCTAACATTAACCAAGAGTTTCTCCTCCTCATAATATCAGAGATTGATGGACCCTAGAGTTCTATTTCCACAAAGTTTTATGATCTCAAGGAGTACCATGATGTTAGAGAGTAATTTTGGTTCTATCATGAGAACCCCTTACAACCACTTATTCAGAATCCCATTCCACCTGATAACCAACCCAATTTATAGCCCATCCATTACGTTGACTACCTCAACCTAACCTTAAGGAGTTGAGTGCATAAATTAACATGTAGTATTCATGTGTACATATTAATATTATATTTTGAATTAACTTATTAGGTCACATTTAATTGTATCATGCTCATATATGGATGGAAAAATTGATTTTGTAATATGCTCATGTGTAACTAGATAGCGCTCATAAGTAGATGAAGAAACTAATTATATAATGTGATTTTGAATAGTTATATAGATTATTTCATTACCATGTTGCTAAATTTATGTGCGAACCACCTATTACATAAGAGGAGTAAATATCATTAGTTCTAAATGATATTCATACTATATTCCTAAAATTTTGACCACTTGATTACCATTAAATATTTAAGACATTTATGCACTATATAAGGTATTGCTCTAATATTTTTTATTAAAGGGCATCCTAAAAACATATAAAAGACATATGTTTGGTATAGGTGATAATGGAGTGGGCACTATGAGAGATCCCACTTTTAAAGGTAGTAATATATACCAAAGAGTATCATTTGTATGATCATCAGATACTTTAAATTTTTTTGAAGTTTCCTATAAATCTTAATATGTATAACTAAGAATGTAGAGGAGTGTTATGGTGGATGAAATTTTTATTGATCCATTATCTATATTAACAATATGTATGGATTATTTTTTAACATATGCTCAAATAAACATTACATGTCTATATTAATCATCATCAACAACTTCACTATCATCAAATGTTATCATGAGATTTAATTCTTGGTTACTTGTAGCTATACCAATGATTATATCAAGTGTATGCCTATATTTAGAAGGATGAGGTTGAACATTGTATGCATCGTGTAATTTAAAATTATCATTATTATTTGATTAATTATTTTGAAGAGGATATTTATGCAATTTTATCTTTGATTTATCATTTTATTATCACTTATCCTCTTTATTAGGTGTGCCAATATCAATAATATTCTCATCAATGAGATCTTGAATTGTTTGCTTCAGCTTGAACCATATATTTGTCATTAGCCTCCCTTTTCTACTTTAAATATTTTTTTGGGGAGAGAATTGTTATGATTCCTCATGTTTACCAATGAATGTAGTTGGATGAACAAAGATACCAACTCTCCTCCTTCATCCCTATCAAATTGTTAAGTTTTCTATTGCTCTTGCTAATCATACTCATCCTCCTTTTATAACAAGTTGAATCTTTCTAGTTTATTGATAAAAGGGGGATGATAATAATTATCTCTTCATCATCCTCACTTGAAATATCCTAATCTTCATCTAAATTATTTTCATTCATTCTATATATAATTTCTCTTCCTTTGAAAAGGGAGATGGTGGGAGGGAAAGTGGTTTCAACTAGTGAATTAAGAGTAGCCTTAACAAGGTTGGGCATACTAAAGTCAAAATTATTGGTCCAAAAAGGCTTCCATAGTTGAGTTTGAGGCTACTAAAAAAGAATGGGATTTTAAGGGGGATGTTCTTGAGGGATAATAGGCTAAGTTTGCATAGGAACAATCTCTTTCAAAGGATGGGGACTTGTAAAACGTGGGATTTCAAAATAAATATACTTACTTGGTAGTTCAAAATGTTTCCCATAATTGAATCTTAGGATCTTGAACTGGGATCCTCATTTTGATTGGGTTGAGCCTGAATTAGGGTGGGAGAATATTATCTAAAACTAATAATAGAGGAGGTTGATTAAGGTCTAAACTCTTACACTTGATCAAGCACTTGACGTATCTACTCCTCTTTAGCTATAATCTACCTAGCCAAACATTCTTCATCATAACTTTCTTAAATTATCACATCCTACTAATGTAAATAAGCTTGATAAGAGAGCTCCTCCTACTACCTTCCATAATCCATCTCTCTATCAATACATTTCATTTTTTTATTGAAGTCCAACATGATACCCATAATTCTTTATTGGGACTATTAAGGAGCAACATTGCTTTTACAAGGCTGCCAAAAAGCATTAGTAGGTTGCCAAAAGGGTTAAGCTAGGGTGGAAAGGAGACAAACACTATGAGGAGGATAGTACCTTAATGACCCAAGCCAATTTTGGGAAAAACCAATAGTGTTTTCATCCTGATATGGGAAATGGGAAAGCATAATAATAACATTCTCATGAAATGGGGGGAGACATATTTTTAAGAATTTAGACTACTTAAACCAGTATTTTTGATACTTAGAGTTGCCATGGTGTTAAAAAAAAATGACCTAAAAGGCAAGATTCACTAAAAAACACACCAAAATTCTTCAATAAATGATGTGCAGTTTATCAAACTCTATCCCATAGGGCATGATATAAAATGTTATCACTAGAACCATGCACCCATTAAATTGGAAGAATTGGTTCAGTGAGATAATGGGATTCTCCCCTAAGGTGTGGGACTCTTACTCTCCTTAAGATGAACCTCTAGAGAAGGATGAATTCCTTCTAATCTAAATGCATTTGATTTAGGATCATCATACAAGCCTAAAAGAGTAAAAATGGAATCTACTACTACTCCTAAATCTAAAACTTGAGGGGAAAGGATAGAAAGAATTCTAAAAGGGAAATGGTGATACACCAAGAATTGATAGAACACCCCTAAAAGATTTAAAGAATAATGACAAATATAAAAAATAAGAAAACATTACATACTCTCCAACATAGGTATTGCACTTGCATAGGTGATTCATATGAAGGTGCATGACACTATATAACACTAAGAGGGATGACGAGTGGTCTATAGGTAGTGCATGTATAGACTTGGATACGCATGGCATATGACCTAAAAGAGAGAGATAAGTTTTGATCATAGGTGTGAAGAAATGGAAAATAATGAGAGGGGTAATAATTACCTGTAAGCAAAAATAAAAAAACAAAAATACACATAGAATGTAAAAAAAGTGAAGAAAGGCAAACTCAATTTTCATTAGTTGCAAGGCTCAAGTAATAAAGGGGCTTCAGGAAGGGAACTTTTGGTAGCATTATTGTGCCAAAAAATGTCAACCCTTTTAAAATGTAATACCCAATATTTTAAAGGAAATGAGAATCCCATGGGTCATTGATTTAGTCTCACCCACTATTCGAGCAGTTACAAATTTTAATGATGATTGGAGAAGTAGTCAAGGTTTTAAATGAAATAGATAGGCACCCATGCTCAATCATGATAGAAATGAATATGGTAACTCAACCATTATTATCTAATTAGGATTGCCTTTGGACATGTCTATGTAGTTTTATTCCATGCATCCTTAAGGATTTAATTATCTTTGGCATCTTCTTATTCCCAGTGTACATGCTACTATATTGACTTTCCCAAATTTTACTTCGTTTCCCACCCACTCTATAAGTTGAAATCAAGATACTATGTAAACATTAATTATGGTGATCTTGATGACTAGATGAACCATAAATTTTAGGCTCATGCATGAATAACATTGCATCATTACATTTTTTACCTCATTTTTTACTTGGTCATGTCACCCCTTTAACCCATTAAGCCTTAGCCATAGTCTAGGGCCTCCACATGTCATCTCCCTCTCCTTCAAGATCTATCAAGTGTTATTTTGTGTTTAAATTTAATTCTAATTATTATTTCTATAGTGAAGTAAGATTTCACCACATGGCATCATCTTACTCACTCACTTCTCTGACACATTGTTGGGCTTGCATGGACCACCCCAGAGTCATAAATCAATAATATTTTACTAGATGGCATCATCCCACTCAACCAATAGCCTAGGGAGTTTTGGAATTATATAGATGGTTTTGGTTCATTAGGTCATCATGATTACAACATGTTGAAGCATTCCACTAACTTGCAAATTTACTAATGTGGAGATCCATCAGGAAAATTTAAATAAATTTGATAAGTGTCAAAAAGCATTTTGAAAGGGCTCAGGACTACCAAGAGTTGTGAATAATTACTATGTGGCACTATTTGATTAGACTAGAGTCCTGTTATGACTAATAACTTGGGAAGTTATAAAGACATATCTAGAGGCCCATCAAATTTAATTTTGTCACCTCCTAAAGCTAACACTAGGAAAAACCTTGAAATGAATAACTGTTGAAGTGCTTTCTTAAAAAAATAGAGCTATTAGCAGACCAAAACTTATAGAGCCTCTAAGCATAGGACTTCCCTTTGGGATTACAAGAGATTGTATAAAATTGGCTAAGTCTTAAGAAGTATGTGAGTGATCTTGAAGCCTTGAACAAAACTTGGATGTTGCTCTTCCATGGTGATAAAAAATGGTTAACACACACCACTTAATTTTTTAGGCAACATGTTTAATTTTCAATGCACTATTGTGTTTTTTTCCATATTTGTTGTGTGTGATTATATTTTGAATTTTCTAAAATATTAATATATTTAGCAATATAAACCCAAAAACATAAATAACATCAAAAGATGGGATAAAGGAATAATCAGATAATTAGAATGAGATTTATTACCATCATTTTGTCCCTTAGAGATCCTCTCCAAGATTTCCAAGTTGATTTGAGTGTAAAATGACTGTATTGTGGATTTCTTGATTAAACTTTTCAATGGCTTTATTGGATTTTTTGACTTGTCTGATAGCTTGATAAGGATATGAAAATTATTTGAAAATGGATGGTAATGAAATTATAATGAATGCTTATGAATTTCAAGTTAAGTTGGACATAGAGGAGTGGTTTGTATTTATAAACCAAGGGGGGGAAATCAATGGCTCATATTCAAACTTGAGCCATGGGGATCAAGGGTGGAGGAATTTCCAAGGAATTAAAAATTCCTTGGAAACCTCTAAAAGAAAGGCTTCTAGCGGGGAAGTACCAAGTTAGAGGAAGTTATATAATTAGAGAACTCTAGAATATTCATTAGGGAGTAGGGGTGTAATAAAGGATATGACAATAGGGTGGTAGATGGGTAGGTGAATAAAAGGGATTTTTAAATTCCCAAGTGGGCTAGTGGGTAGATTAGTAGTTAAGTAGGCTAGTTAGTAAGTTAATGGAGTGATTAATTAGTTGCAAGGGTATGGTAAGGTTCATGGTATGTAGGGAGTTGTGTAGGAACTAGGATATTAATTAATTGGTTAGGAAATATGGTTATGGGTTAAATTAGTAGATTTAATAGGATTATTAGGGTGAGTGGATATAGGTGCATACATTTTGCCTCTATTTGAAAGGGTATTGCAAGCAGATGAAGTGGAATGATTAATGGTCTTTCAAAGAAAAACTTTGTCATAAATGGAGATGTTGTTAGTAGGTATAATGCCCCCTCGAGGGAACATGTGGGGATAAATGAGCTAGATAGTCACTTGAATAAAAGTCTCAGGGGTGGGATAAGATCAAGGTAATGATACATGGTTGGGATACCCTGAGTGTTGATGTAGCTATGATTGAGATGCCCCAAGCATAAATGCTATGGGATAAAGTGTATTAATCTTGGGATATGGGTTATAGACAAATGACCAATGTCTAGAAAGGAGGTCTATTAATTAAGATGATAAGATTGGAATGATAGGAACATAGACATTATCCTAGGAGTAAAGATATGGGATAGTCTATAAATAAATGATAAGTCTGAAGGTAAAGATACATGTCGGGGATGGCTAAAGGCCTTATTTGAGGGAGGATAAGTGATAATAAGACACTTTATATTATATTTGTAGCTTAAAATGATGTAATAATGTTGAGTGATCCATATAAAATGGGATGAGGAGTGGGGGTTAGTAGTGGCTGAGCTATCCCTACGCACAAGACTATGGCCAAGTTCTACCTACATAGTCTTTGGAGACCTTAGGCTAATGTAGTTATGACTGATGGGGAAATGGAAGGCCATGCCTTGGATGAATTATGGATGATGGTTGATGATTAGATAAGATGATAGATTGGGCATATGGGATTTGCGGAATGAAAAGGTGTAGCAAAGATAGGATAATGGACATGATAGGGGTCAAATGGGTGAAATGGGGGTAAAAGAGGGGGTCAAATAGGAAAAGTGGGGTGAAAAGGGGTAATTTTGACTTTTAACCTTAGTGAGAATAGTGATTTAGAGTTAAAACCATAGATTGCATCCCATGTGCATCACATCATAGTGAGAGGGTCAAAGAGTTTGAGAGGTTAGATGATGTAGGACCATCAGTATGTATTCAATCCCTAGTTTGTTACTTTTGTGATTTACGCATTTATTTTTGTGGTTTTTGATCAGATGTGCCATGGGCATAATATCATGACTGAGGGAAATGCCCTCAGTGGCATTATTATGCCAATGAATGGTGATATCATAATTATAATCTTTGGTATTGTAATACCATGACAAGTGACTCATAGTATTTCAATACCACAAAGAGTGACTAATGATATTACAATGTTGCTAAGGGGGAATTATAGTTTTAAATAATCATGAGGTTATAGTTATGGTTATGTAAAACCACTAGACTTGAGTTGAAATGTTGTCAATGTCACGAGTTAGGGTCAAGTCATGATTAGTGATATTACATTAGATGGGGTAAAGGGTTAAGGGGTGGTTGGATAGGTTAGGTTAGGGACTTGGGGGGGGTGAAGGGATAATTAGGATGAAGTAGATGAATAGGAGAGGGATGTTAGGGGAAGTTAATAATGGATAGGGGTGAGTTAGTGGGGCTAGGGATTTGGATAGGATTAGAGAGTGAGAGGATATTAGGATGGAGGTTAGAAAGGTAAGGGGAAATTTAGTTGGTTTATGGGAATATTTTATAGGGCTTAGGACTTAGGATCAGGATTAGGGTGGATATCATAAGTTAGGACTAAGGATTAGGGTTAGGGTGGATAGGATAAGTTAGGACTTGGGATTAGGGCTAGGGTGGATATGATAAGTTAAGACTTGGGATTATGGTTAGGGTAGATAGGATAAGTTAGGACTTGGGATTAGGGTTAAGGTAAATAGGATAAATTGAGATTTGGGATTAGGTAAAGATGAATTAGGGATTAGGGTAATGAGTGAAGTGAGGGATTATAGTTGATGAGGCATTAGGTAGGATAGGCCAAGAATGAATGTGATGGGATGAACTCAGTGTGATAGGATGTATGGTTGGTGTAGGATGATTTAGGAGTGATGGCATCTTGATTATGGTGCACCAAGGTGCCACATGAGATGCATTTATTGAGAATAGAGGAGTATGGTGTGATAGAGTTGGTTGGATTGTACTACATCATGATGATGCCAATGGTGAGGATTTATCATCTTCGATTATGACCTTGGTATAAAGATGGCACTCAAAGACTAGTAACTTTCACTTTGTGGTGGGAGAGATGACTGTCACCCTAAAGGATGTGTTTTAAATATTTTGACTTCTAATGAGATGGCATAGGATCTACTGGTGGTCACACACCCTTAGTGTGACAATACATAGACTAGTAAGGAGGTTATGGATTATAATGTGGGATGCATGTGTGGATATTGATAAGTGTTTGAGGGAGGGGACTATTGACAAGCTAAAATTGGTAGTGATGTCTCTTATGATTGGCATACACTTTCTAGATGAGAGTGGATAGTGGTTCCATTTGGGGCTGGGGGATGTGGTGTCATAAATGGTATAGGAATATAGAGTATTTTCTTGGGGTCTAGTAGTTTTGATTCACTTATATCGAGAGTTACACATAGGAGCCTATGAGGGAGATGTGAGCCTAGGTCCATCGCTACTACTATAGATATAGAGTTAGGATCACATAGTGATAGAGTATCCCCTAGGTGATCATGTAGTTAGATAGCCTCATGATCCAATTATTTTTGGCTAGTATATTATTTTAAGTGTATAGAGGGGCATATATGAGAGATGAGATTTTATAAGTAGTCATTAGATGGTTTATGTCTAGCATATATCACTAGGATGCCTTATAAAAGAGCATAATTTGGATGGGCTAAGGAGGTAAATGCCACCCAGTATGTGTTGATAAAGTGCTACTTCATAAGATGCAAAGATTATATCATTTATAATTATAGACTAAATTTGGGTGTAGAGGTAGTTTGGGAGACCTCAATATGTGCTAGGGAAGAGCACCTATTTAGATGGAGTGATAGGGAGAGGCTATAGTGGGGGATACTAGTGGATAAACAACTAGTGCATGCAGTCTATGAGATCATTACCCCTATAGCATGGGATTTTTAAATGCCTATCCTAAATCTTGGTGTTACTATGGCATATACTACATGGTGGACATAGAGTCAGATAATTAGGTTTATGAGACATAGATATAGAGTGAGGAGGGGGTTTTGAGGATATTATTACAAGCATAGGTGAGATTAGGGAAGAGGAGAGAGAAGAGAGGACAAGTCCTAGTACAAGATGCATAAGATGGGTAAGAGGGTCCTGATGCCATAGATGTAGGTAGGGGAGATCAAGGAGTCCTAAATGGGGGTTAGACAATAGCTATGGCACAAGATAGAGGGAGTGGGCCACAAGCTAGTGGTATTAAGGGTGGATATGAGGTAGGGCCATCCTAACCACCTTTAATAGAGGATGAGTGGTCACTACTAGATCAACTCATGAGGGAGGTATAGGCACATGTCTCATAGATTATAGGGATTAGTGGAAAGAGAGATGATTATTACCTAGCTATAGGGATAGATAACATAGAGGGATGGCTAATTGGCCAATATATAGGGGTAACTTAAAAGGTTACAAGGATAAGTGACCAATCTATAGGCCTAGATAGTGGTACTATAGAGTTAGATCTGAATTTGTGATGTACAAATCATGGGTATATAGGCTCAAATTGGATAGTTGTAGGTTCAAATGAGGAAGATGAAAACAAAGATAGAGGTGGTTGAGAAGGTCAAGGAGGAGGTAGTTGGATCCATGACAATAGGTAGGATGGATGGGGTGAAGCGGTTGATTATGATACTAACATAAGAGGCACAATATTATAGACTTATATGAGGCCATAGTACTTGTTGAGTGACATATATCGACATTCAGAGCCAACTCTTCATAGTCCATAATCAACATCCTAGGGCACCATCGAGACCATAGTCAAAATTTTTGGGACTTTGTATTATGTGATGGACATTTGTATATTGTAGCATATTGATGCCCATGGGGCTCATATTTTATATCTATATATTTTGACATGGACATTTTGTAGACATTAAAAAATTATATATATATATGATTATGATTATGAATTTGTGATGTTATATGATGTGATGTGTTATTATTTTGTTACATTGACATGGATGATGTGATTTATGACTTATTTGATTGGATGATTATGCTATTGATGTTATGTTAGATTTTTAGGCATTTGAGAATATGATGATGATGATGTGATAGATAGATGATTATTATGAGATGATATTATGTTGAGTAATTTTTGGATTGATGTGATGTGATTTGATATTAATGGGATGTGTTATTTTTAAATGTTTAAAATGAGATGGTCATGGTTTATTAAAAATGTTAGAAAAGAGGTTTGATAAATGTGCTAATAAAAATAATCCATTAGGTTTAATTTTTTATCTCACAAATTATGATTTGGAAAAAATCCTCTTGCACTAAGGAGATGGGTGGGAATGGGGTAGTAAGTCAAGATGATTTGGTTAGATAGTGGTTTGATTAGGGGAATGGGTGGGGGGAAATTATGAAGCCATTAGTGATGTAGGAAATCTAATTTAATATTGCACACCTAATTAGACATGTGCCATTGACATGATAGTGGTCAAGGGTACATTGAAATCATAGTGCATGGGTAACTCCATTTTGAGTGAATTTCCCAATATAAGCTTGGGTAGTCACTTAGACCATCCTTGTTACAATATTGATTTAAAATGAAAACTTATACAAATATAAAAATACCAACAAATATTTACAAAACTAAATCAAGCTATAACACACATTCATATAAACATATTTATAAAAATACAAAATAAGACACCTCATAAAAGATATAATAAACCAAGGGGATGATGATTGATGGATATACATGTGATGTTAATAAATGAATTAATGAAATGATTATTTATAATGGACCTAATAACAACATGAAAAATATACATGGGTTGAATTGTGCCCAAGAGTGTGTTGACTGAGATAAAGATCCAATCTAATCAGAAATAGCTATTTATAAAACCTAGGATAAATGATCAAGATACAGGTGTAGAGTGCATGATGTATCTTGGAGTAAGACAATTATGTGACCCTTACATGATGATGATATGAGTGGCATCTTGTGGACTATGGCTAAGGGACAAATACAAATGAATGAGGATGGATACAAGTTGAGACTAGTAAGAGACATAATCATCAAGGAAGATGCAATTGGGATATGGATGAGGGGGTGGTATAGGATGGAGGATATATCAAAAGTGGATATAGATACTCTAAAAATATCCTCAATAAATGTTCCCTTTGTATGACTAGAAATGACTTCCCCTAATCTTAAAATATCCATCTCCTTATTTTACATAAGACTATAATATATACCCAGTATTAAGACCAGGGTCAGTTGGAAAATGATGGGATAGAAGGGAATGAAAGAGAGAAGTTGAATGGAAATGGATATGTCCCCAAGAGTGGGGAAAAATATATGGAGGTAGATGGAACCTTTCAAGTATAAAATCATTTTAGATACATGATATTTATTGGCTCATCGATATCATCACCTTTAAGTATGGCTAATCAGTAGGTTCTTGATCCAAATTTTACAACAATTATATAGGGCCCAAGCCAGTCTACTTCAAATTTTCCCATTTTGTCTTAGTCTGCATTGGTATTCCTTTGATCCTCCTTAAAGACTAGATCACCAAATTTGAATTTGTGGGACTGGATATTTTTTATGATATTGGCATTTTAGCTTGTTTTGATATGACCAAAGGTGATTTAAGGTATTTTGATGCTTTTCATCCAAAATTTCTAGCTCTTGTATCTTTTATTGTCTAAGATTATGATCAATAATTATTCCTCATAAAGAGATGCATAGGGAGGGGATTTCCACTTCTATGGGAAATATTGCTTCCATACCATAGACCAAATAGTATGAAGTGGTTCTAATAGGTGTCTAAACACTAGTTATATAAGACCAAAGTGCAGGGTATAATTGCAAATGCTGGTTTAAGCCTACATCATTGACTATTTTATTTAGAATCTTACAAAGAGTCATATTAGTATCTTCTACTTGTCTACTCCCTTGAGGATAATATGGTGTATAAAAGTGCTACTTGATGTGATAGTGCTTGAATAGGTCTTTAAATTCTTGATTTTTAAAAGACTTACCATTGTCTGATAAGATTTCAACTGGAATGCTAAAATGATAAACGATATAATTCAAGATAAATTTTGAGATCTGAAGACTTATGGTGTAGATAAGTGACATATATTCAACACATTTTTAAAATTAATCCATAGCTATGATTATAAACTTTTATCCATCAGAAGATGTTGGATTTATCTTTCCAATTAAATTTTAATCCCCATAGGAAATAGCCATGGGCTCATTATAAGTTGTAGCTCTTATGCATGGGAATGAATAAGATTACCATGTTTCTAGCATGATACACACTTATGTATATATTAGAAAGCATCTTGATCCATTATAGGCCAATAATATCTAGTCTTGAGTAAGTTCTTGTCTATGGCCATTCCACTAACATAGTCATCATAGATACCATCATGGACCTCCTTGATCATAATAGTAGCCTCTTCTAAGGTAAGGAATCTTAATAGGTTCCCATCATATCTTCTCTGATTGAGCATGATGCTACGGATGGTGTAATGAGATGTACAATAGATAAAGGCCTTACATTGATGGAAATTTAGGTTCGATGGAGGGATATTATCATGGAAATAGGTATATATGTCATGATACCATGATAGATTGGGATCAGGGATGACATAAATTAATGAATGAGCCATAGATTGATGGGATAATAATATCAAATGCTTGATTAGAAAATTTACTTCAAGGACATCTTTTAGAAGGTTGATTAGAGACCCAATGGTTACCATAGAGTTGGCTACCTTATTACTTCCCTTTGGTACTTGTAAAAATGTAATAGACTAAAAAAATTGTTTTAACTAGTCCACAAACTATGTGTAGGAAAGAAAATTTTCATCCTTTGTTTAAACTCCTCATTTACTTGATTGATTATCAACTATGAATCACCAAATACCTGAAGGTGCTAGATGTTCCACTAGATGGTTAATTGAAGGTTAGTAATTAAGGTCTCATATTCAAAAATATTATTGGTACATGGGAAAGCAAGATGGAAAGATTTAGGGATGAGGTCACCTTATGGGTTTACCAAAAAGATACCTACTCCTGACCCATGCATGGTGAAAGAGACATCAAAATATAATTTCTAGCTATTAGATTGTAAAGTGCTCAAGTTAGATTCATCTAAAAACACTGTGATAAGGGGCTTGGTATTTGAAAGAGGTGCTCCTATAAGTTAATCCTTGATTTCTTATCCTTTGATGGCATTTTAATGGATGTATTATATGTTGAATTTAATTAGTAACATTATCCACTTGGCCATACTACTAGTGAGATCATTGATAGAAGGTACTTAAGGGGATTAACTTTAGTAATGAACTAAACTTGGATATTAAGCATATAATGTTGAAGCTTTTATGATGTAATGGTAATGACCAAACAAGACTTTTTGATAGGGGTATAATTTATCTCATATGAAATTAATGTGCGGCTAAGATAATAGATTTCCCACTCTTTTCTTTCATCATTGTGTTGTGATAGAAGTGCCCCTATTGCACAAGGCATTGCAGATATATATATATATATATATATATATATATATATATATATATATATATATATATATATATATATATATATATATATATATATATATATATATAAGTAGAGGCCTTCCCATGATGGGTGGTGATAACACTAGAGGATTTTCTAGTTATTGATTAATATTTTCAAAGTCTTGGTGACACTTGGAGTTCTAATTAGAATGGTTCCCCTTCCTCAAGAGATGAGTGAATGGGTGACATTTGTTTGCTAGTGAGAAATAAACTAACAGATGGCCTGTAATTTTCCTTAAAGGCTCCTAAGTTACTTCAAATTTAGAGGAGGAATTTCCATAATAACTTTGAATTTTACTAGATCAACCTCAATGCCTCTCCTAGACACTATGAACCCCAATAATTTTCCTGAGGTAACATCAAACACACATTTCTTTAGGTTCAATTTGACCTTATATTCACAAAGCTGCTCAAAGATTCTTCTTAAAACCACATGATGCTCTAATCAGAGTTTTGATTTCTATAGAATGTCATTGACATAATCTTCAACAATTTCATGTATCATGTCATGGAAATTAATAGTCATTACTCATTGGTAGGTATCTCCTGCATTTTTGAGACCAAAGGAAATACTTGATAACAAAAGGCTCTCCATGGAGTAGTAAAGGTTGTATTGTGCCGATCCTTAGGTGCAATTTTGATTTGATTATATCCCAAAAAGCCATCCATGAGGGATAACATCTCATACCCCATAGTAGAGTCCAAGATCATATTTATGTTTGGTAAGGGGAAGTCATATTTAGGAGATGATTTATTGATTTCCTAGAATTTAGTAAAAATACAAATCCCTCCTTATGGCTTATCCATAAGAAAAATGTTAGATATCCAATAAGAATAATTAATAGGTCAGATAAATCTTGCCTCCAAGAATTTTTTTAATTCTTCCTTGACTAATAAATCCACGTTAGGGTGTATTTTATGAATTTTATGCATGATTGGTTTAGCATTAGGATGGAATACTAAATGATGTAGACCAAGGATGGATCAAGTCTTGACATGTCTGAATAACACCATGCAAAGATATCTATGAATACTTTGAGTAGTTCAATAATGATTTGGTGTTCCTTAGGTGGAAGATTTTAACCCAATTTGGTAATTATATGATTTTCTTCTATTCCAATGTTGAATTCAATGACCTCCTCAATGAGGGAGGGTGACTGATCCTTAAAATAAATTAGAGGCGACGGTAGATCCTAGATATCCAAAGCAAAGTCTATTGGGAGTTCTATGTCTAATTCTGTATAGAAATCTGATTCATCAGGAATGGGTGAAAATTCCTCTAGATTTAGAGAAGGCTCCTCATATTCATATTATTCTTATTGAATTTTATTGAGGGATATTTGTTGTTCCCCAAAATATGTTGAATGATTGAGATTAATAGAGAAGCCCTTTTTATGATCTCTAAAAGGTATAAATTCTTGCGCTCCCAAGTATTTTAGGATGGCCTCATCACTTTGGAACATGTCAAAATATGGCTCATGTTATTGATCCCAATATATTAAGGAAGGGTATTGGAGGGATACTTTAATGATGGAGATAGTGGTATCAAGAAAAAGAGTATAAATGAATCTTATTTTGACTTCATTGTCAAAATAAGAGTTCTTAGGGACTAAATTAGTATCAAAAATGATATTTTTTAGGTCAGTGTCAAGAGGTTTTTACCCTAGACCAATATATTATGGATGTTCTTGAAACTCTATAGGTTTAAGCCTTCCTTGTTCATGTCTCCTTAGTCCTTTCCCTTGATAATGTATTTTTTATAACATTTTTTGAATTTGGGGGTACTTTTGTCTATGGAATGCAAGGGATTTATTTTATGGAATAAGCCATGACTCATTGGGATCATCAAAGTACTCCTATAATAATAAACCCACACTAGTAAATGTCATTAGTCTGAACTGATAATTGATAGGAGTATCCTTCTTCATAGATGGGGACCCATAGCTATGTGGGGAGAGAGGTAAATTTCCTGCACAAAAGGTCTTATATTCATATTCACCACACCTTGTGGATGTGATATTAATATGGGTGACATCTGGTGATGGATCATAAGTAGGTACTAGATCATCTAGGTGGACATATTTGGTAATTATTAGATTAGGAGTAGAATTATGTGTGCTATGACAATAGCATGTGGGCTGAGATTGACCCTTTTGGTAGCTATGAAAATGTTTTATTTCCCCAAAAATTATGACCTCCATGCCATAGTGAGGGAATTTCAAACACTGAAGGAGAGTATAAGGGAATTCTTGTAATTTCTGGATTCATGGGCAACCCATAAGTAGATTATATAGCCAATCAACATCCACAACATGAAGTAAGGTATGATGGATAATGGGTCCCATAACAACAGGAAGATAAATGGTGCCCATAGATTACATTTCATTATCATTGCATACTTTAATCATGATCAAATTAGGCCTTAATGATGCTTTAAAATACCCCAACTTCTTTAAGAAATCCAAATTACACAAATTTAATGCAGACCCTCCATCTATGAGCAATCGAGGGATTCTATTTTTGGAAATGGAGATATATATGAAAAATGGGTAAATATGATGTTAGAAAATAGTAGGCATGTCATGGGCACTAAAATTTATTTGCTACGAGGGATATAAGTGACCCACCAATGCTTGGAACTGGATAGTGTCAATATCTCAAAGAACTTTAAGATCATTCAAGAATTGATTAAGGATCTCACAATGTATGGATGACATATTGACAAGATCCATGAGTGAATTTTGGGTAGGGATCTTCTCAAGTTTATTAATTATATCATATGACTTATTAGAAGATATCAAGACTTTCTTAGAGATATTGACTTTTTGAGATGCAAATGTGGATGGGTCTTATTGACTATATTGACCACAATTCAAAATAGGTCAAACCCATATAGTTTGAAACCTTTATATGGGTATAATGTGGTATTATAGAGTGAATCATGGTCATAAAAATCTCATTTTATGTATCTCTAGACTTGGTTACATTCTTTTTTCCCCCTTATGTCATATCATGTCACTTAAGGTCACTTTTGGGGTTATTTATGAGGTTTGTATGGTTTTATAAAGTATAAAAATGTTTCAAGAGATTACCATGTGTCATTTAAATTTATATATAGTGTGTCATAACTGATTAACTATAGGTTTCAATGTCAAAACAAGAAAATCAAATAGCTAAAGGTAGTTTTAGTTGTTTGTATAGCTTGTGCAAGAGTGTGACACATGTGGAAGGCTTGGTAGTGACTATTAAAATACCCTAATCTCACATATACATTTCATTATATTTTAAATACCTAAAAATGGACTAAAATCATTCTATTCTTCCATCACTCTCTTTTGCAGGCAGAACTAGTTAACAAGTTTTGGTTTGGTATAACCAATACGAGAGGAATTAGATTGCATGATATTAAAGGATGAAATTACCCCATGTACACTCCAATTCCATGGTATTAATTACAATATTTTTTAATTTTCCTTTATGAACCAATGCTAAGAAGTTTTTCATTCATTTATGCATACTCATCCCCATCACCATTAGGTTTCCTCTCAGTTTGCATTAGTTTGTAAAAAAAATATTGTATGTGATTATTAAGCACATGAAAATTATTTTCACATGATTATTAACATGATTTTCATGTATGGATGCCATGATATTGGTATGAAACATCTCATGTTGTTAGTGAAGGACACTATCATAGTTTGCAGATAAGCTTCCCTCAGTATGGAGTTCCTTTTATTATTTTAGATTAAAAATAAAAGGTGATGTTGTTATTTACCTCTAAAAATATGATGAAAAATATCTCTCAAGGAAGTTTGGTCTCCAATTCATATCTTGAGGGAGTGAGAAGTCAAGGATAGTACACATAGTCAACTTTCTTCATGACTACCATACACATTTAGGTGAAATGAACATTACACAGTCATTAAGATAAAATATAAAGGTTTCAAAGTGGTGAGAGGTTTCTTGAGGTGTATTAAATCAATTTTAAATAATTCAAACTAATTTATATTAGTTTAGACAACCAATTATCCAACATATACAATTCTACCTTGTATACTACTGATATACACCTATAAATGATCTCAATAGAGGGGTAAACTATTGCATGAAGATGTTTGAAATGTTTTAGATAGTCAAATAGGTATAGGGACATGGAAGAACACCATAAAATCAATAATAGAGCCATAAATTGTAGATAGACCCCAAACCATGCTCATAATTAGAGAAAGTGACTTAAGGAATACCATACCTTAAAGTCTCCAAATAGGGTTTTCACCTTTCTTTTGATCCTTCCATAGTGAAATATCTAAGGTCTAAATTGGTCTAATGGTTTCCATCATGTAGCTCAGGCATAAAGGTAGTGTTTTGACATGAAAGGTTAGTTTATTGACCATGTTAAGGTGATGAAAGAAGCTATCCAATTCATGAAACTCCTCACTATATAATGATAGTATTATCTATAGTATTCTAAGTTTAAATGGCCTTACATCACCATATGAGACCCAATAGAAGCAAACCCTATAGATAATTGACCTCACATGATAATAAATAACACTAGTGGACCAAATAGAATTGGAAGGAGTTGAAATGTAGAGTTTTTATCCAAATTACCACCTATAGGGGACCTTTTTTTTCTAAAAATGTTACCTATAGTTGACTATAGGGTGGGGTGACAATGCAAGTTGAACCCAAAAATCTAGGTGTTGGTCTAAATTAAGGCATGTGATGGATAAGATAAATTATTAATATGAATCCAAGGACTTAAATTAAAGTTTAATCATGAAACATACCTTGTATAACATCCTACATGGGTCTCTATAACCTAAGGATAGTCACCTACAATGTGTTACACTAGAGAGACCAACCCAAGATAGTATGCTATGCTAGAAAGGTTTGGACACAAAACCTAGTACATGATATGAGGTTAGTTTAAAAAAGTCTTAAATGACCCTGGTGAATTCAAGGAGGATTTATATAATGATACAAAAAGTGTAACACTAAGTTTTAACTACATTCATGCCTTTTCCTGAGTAAATAACATAGTATGTAGTCTGCTAGCTAGGCCTAGGTTTGGAGATATTTGAGGAGTTAGAAAAAGATTAGGGTGTTGGAAATGTTTTATATGACCTTAAAAATTGTGAAATATACCTCATGAGATAAAAATGACAAGGAAACAATATAGATACTCAAGTTCAAGCCTTAACCTATGGTTAATAGACAAACCCTACACACAATCAATATTACACAGTCTACCTTGAGGGGTTTTGAAGGGTTGAAAGGCTTAGTGGTGGGATAAAACCTTTAAAATTGGAAATAATGTCATCAAGACCTATTTTAGACCCTAATATATTAATTTTGGATGGGAGAATAGGTCCATTTCCTTCTTTTTTGTCTTAGATAGAGGGCACTCTTAGAGAGACATTTTATAGGTTGAGTGAGTGAATACTGAAGGAATGAGTTGGGAATACTTGGAAAATTTAAATAATGGTGTATATAGTTTTTTTAATAATAAAAAAAATTAATGATGCCTCAAAACCATTAAAAACTACATAGGGTGATTTTGGACATCAAGAACACAGTCAGGCCTATTAGGCCTAGACTAGGCCTAAAGCCCTAAATGGGGATAATATCATTCCTAACATAAATTTAAATTTGGATCATATTAATATTAAGGTATAAGGTTGTTTTTTTCCATTGGATTTCATAAACATATCACAGGTTGGTTAAACTTGACTTTTTTCACCTTAGGCTTACTCAGATTGCAATCACAAGCTCTAGAGGCCAATCTTGGATGCTCACACCAGTACATACATTTATCATGGAGACCCAAGATCTTGGGTAAAGTTTAAAGAGGTATTAAACATTATTTTAGTGGAATTTTTTTATATATTCAACATCTAGTTTTTATGAACAAACTCTAATAGTCAAAATGAGCTAAAACCTTCTAAAACCCTTACTTTTGACTGAACTGGAAAGAAATGGTTGTAGATGCATTAAAACGAGATAATATGACATGGAAATAATTTTTGGATTGAATAAAACTCTCTCAAGATCCATTCCATCTAGTTGGTTGGCACTCTACTTGTATAGACATGGTATAAAATGGGTTTTCTTGACAGATTTGGATTATTTTATAGGTGCTAAGGAGTTTTGAAGAAGGAGAGTCATATGAGGGAGGTAATTTGGGAATTTTAATAACTATACGTGATAATTATCATAAAAAAATTGGCATGGAAACACTTCTACAAGATCCTTAACTTTAGGTAGTCTATGGAAGACAATGAGAATGGAGGGTGACCACCAAGTGAGAAAGTGATAAGTCCAACTAGGAGGCCTTTTAAGGTATGCATGATGGATTTAGAGGAGATAATAATATTTATAGGTGTAATATAACCAATTACATGGATTTTATTTAGAAACTAAATACCACATTGGTGCCAAATGTGAAGATAGCCCTGCAGAGCTAGTGATGGTGACTGCAGATGATGGAAATACTTATCTAGAAGTAGACTAGTGATTAGAGACACATCTAATGCATGTTGAAGATTTTTTATAATTCCCATTCATAGTGAATATGTGATAAATATTCCTAGTATGATTTTTAGTGATCAGGAGAAGCCTAATGATGAATGTAATTTCCAAGAAGGTAGCTAAAGGGTCTTACATTGATTTTCAAGAGTCTTCATGATTTAGAGAGACATTTATACAAGGATACCTTATATGGTATGTTTCATACTTAATTAATTTGAAATTTAACTATTTATCATGATTTTAAAAGTGGCATTGTGACCCTTGAGCTCTACGTTCTCCTCTCCTCTCTCATATTCTATAAATGCAAGCTATTTTGGCTCTTGTAGTTTGGTCCATGTCTAGTATGGAAAAGCCCTTCTAGTTTAAAAAATGATATATTACTTTGAATAAATAATTGAATCTAGTTTTGGTTCTAAAAATCATTTCCTAAGTGTGTAGAGTAGTAAAAATCTAAATGATAAGTGGTAATCAGCTAGCCTTACATTCATCTTTCTCTCTCATAGTGTGTACAAGCAATTCATTCTCCAATAGGTCACATGGAGTGTAGTCAATGTCCTTTCCTATATCTAAGTGTATAAAGTTGTAATAATGTATAATATTATACCTCATACTAGTTCAATTTAGGAAGTGCAATACATATCACCTGCATGGTTTGAAATACTTATGTTAGAGTCCCACAGAAGTTTGAAGTTAGTCTTGTGAGTAATATTTCATAGTGCAGATCAAGGTAGTCTAGTGGATATAATTTTGGTGTATCAAATGGTTATATTAGGTCATTTACATATTTATTTCTATCTCTTTTCACATAAATGATAAGTTATTATAGGTGATAAGTACTTAAAGATCAATCTAGGGAGCTAACCCTTAAACCTAGAGGTCTACCTCTACTATAGGCAACCCACAGGCCTAGAGGTATGCAAATTTTGTCAAAATATTAGATTAGGCTTGGAAAAACTCTTATGTGGTGAAATATTTTGTGATAAAAATTCCTTTGGTGGTACCCAAGGAACTACAATTTTGCTGCACTATGTAGTGATCACACAGTCCACTATGGCTTGGTTGATTTTAAGTATGGTGGATGGTGGTGGAGTGGAATATTGGTATATTCATATTTTTATAGTGTTTACATAATGATATGGGATATAATGTTCATTAGTGCGATGGGAGGTAGATGGATAACTCTTGTCTCTAGGTTGTTTTCTTTACCTCTGATCATGTTTGGGCAATGGGTCTTGATAAATGCCAAGCTACTGATTCTTAGATTGATTAGTAGTGATTTCCCATTCAAATTCAATGTCTCCATTTTCAATGAGATATTGAATATAATGTTTTAATTACATACTTTTTTAGTATCATGACCTTTTAATCTATTATATTGGTAGAATTCATCCTCATGATACCAATCAGGTTGAGGTTTGATGTCATCCAAAGGTCAAATCTTAGGGAGAGTAATCATGTTTGCTTCTATCAATTATTGGAGGACCACTTCGATAGGTATCCAAATACTAGTAATATTCCTCTTCCCATTTCAAGGTTTTGGTTTTCCTCATGGTACTCTGATGGAGGAAATAGTCTATTGATTAGTGGGAGTCCTATTCTGTACTATTTGGACATGTTATTTTGAATCCATAACTCTATCTCCCAAAACATTTTTATTTTTATTAAATATTTTTGGTCTACCCAAAAAGGAGTTATCTTGATTATGGCTTTCATCATTTTGGGTGAATAATTTGATTGCTTCCTTTTCAATGAAGGCCTTCTCAATCTAGATTTCCTTTTCAATCATCTCATCAAAAGATTTAGTGCACTGTAATTTCAATTGATATTTTAATTTGGTGTTGAGGTTGTCGATGAATAACTTAGCCAATTATTTTTCTATAACTATATATTGGAATCAGCTTGCCAAACTTCTCCATCATTGTAGGAAGGAGGATATAATTTACCCATTTCTTTATTTTTTATTGTAGAGATCTATGATGGAAACAACATGTTCTATATTGAACATGAAATGTCTCACAAAATTTTTATTCAATTCTCCAAAACTATATATGGACCCTTTTGGTAAATTAATAAACCACTCTAATTCAGGTATTGTGATACTTTTAAGGAAAAGTCTAAGGAGATAAACATCATCATAGGAAACCTCATAGAACACTACATCAAGTTCTTGGACATAGTCCCGAGGATCTCCTTTCCCTCTATATTTTTCAAACTTTGTAACTTAAAAATGTGGTGAGAAAGGTATTTGTAAAATGCTCATATCTAAGGGGAGGTGAAAAAATCTTCATACTTGTACCTCATTACTTGTGTAGGAGGGTCAATCTACTATAGAGTGTCCTTCATCATTTTCCACTCTTGAGCAAATGATGGATCTAAAATGGGATTGGAAGTTTGAGTATGATTAATATGTGGTATAGAATGATTGGGATTAGGGTTGTGGACTTTAATCGATCCTCTATGGTGATTTGCCTCCTATTAGCCTCAATGTGGTTATTTTGGAGTGTTTCTTATTGTTATTTTTATTCAAGATCTTATTCATGGTCCATAAGGTCTTTTTGTTCATGATTTTGATTATTATGGGTGTGATAATGGGGAGTATTAGGTTGAGTGGATGGGTAGACTAGGTGTTGTAAGAGATAATGATCAAAGATAGGGGGTAGTGTGCCCCCCATTCCAATGACTTGAGCTAATATTTGGTCATGGTTTTCATAAATATATTGATAAAATTATGCTCTAACTTCATCTCTATGGAAGAAGTCACTTTTGAATATATCTTCCTCTTTGGGAGTGTACATGTCATTTTGCATATCATCATTATCTTGGTTTAGGTCACCTAGGTTCCCCAAGAATTCAATCTATTGGTTGTATCCTTGTCCCATTCTAAGAGTTTGGGCATGCATTTACATTATCATGATGGATGGGGGTAATGTAAGGAAAGTGATTATATGTGTTTTTAATGCAGGGTGATGAAAGAGAAGGTGACTTTGAATACTAATTTTGTCTAGAAACTAAAAATAAGAGTGATCAAGAGAGATGATTTGAAAGTGACTTTAGATTTAGAGGGATATGAAGATGAGAATGACCAAATATTATCAAAGTCAAAAACTTACAAGTGTTTAGTCTCACAAAGAGACCAAGGAGATTAAGTGATTAAATTCCCTTCACACTAGCAAAGTGACGATTGGATAGGTGTTAGGTATGAAGTAGTAATGATAATGAATTGATGGGTGTTTGATTGAAAACTTGACAAGGTTATGTATGTTAATAATTTTTAGTCAAAGGGTGATGATGAAGATATAAGGTGATGGGTGACCACTAAGGTTTGATTTCGAGACTAATGTTATATCCAAAGATGTGAACATCGAACATGGAATGGATGTTTTGTGTGATTATAGAGTGGGATATATATTACTAGTGTCTAAGTGTTTTGTGATAAAAAATGCAATTGGATGACTCATTTAAAAAATAACATGGGTCTAAGCACAACACATAAATAACACACTCAATCACAAGCCCTAATTTAGTTAATTTAATGGGTGTGTAACCTGATGTCTACACCATATAATGGCTTCATAAGTGAGGCTACAGGCTAGTGACCTATTACAAAATCGATCAAACCCTCTTGACCCCATCTGCACTTGATGATTATTTAGGATTTAATCTTGAATCTAGAAATAGAATGTTATGGCTGATTGGTCCTATATTAGGTTTATAGAAAAGGTTTATAAGGGAGTCCCTAAGATACATGAAGGTACATGTGGCTCAAATATATATAGGGTGATGTATAGTGCTTGGTTTAAATATTTAACTCTTCCCCTTCATAGATGACCTGTATGGGGTCAATCGCTTAGCCTAGTGACAACTATCCCTAATATTTATACTCCACTAGAACATGGAGTTTATTTGAATGTGTAGTGATGAAATATGTGACACCAAAACCTAATGACTAATCCCTTGCATGGGGATGAATTCCATGTTATGTGCTATCCTAAACTCAATTAGGCTAACACACAAGCAATATTAATTTTCTTGATTAATTACCTAGGTGAGGAAAATGAAAAATGAATAATCAAGCCACACAAGACAAGATATAATAAAAAATATGAAATTATAGGACTTAGGCACTGATTATAAAAACATAAGGGTTAACAAATCAAATCTAGTGCCTTTGTCTTGAGAGGTTATGTAAGAAAAGGGTTAGTAGTTTGATCTAAAGCAAAAACACTAATTTCGTACAAAACTATAAATACACAGTAAATTCAATGCAATGTCATAACTAGAGACTAAAATAACAAAAAAATTATGAAAAAATGCTAATTACAAGTTGTGATATTGTAACTAGTAGCTAACTGTGATGGTCATCTGTACAACTCTTGTAAAACTATAGATAGTTAAGCAATACTGCAACTTTTAATACAATATTACAATTTTGAGAATGATAAAATTTTAAGAAACTTTAAAATTCTAACCTTTTAGACTAGCACAAGTGAAATATTTATAGACTCCTAATATGAACTTATTTACTTGAAATATTTACAATTGTTTATGAAAACTTCTTGTAAAGACACAAAATTTGTGACCTTTTATGAATTAACCTTAAAAGGGACAAGATCAATTACAAATGCAAAAACAATAGGATTATTTACTTATTATAAGGATATTTAGACTTGTTTTGATCAGTTAAAAATAGTTTCTAGAGAGAAATAATATCAAAATTTTACCAAATTACAATATCACTAATATTAGCATAATATCATTGATTTAATAATAAAATCATATATTTGAGATTAACGATTTTGTAGAAAATAAAACAAAATGATAGGGATAATTTTTTTATATGATCCTTTTTTATTTTCCTTATTAACATCACACAACAAATTTCATAGAAAAACTCCCTAAAAAAATTTGGTTAGCATAAATATTTTAATGCCTAAACCTCTTACATAAGTTATCGAAGGGGTTTATATGGCTACTTAACTTCCTAAAAAACATACAATAATCAATGAGATAAACATAAAGTGAGAATTTAGTAAATAAATTTAACATATTTTAAGAAAAATACAATATCATGATTATCAATGGTGATATCATAGGTCTTAAGACAAAACTGCAACTCTTGAAGTGGCAGTATTACATGTTAGCAGCCAAGTGATAAAATATGGACAAGTTATAATTCCCTATAGATAGAGGACAAGATACCACTCCTGGAAAATAGAATTAGATGATATAGACTCATAGAGAATAATATATCAAACAAAAATCAATGAATTTTATGTTAGCATAAAACCCTGTAATATCATAATTGGATAGGTAATATCGCTAATAATAATACAATATCATTAATAAAAAAGTAGATATTAGAAATTTAGCCTATCTAGGCCAAATTACAACCCATACATTAATTTTTTTTTTCATGTCTTAGTTGTCTTGAGTCTTTTATTCATGTGTTTGATCATCTTGATGTCTTTAACAATCGTATGAAGGGAGTGAGTTTCAATGTCTAGTCATTGTCTTGTCTCACTCTCAGCTTGTTATGATATTATTTAGTATGTTTAGTAAATTGAAGGTATGAAACAAATCATGAGATTATAATGTGTGATATATATATATATATATATATATATATATATATATATATATATATATATATATATATATATATATATATATATATATATATCACATTATAATCTCATGATTTGTTTCATACCTTCAATCTCATTATATATGTAAGTCTCATGAAGATCTCAATTGAAGGTGATAAGGTACTTTTCACGACATTTAATGGCAATTTTCCTTTGTAAAACTATGTTTGTATAGCCTAAAAGGATAAGTTTTGGTATTAAAATGTAAAATATGGTATCTAAAGGCCAATAAATTATTCAAAATACCTTTTAACACATTAATATACATGACTTTACTTTAGTCATAAAGTATCATACTTTGAAAAGGTTATTTTATGCAAGTTTAAGCTTAGAACTGGAATTCTAAAGGCTCCCACATGCATATTTCACCCCAAAATCATGTAAAAGTAATTAATACTTGTATTAAAATGTTTTTTGAATCTTTTTTACTCTATAATTCCATAAAATTGGTAGTTAAAACTTTAGTTGTGAATAAAAGGCAAATAAAGAGCCATTTTCATGCATTTTCCATGCAAAGTATGGACTTGTACGACCCAATCCATATATAAAAGCTTAAGATAAGGATGAAGAGGGAATAATAGGTGTTATATAATAATTTAAAGGTAATAATATCAATATAAGCCCAAAATTGGTTCCCTTTAGTCATCTAGCTTATTTGCACATAGTGAGAGCCCTTCAGGTTTGTAGGGGGTATGACCATGAGAGAGAAAATCAAGGTCTACAAATTTAGAAAAATAAATTAGTCTCAGAAGGATTCCATATATGGGAAGTGGTTATAAATTTGGTCTTCTCACCTTCATGAACCATCCATTTGAAGTCAAGGCACTTGTTATGGCTCCTTCATCTAGGTAGGCAGTCAATTTTCTATGTTTTCTCTTCATCAAGGTATCATGACAAAAAGTTTCAAGATTAAGGAGATTCTAAGGAAAATAATCAACCTTTCCAGTAGTCATTGGTTCTTTTCCACACATGTGAGAATAAAATAGAGCTCAAGAAGACAAAGGAGTGCAATTTTATAGTCTACAAGCATATGAAGAAGAATTGTATGGTATAGGAGAGAGAAATGGTTTGAAATTTTTGTTGAATTATTATTTGAGGAGGTTTTATTCATGTTAATATGTGACTCATGAAAGACTTTCAAGGGTTTTTTAAAAATATTCGTAGTAAGAAGCCATTAATGGTTCTCAAGAGTCCTCAAGAAGTCACTATTTAGTATTTTTAAAGGTTAGATATGCTCATACTTGAATTGGAATCAAAAAGTAGTATTGAAATACTCCTCATGTCATCTTTCACCTCCATCTTAGTTCATCTTCATCCTCACTATCTTACACTACCTTTTTTCATTGTAGTAAGATTCATTTCCACCCTCTATTTCATAGTTTCCATCATCCTTCACATTTTATCACTTTCATTCATCTCCATCTCATCAATCCATTACAAAGAGGATTCAAGGAATGATCAAATAATCATATTCATGATGACAAGGTTATGATACCTTGGTGCACTACTAAAATAGTCAAGAATGACTACCTATAACAATAAAATTACAATCAAGGAGTTTTTCATGAAGTACAAAGGAAGAAGGGTGTGGAAGATATCTCTTTCAAGGTTTTATTCCATTCCTGTCTTATCAAGTTGTAGTAATGGAAGGATAAGGAGAATTTTCATATTTGGTGACCTTCCTTGAGGCCTTATAGACCTAGTCCATACAAGCACAATTATCTATATTTAAGGAAGGACATAATATTTATGAAGGTTTAGTCATGACATCAATGTATGATTTTAGGTTAGAAATCAATTAAGGGTTCTCAATCAAAATATGATTTCATTCATTTCATAAACCATTAGAATCAACCATAATAAAAAAATCAAGTGTCCTTTAAGACACCTATAGGCCTAGTTTCAAGTCAAAACCTACAATAGATGATTATCTTGGTAGTCTTAAGACATTTCTAGGTTCTTAGAGGCTGGTTGGATATGCAAAGTGAATTATTAGTTTAAGATGGATAACCTCAGTAAGATAGATCACAAATAATTCAATTTCAAATTCTTGAATGGCTCAAGTAGCACAAGAAGAGCCTTACAATCAGCTTCAAAGATAGTCATAAGCCAAGGAGTGAATAATGTAGTGAATAGAATTTCAAGGAGGTTGAAATTAAAATAAGATTGTTAGGATTATGAAGATTATATCATTACAAATTAAATAATATTAAATATTTGTTACTTGTTTTCAATCTCTCAAAGTCCTAAAACTCTACACATTCTGTACAAGAGCCTATCTTAATGCACAATCAAGTTAGGAGTAAGAGAAAAGGTTTGATTTTAAGAAGGTGATATTATGATATGAAGGTGATAGTGTAAAAAGTAATACATATAAATTATCCTAAAACACAAGCCAAGCGCAGAACTTGAGTGAGAGTCACTCTCAACCTAACATGTTTTCAAGAAATTAACACCTATAACATATTGAGGGTCTCTTGAAGTATGAAACTTGAGTCACCAAGTTTAAAACTATTAAGAGGGACCTTAAAATGGAATAGAGTTCAATGATGTATATGTACATGTTTTAATATCACTTAAGATGTTTGGGAATGACATAAAATGAAGTTAATTTGAAGCTCTACATAGTCATTCACACAGAAAGGTCACTTATGGTCTTCTCAACTCAAGCCTTTTCTTCAAGTTGGTAAGAAGGATGAAGATACAGTGGTATCTGATGGATTTTTCTTGTTCAAATTAATGTTTATTATAAATATATGATTATTTAATGAGTTAAAGGGATCAAGATGAGGCTCCAAACACTACTACAGTCAAGTTTAACCTTAAAATTAGAACTTACAACCATACCAAATAAACATTTGCTGTTACATAGCCATATACTATCAAGATGCAATTCAAGATAATTTCAATTAAAGGACTGAAAATATGAAGACATTATTAAAATAAAGTGACAAGTTGGCATATCCAATACTTTTTAAGACTACTAAAGCATTGCTCAAGAGCATGAAAATGAAGGTACATAGGCTTGTACAGACTAGGCTTGTAAGGCCTAAAAACATTGTAAGAAGAGTAATATTATATAAAGAACATTAGAGAGATATTTAAAATGGTTTAAGGATTATTTTAGGAAAAAATTAATTGTGTAAAGATCACTAAAAACCTCTACACCACATAAACACCACCTAAAATAGTGATATCATATAGACACAATGAGTGTTCTTGAGGAGATAAGGTATGGGATAGGTTGCATAAGTGTACAAGGTAACCAATGGAGGATTTTAATTACATATAAAAATCATGTTCATCATGCTCAAGAACAAGCCATGGATAAAAATAAAAAAAACTCAATCTTAAAACATGGACTATAGGCAACCTACTGGTAAGTTTTGGAAAAAGGTACCTATTGGCCACTGTATGCATCATCCAAGCATGAAAATTGGTAGGGTATGTTGTCATGAGTTACTATAACTATTTATTATATTTTTTAGGTCAAATTAATAGGGTTAGTAATCACTATTTTTACCCTATGTATGTTGATAGTCTTAAAGTAAGCATGCATACTTCTTAAAGTGTCTACAAGTGTAGCAAAGGGTTTCTAATTAATTTAAGAGTTTGATTAGAGTAAGAGAGTTATTTTAAATATATACACACCTATTTATGGGTGATAATAATATAATTTCAATGCAAACCATTCCCTTGAGGGATTAAAAAAATAGGTAGGCTTAAAACCCTATAAGTACACAGTCATCCTTTTGGACTCTTTCATGAACATTTTATTCATGTGATGAACTTTGAGATAGATTAGAGGGTAATTTTAACCTTTTATGAGATTTTATATTGAATAAATTTCAAAAAAACTTGTTTTGATAGACTCCTCAAGCTTATTCCTACACACACAGTTCCTAACAACCTCTTGAAGCACATTTTCACCACATAGAGAACTTGACGGAAATTTTGTATGGGAGATCACTAATTTCATGGTTGATAAGGGGGTAAATTTACTTCATTTTCATGGAAAGTGGTTTCCCATCAGAGTTACATACACTATGAATAATCATTAAGAAGCTATAGACCTCTTAAACCCTTACAAAACCCTCATAACCATCTGAAAGAGAAAATAAGCCAAAATATGCATCTAGTTGATGAGTTTGAGATATGAAATATACTTGAAGGTATTAAAAACTCCCCTGATCACCTCCATGACTAATTAGTTGGCACGTGCATCACTTTTACTAGATAGACTAGGCAAAATAAGTCAATTTTGAGCTTGAAAGAAAGAAAAGAAAGGTTAATTCCAAATTTAAAGGACTTGAGAATAAATATGGGGTATTTAAATCCCTAAAGAATACTTTTATAACCATTTTTAGGGGTCATTTAGGTTGATTTCATAGGTAGATAGGTCTACAGGTCAAAGAAAGTACCTATTTTCATATATGGTGAAGAAGAATTCCTTGATCAAGCCCATAACATGACTCTAGAACATCATATATATGATGTTCATGTTTTAAATAGTATAAAAGATCCTCAAAACTCATAATAAATTCAAGATATTGAAGAAACTATGAAGAAACCTATGCTTATTTTTGACATCACTAGACAAGTCCATAAAAATGTAGTAGGAGCCAAATTAGGGTCATGAGGGCACTTAAAATCTCCATGAACATCACCATCAAGTCTCAAGATATATTTATGCTAAGTTTGAGACACAAGTAAGCACTATCAATGATCATCTTGACCAAAGAACACTAGACACTATCTAGAAAGCCTATTTTCCACTCTGAGATGAGACTTCACATGCTCACCTTGATACACACATTTTGTATGGGATGATGATAAATTTGGGGGAGTAAGATGGCATAATAAAATAAAATTTTGTGGCATTGGTTTAGGAATTTAAGGCCTAGGCTTTATGAATAATCATTAAGAACCTAGAGCACCCTTAAACCCTTGCAAAACCCTAGTACATACCTAGTTGTGAAGAATTGGATAAATATGCATTAAAAATGATTCAAACCTCATGACTAACACCTGGATCATCAAGTAAACTCTAAGAGATTGATGACCATGACCATTAGTTGTACGAATTCTGTACAAACTTGGGGAAAAATACGTTTTTGAGAGGAAAAAGCACAAAAGGAGAAGTATAATGCAATTTAAAGAAATTCAAATAATTGTTGATAAAAGACTAACAATTTTTATTCTTCCTCAAATCATTAAATTATTAGAAATATTTTTTGAAATTCCCTTGAGAGTTCATCCAAAATAGCTAGTCTCCAAGAAATGAAGGAAAAGTTAACTTAGTCAGATTGTTTGACTAATTTAAAGGTGTTGCTTACCAAGGATGACTATTTTCATGATATAAGACATTTTTTCATGTCTTGAATTCATAATTTTTTAGTTTTTCAAGGTTTTATGTAGGTTATTAGGGCCACCAAGCACAAAAAGTTAGGCTACTAGGACTAATTTGGCATAGTAGACCTATTTACTCAATAAAGTGAAGAAGAACAGTGTAGAAGAATATATATGAGAATTAATGTGGATTTGTCATGAAATTGAGCTAATTTATATCATTCAAAATAGATCCTTTATGTCATCCACATGCTTAACTAATCTTTCTAATGAGTTAAATGGTCTTCAACTAGTCCATTCACATTCATAACTCATCTTGAGTTCTAATGCATGAGTCAACTCACTTCAACAATAGTTGTCTAATCAAAATGTGGTGTATCATGATAGAAGAGGAGCTTGGATAAGACAAAGATTTCCCACCACCTTGTTTTGAAATTCCAAAGAGATCATGCAAGCCACTAGACATAAGGAGAAGTCTTAAAAACTATTGTTTATAAATTGTAACTAAATATTGACTTGAGTTAATGTTTATATGTCTTCTTATTCTCTCCTCTATGCCATTATCATGGCTTGTTATCTTCTCATGTCTATGTATTTAGGATTTTAGGCCTATTTTCAAGATCCCTCTCTTGGACATGATGAAATTTTTCCAAGATTGAGCTTTGTAACCTCTTGAATCAATAAAATGAAATGTTGTAGTATCTCTATGTTTAACTTATTGTGTGTTTATTATTGTTTATATGTGTAAAAGTGGATGAATCTTACCTTAAACATGTCCTTCCACACCTATCTATTAAAAAATTATCTTTTTCACATTACATGAAGTGTTAAAGGTTGGTAATTAGATTTGTAGAGTAATAAGGTTGAAAGTGTCTTAAATCAGACCTCTCTCTCTCTCTCTCAACCTCCAAACTATTGTCATACATAAAGACATCCATGTGAAAAACTATTACATAAAAAGCATTAGAGTTAGTATTTTAGATTCATTAGTGTTGTAAGAGTTCAAGTAGAGTGGATGAACCAGTAATACATGTGTATCACCATTAATAGAATCAAATTTCTCTTTTCAGTAATCCTTATAACTCTTTTCATCCTAAACATAAAATTATAATAGGTTTTAGTAATCTAAGCAAAGTTGATATTCAAAGGAGCTAGCCTCACAATCTAGAGGTCTAGTCTAAGTATAGGTGTCCCACAATCTTAGACCATTCTAATGTTAGTCCAAGTTTGAAGGAGATCCATGCAATCTACCTTTAGTAGGGTACAACGTGGTTTTCTAATAGTCATATCATTCATGATGGGACACAAATCCAACCATTAGAGCACACATTTGCAACATCTTGGTCTTTAGAAGTTGTTTTAAGCACTTATATGGTCCTCATCCTTGAGGTAAAGGGTAGTTATTTTTCATAAATTTAATTGTTTTTCATGTGTTTTCTAGGCTATGGCAGCCTAAGGATCAAATTTTGGTCATTCATCTAATAGCCCTATGATCCATCTCAATTCCAATATGATCCCTATCCACCTCATCATCACCCCTATAAACCCTACCATGATCCATATCATCCTTATTGTGTGCCTCACCAAACATATATAGGACCTTATTAGTAGTATGGTGACTCATAAAAATCTTATGATAAACCTCATGAATATTTTTATCTTCCTAATCAGCCCAATCAAGTTCCAAGACAATCCATATCAAGCTTCAAACAAACCTTGTATGGCTATGAGAAATAAATGGTGAGAATAGATACTCAAAATAGCTATGGATAGGAGATCACTAAGCGTGAGATTGAGAACATGACAGATTCATTACAAAAAGCTAAATAAGTGTGTGCATATTTCATAAGATAAAGACATTCAAAATTTAGTGGTGATATCCTTGACATAGGTGGTCTAATTGTAAACACTGAAAAGAAGTTGGTAGTTAATGAGAATCATAAGTTCCCCATTGAGATGCATTTTTATCTTCATGAATATAAAATAAATGTATATCACATACCTCAAGATTCCATTTATAAATTGCCAAATTTTACTACTTGGAAGTCTATCTAGGAGAAACCTCATAAGAATGAAGAAGTGTGATTTAAGGAGGCTAATTTCCATGTTTCAAAACAAATAATACAAGAGCCTTCATCTTCTAATTAGTAGAGAGAGATCTATAATGAGTTGTTTCATGAATTTGAAGCTCACCTAGCCAAGCAAGTTGAGATTGCAAACCAACATCTTCAACAACCAATGGTAGATGGAAAGGTAACACAATCTTAGTATAAATTTCTTTCATTCATTCCCATGGCTGGAATAAGTGCAAAGGAAGAAGCTCTTAAACCCCATTTCATGAGTTGGAAATAGGTACAATAATCCAAGGAGAGTGAAAAGCATTCAAGTTTAAGTCCAAGTGTTGTTCTAGAAAGCGAGAAGGAAGTCATTCAGTCTCCACTCCTTTCTCCTCAAAATCATAAGGCCTTTCCTTCATGAAAAGCTATTCAAGATAACTTGCAATAGAGAGAAGAGGACAAAGTGATCAAAGTTGAGTAGTTCCATGAGCAAAATCAATCATATATGGTAGCACCTTTATACCTGTCTCATCTTCTTGAGTATTATCATGGGTCTACCATGTAAATTATTGAGAATGAGCCCTTTGAGAAGTGAATGAAGACGTTTCAGCTAAAGTGATAGGTGGTGAAAAAGAGGTTCTAGTTGAACATGAAAAAGACATCACCATTGAGACACTTGTTGGTAAGGATAACCATGACTTAGTCCTTCATAATGTCAAAGAAGATGATTTGTAATATGAGATTCAAGTAAAAGATAAGACATAAGAATAAGAGGTTTTAGTTGAGTAAAAAGAGGTTATTTCTCAAGAGCTTCTTAATCGCATAGTAGTTGTTCTTCATCAAGATGTTCCTCAAGAACTTTCAAAGTTACCATTGATAAGTGTAAGCCAACCAAAGAAGATAAGTGTCAAGGTAATGGTGATGAATTTTGGTAGAAATATATGAATATTTGCAATGAATATCAAGCTCTTCAAGGTCTCACACTTCCTATTGAGGATGTTAAAAACCAATAAGCTGCTAAACCTATCAAGATTTGCCCATAAGAAGAGCATGCACATGATGATGTAAAGAATGAAGAAGTGCTAGTTAAAGTGCTACCTCAACTCATTACTCCTAAATATTAAAAAAATGAATAAATATTACCCTTTATCATGATTAAATAGATACAATAGGTCAATCATAAAGGTCTTAATAATTCACCATCCCATGTGGAACAAAGTGAATCTATTAAGCAATACATATCAAATAATTAGTAGTCGATGAATGAGACTAAATTAGCATTATTCTTGCAAAGTAGAAGAATATGGGAAGAGTAATATTAGGTCTTGGATTAAAATATACAATCCATGCACCTTATAATGGAAGTAGAAGGTCTAGTTGCATCACCAAGAAACTATGAACATGCAAATTATCTAATCTATAATAGGAAGCTACCAAGAGGTGGCAATCATGATTCAAGATTCCATGGTAGATAATCTAGTTTTCCATTTAACCATGGAGGAAAGATTTTAATTTTAGGTTAGTTGTTTTAGGTTTTTTTTCATGTTTCAATAAGTGAATAACACAAGCAATAGTCTATTGCCTTATTGTTATCTTATCTTGTTTTGCTATTTCTTTAGGTTAGTTGTGTTTACTTATTAGTTTAGCATTTATTTATTATATTATTTCATTTGTATCTTGTTGTCATTATAATCAAAAGAGGTGTTAATAAGTGCAAAAGTCTATTTTATAGTTCAAGATATTCATGAAATCAAGTTATTGTGTTTCATTATTGTCATTGTCATGTGAAATTTAATGAGTTCTCTTGACCAGTAGGCTGGTCAACCCCTGTGAATCACAAAAAATGTTGGAAATTTGGCCTATCAAGGACAAATTCCAACCCCTACATTAAAAAAAAAAATTCATGTCTTAGTTGTATTGGGTATTTTAGTCATTTTTTTGATCATCTTGATGTCTTTAATTGTCATATAAAGGGAGTGAGTTTCAGTGTTTAGTCATGGTCTTGTCTCTCTCTCAACTTGTTATGAAATTATTTAGTATGTTAGGTATGAAAAAAATAATGAGATTATAATGTGTGATCAACATATATAAAATTCTCATGAAGAGCTCAATTGAAGGTGATAAGGTACTTTTCATGACATTTAATGGTAATTTTCCTTTATAAAACTATGTTTGTATTACCTAAAAGGACAAGTTTTGGTCTTAAAATGTGAAATATGGTGTCAAAATTCCATTAAATTATTCAAAATAAATTTTAACACATTTATATATATGACTTTACTTTAGTAATAAAGTCTTATACTTTGAAAAGATCATTTTATGCAAGTGTAAGCTTAGAAAATGCTTTCTAAAGGCTCCAATGTGCCATTTTTGGTCCCAAAATCATGTAAAAGGAATTAATAATTGTAATAACATATGATTTTACTTTTATTCCATATCTAATTTCATAAATTTGGTGCTTCAATCTTTAGTTATGAATAAAAGGCAAAGAAAGAGCCATTTTCATGCATTTTCCATGCAAGGTATGAACTTGTATGACCCATTCCATATAGTAGATCTCAAGAGAAGGAATAAGAGGTAACATCAGGTATTATTTAATAATTTCAAGGAAATAGGATATAATACAACCTAAAACTATTTCCCCTCAGTCATCTAGCTTCTTTGTACATAGTGAGAGCACTTCAAGTTTGCAGGTGGTATGACCACGAGAGAGAAAATTAAGGTCTAAAATTTTGGCCAAAGAAATTAGTCTCAAAGGGATTATAGATGTGGAAAGTGGTTATAAATTTTTTCCTCTAAACTTCATGAACCATACATTTGAATTCAATGCACTCGTTATGGTTTGTTCATCCAGGTAGGCAGTTGATTTTTTATGTTTTCTCTTAATCAAGGCATCACGGCAGAAAATTTCAAGATTATGGAGCTTATCAAGAACATAATTAACCTTTCCATGGAAATAATTATTCATTTTAAAAATGTGTGAGGATAAAATAGAACTTAATAAGATAAAGGAGTGCAATTCCATAGTCTACAAGCATATGAAGAAGAATTATATGGTCCAGGAGAGAGAAAGGGTTTCAAAATTTTGTTGAATTCTTGTTTAAAGAGGTTTCCTTTATGTTCATACATGCCTCATGAAATATTATCAAGGGTTTATTAAAAATATTCATATTAAGAAGCCATTAATGGCTCTCAAGAGTCCTTAAGGAGTCACTTTTTAGCATTTGTTAAGGTCTTTTTAGCATTTTTTAAGGATCCTAGCAGAATCCTATGTTTAAATTACACCCTCTTATGCTTCTTCAAAGGCCTCCAAATTGGTATGTGTGGTAGAGGATATGATCATGATTGAATTTAACTCTAAAATTATTCTTGACATACTCCTCATGTCCTATTTCACCTCCATCTTGGTTCATCTCCATCCTCACTATCTTACATTGCCATTTTTCACTGTAGTAAGCTTCATTTCCACCCTCAGTTTCATGGTTTACATCATTTTTAACATTATATTAATTTAATTCATATACATCTAATCAATCCATTATAAATAGGAGTCAAGTGATGATTAAATCATCATAGTCATGATGATAGGGTTATGATACCTTGGTACAATACTAAAATAGACAATAAATATATAATCAAGGGGTTTCTCATGAAGTACAAAGGAAGAAGGGAGTGGAAGATATCTATTTAAAGGTTTTATTTCATTATTATCTTATCAAGTTATAGTAAGGGAAGGAAAAGGAACATGTAACTATTTTTTGACCCTCTTTGAGGCTTTACAAACCTAGTTAGTACAAGCACAATCATCTATAGTTGAGAAAGGAGATAGGATTTGTGAAGGTTTGGTCATGACATCAATGTATGATTGAAGGTTGACAAAAATTAAGGGTTATTAATATAAATATTACTTAATTAATGTAATAAAACCTTATAATAAAACATAAACAAACAATCAAGTGTCCTTTGAGACACCTATAGGCCTAGTTTCAAGTCAAAACCTACAATAGATGATTTTATTGGTAATATTAAGACATTTATAGGTTATTGGAGGCTAGTTGGATTTGTAAAGTGAATTATCAGTTTGATATGGATAATATAAATAGGTTATCTAAAAATTAATTCAATTTCAACTTCTTGAATGGCTGAAATAGCACAAGAAGAGACATACAATCAGCTTCAAAGATAGTCATAAGCCAAGGAGTGAATAATGTAATGAATAGACTTTCAATGAGGTTGAAATTAAAATAAGGTTGTTGGGAATATGAATATTATATTATGAAAAATTAAGGAATTTTATATCTCTTATTACTTTTTGTCAAGCTCTAACATCCTAAAACTCTGCACTTTCCATACAAGAGCCTATCTTAATGCACAACCAGGTTAGGAGTAAGAGAGAAAGTTTGATTTCAAGAAGGTGAATCTATTATATGAAGGTGATAGTGTGGAAAGTAATACATATACATCATAATTAAACATAATAAAAGGAACTATCATGATTGATAATCACTCTCAACCCAACATGTTTTCAATAAAATTAACACCTACAATAGATTGAGGGTCTCTTGAAGTATGAAACTTGAGTCACCAAGTTAAAAACTATTGAAAGAGACCTTAAAATGGCATGAAATTTAATGAGGTTTATGTACACATTTGAATATCACATAATATTTTTAGGAATGACATAACATGAAGTTTATTTGAATATCTAAATAGTCATTCACATAGAAAGGTCACCTATAGTCTCCTCAACTTAGGCCTTTTCTTGAAGTTGGTAAGAAGGCTGAAAACATAGTGGTATAAGATGGAGTTTTATTATTAAAATAAATGATTATTAGATATAGATGATTATGCATTGAGGTCAAAGGATCAATATGAGGCTCTAAACACTACTACAGTCAAGTTCAACCTTAAAATTATAACTTGCATCCATGCCAAATGACAATTTCCTCTTACACAATCATATACCATCAAGATGCAGTTAAAAACACTTTAAAGTAAAGGAGTGAAAATATGCATAAATATTATTAAAATCAAGTGACAATTTGGTATCTCAAATATTTTTCTTGACTACTAAAAAATTACTCAAGAGCATGAAAATGAAGGTAGACATGTTTGTACGGACTAGGTTTATAAGGCATAAAAACATTGGAAGAAGAGTCAATATGATATAAGTAGGATGAGAGGGAGATTTAAAATAGTTTAAGGAGTATTTAAAGAAACAATTAATAGTATAATGATTACTAAACACCTCTACGCTCATAAACACCACCTACAACAGTGATAATATATAGTCATAATGAGTGTTCTTGAGGAGATAAGGTATAAGATAGGTTGCATAAGTATACAAGGTAACCAATGGAGGATGAGATAATTGAAAGGAGTATTTTAATGAAATATCAAAATAATGTTTTCCATTTTTAAGAACAATCTAAGGTTAAAAATAATAAAAACTCAATCTTAAGACTTGGAGTATAGGTAGGTTCTTGGTAAGTTTTAGAAAAAGGCATCTACAGGCCATTATATATATCATTTAAGCATGAAAATTGGTAGGGTTTGTAATAATGAGTTTCTATACATATATATAATATTTATGAGGTAAAATTAATAGGGTAAATACTCACTATTTTTACACAGTCAACCTTATTTTTACTGACAATCCTAAAGTTAGTAGGCAAACTTCTTGAAGTGTCTACACATGTAGCAAAGGGTTTATAATTAATTTAAGTGTTTGATGATCTTAAGAGAGTTATTTTAAGTATATATATGCATATTTAGGGGTGATAAAACTCAAATTTTGATACAAACCATGCCCTTGAGGGATATAACAAACAGGCAGGCCTAAAACCCTACAAGCACATAGTCATCCTTTTTAACTCTTTCATGAACCTTTTATTCATGTGATGAACCTTGAAATACTGGAGAGGGTAATTTTAACCTTGGAGGAGCTATTAAATTTAATAAATTTTAATAAAACTTGTTTTGATAGACTCCTCAAGCTTATTCCTACACACAGTTTTTGGTAGCCTCTCAAAGCACATTTTCACCATGTAGAGAACTCGATGCACCTTTTGCATGGGAGATAATAAATTTAATGGTTGATGAGGTGGTTAGTGTAATTAATTTTCATGGAAAATGGTTTCCCATCAGAGTTCTGTATGCTATGAATAATCATTAAGAATTTATGGACCTCTTAAATCCTCTTAAACCCTCATAAACACCTACTAGAGAAAATAAGACAAAATATGCATCTAGTTGATGAGTTTTAGCTATAAAATGAACTTGAAGGTATTTTAAACTCCCTTGAACACCTCCATGACCAATTAGTTGGCATGTGCAGTACCTTTACTATATGGACTAGGTAAAATAAGTCAATTTTGAGCTTAAAATTAAGAAAATAAAGGGTAATTACACATTAAAAGGATTTAAAAATAAATATGGGGTATTTATATCCCTTAAGAAAATTTTTAAAACCATATATAGGGTTCATTTGGGTCACTTCCATAGGCAGATAAGTCTGTAGGTCAAAGCAAGGAGATGTTTTCATATAGGGTGAAGAAGAATGGTTTGATCAAGACCATAACATGACCCCAAAACATCATATATAATATATTTATGTTGTAAATAGTATAAAAGAGCTTAAAAATCATCATAAATTCAAGATATTGAATAAACTATGCAGACACCTATGCTTGTCCTTTACATCACTAGACAAAATCATCAAAAGGGAGTAACAGGAGCCAAAGTAGGGTTATGAGGGCACTTAAAATCACCATTAACATCATAATCAGGTCCTAATATATATTTATGCTAACTTTGAGCCACAAGGAAAAACTATCAATGTTCATCTTGGCCAAAGAACACTAGACACTATTTAGAAAGCTTGTTTCCCACTCTGAGATGAGACTTCACATGCTCACCATGATACACAAATTTTGCATGGGAAGATAAGGAATTTTGGGGAGTAAGAGGGAATAATAAACTAACATTTTTGGCATTAGTTTAATTATTCAAGGCCCATGATTTATGAACAATCATTAATAACCCAAATCACTCTTAAACCCTTACAAAACCTTACTATAGACCTATTTGTGAAGAATTAGAGAATATGCATTCAAATTGATTCGAACCTCTTAAATAAAACTTGTATCATCAATTAAAATCTAATATATTCATGACCATGACCATTGGTTTTACATATTCCATACAGACTTGGCAAAAAATACTTTTTTGAGAGGAAAAAGCACAAAACGAGAGGTACACTATAGTTTAAAGAAATTCCAATCATTTTTGAGAAAATATTGAAACTTTTTATTCTTCCTAAAATAATTATATTATCAGAAATATTTTTTAAAATTCCCTTGGGATCTCATCCAAAATATCCAGTCTATAAGAAATGAAGGAAAATCTAACTTAGTCAACCTGTTTGACTAATTTAAATGCATTGCTTACCAAGGAGGACTATTTTCATGATAGAAGATGTTTGTTCATGTCTTGAAGTCATAATTTTTTAGGTTTTAAAGGTTTTATGTAGGTTTTAATGGATACCAAGCATAAAATATTAGGCCACTAGGCCTAATTTGGCCTAGTAGACCTTTTTATTCAATCAAGTGAAGAAGAATGGCATAGAAGACTATATATGAGAGTTAATGTGGAATTATCATTTCTTTAAACTAATTTATATCATGAAAAATTGATACTTTATGTCATACACATGATTAATTGATCCTTATGATGAGTTAACTAGTCTTCAACCAGTCCATTCACATGCATAACTCATCTTGAGTTCTAATTCATGAGTTAACTCACTTCAAAAATAGTTGTCTAATAAAAATGTGTCATAAAATGATATAAGAAGATCTTGTATAAGAAAAAGAGGGTCCACCACCTTATTTTTAATGCCAAAGAGATCATGCAAAGATCATACAAGACACTAGACACAAGGAGAAGTCTTAAAAACTATTGTTTGTAAATTATAACTAAATATTGACTTGTGTTAATATTTAGATGTTTTATTCTCCTCTCCTCTATTCCATTCTCTTGTCTTGTTCTCTTATCATGTCTATATATTCAAGGTTTTAGGCCTATTTTCAAGAGCCGTCTCTTGGGCATGATGAAGCTTTGCCAAGATTGAGCTTTGAAACCTCTTGAATCAATAAAATGGACTATTGCAACATCTCTATATTTGAATTTTAGTGTGTTTATGCTTGTTTAGATGTGGAAAAATGGATGAATCTTCCATTAAACATGTCCTTTCCACACATATCTATTAATGAATTATCTTTTTTAGGTTACATGAAGTGTCAAAGGTTGGTAATAATATTTTTAGTGTAATAAGGTTGAAAGTGTCTCAAATCAGACCTCTCTCTCTTTACCTCCAAACTATTATCATCTATCAAGACCTCCATGTGAAGCAATATTGCATAAGAAGCATTAGACTCAGTATTTTAGATTTATTAGTGTTGTAAGAGTTCAAATAGAGTGGATGAACTAATAATACAAGTGTATCACCATCAATAGAATTATAGTTCCCTTTTTAGTAATCCTTCTAACTCTTTTCATCCCAAATAGAAAAGTACAATAGGTTTTAGTAAGCTGAGATAAGATGATATATCAAAGGAACCAGCCTCACAATATAAAGGTCTATTCTAAGTATAGGTGTCCCACAATCTTAGACCATTCCAAGTTAGTCTAAGTTTGAAGGAGATCTGAGCAATCTGCCTTTAGTAGGGTATAACTTAGGTTGCTAACAGTAGCAGTGTTACCTAAGAGAAATAAACTATCAAGAAACCATACCATTAGTGGTTAAGTTAGTAGTTAATGCAATACTACTTAAATAAAGACAATATTATGATTACAATATTGCTACTTGCAGGTCATTGTCGTAGTTTACCTATGCATGATGTTTAGATCAATTCTAGAGCTTGTTCTTCATCCAATTACATCTGTAGGTAACCAAAACACTTCTAATAAGCACAAGAGGTTAGATTAGAGGGGTAATTCCAATTGTGGTCACCAAATATGTGATTTTATTTTAGATTCTCCATAATATTACTATATTTAGCAATAAAAACCCAAGAACACAAACAACATCAAAGGAGGAGATAAAGGAACAATCAAACACTTAAAATGAGATTTCTTACCAAATTTTTATCCCTTAGAGCTCCTCTCCAAGATTTCCAAGCTGATTTGAGTGTAAAATTATTGTATTATGGATTGCTTTATTAAGATTTTCAATGGTTTCAACTAATTTTTTGACTTGTTTGATAGCTTGATAAGGATATTGGAATGCTTTGAAAATGGTTGGTAATGCAAATATAATGGATGCTTATGAATTTCAAGTTAAGTTAGACATAGAGGAGTGGCTTGTATATATAAGCCAAGGGGGGTAAATCAATGGCTCATATTCAAACTTGAGCCATGGGGATAAAGGGTGGAGGAGTTTCCAAGGAATTAAAAATTCCTTGGAAAACTTTAGAATAGAGGTTTCTAGAGGGGAAGGACCAAGTTAGAGGAGGTTCTAGAATTTTGGAGAATTCGATAATCTCCATTAGTGAGTAGGGGTCTAGGAAAGGCTAAGATAGTAGGGTGGTAGATGGGTAGGTGAATAAAAGGGAATTTTAAATGAGGATTTTAAGAATCTAATGGGTTTAATTTATCTCTACTCATTTCATAGATCAAATGTAGGTTTCTGGACTATTCATACAAGAGACTTAGCATGTTTTTATTATACATGCATTTAATCTATTTGGAATGAGTGTGAGTCACAAGAGTGGGTGGATGACTGGAGTTGTAGACATCTAATTCAAATCAACACAAATCAGGTTCCTCCAACATTGCAACTTACATATATGACATTTTCACATGAATTTGACCATGTATCTGATCTAGTGTAGTAAGGTACAAGATTAATCATTTTGTATTATTTATTCTTATTATTTATCTTGATAGTGTCACTAAAAAATATTTTTTAATACAAGGCATGTTTTTGTAGTTATTGTAGATGATAATAATGAAGAGAGAATAGATTACTATTTATTTTAGTGTATAAATGCAATAAAAAAATTGACTTCCCTGATTATAAATGGAGAAAACATTGACTTTCCCATTAGGTCTGTGGTAGTCATTGGAACTTGGATTTAAAGATATCCTATCAAAAAATTATATGTATGGTTGTTTGAAGACTTTAAAACACATAGGACGATACTGAACTATTCACATGTGGTTCTTGAAATGAATATTAAATTACAAAAATATCACAAGAAGCCATTAAATAAGAATTTATGGAAAGTTTGTGAGTTAGACCATTAAGTTGTTCTCTATACTATAAAGATTAGATTAGATGCTAGTGGTTTGTTTGATTGAAATGCATAGGTATATTGACTTGTAAAAGGTAGATGTAATCAATTCTACCAAATGTTCTTGATTTTTAGGCAGTACTTGCATAAATTTCATTTTTAATTACTTACTAGCAATTTTTTTAGGTTAGTGGTGCCAAATAAGCTTACACATTTATGCTGTTGGAACTATTAGTAAATAATTTCATATTATTAAAGTTAAGAGAAACTTACTAATGTAAATTTCCTACTTGAATTCTCTAGACCTTATCACCATGATTCATTTCTATCTTTCTCTCAAGAACTAAAACAATCACTCTTTTGGCCTTCTCTAGAACTAATCCCTTAGGCTTAACATTTGAATGACATATTTACAAAAACTCCAATTCTCTAATGCCTCTTTCAATGTTGTTTTATCCACCTTGACACTCCCAAACTATCATATAGGGTTTTACCCTTATTTTGAGACTTGAAAAAAAATTGCACTCTCAAAACACTAATTTTCTAGATATATTATTTAGGTCTACAAATTTGTAATCCAAATTTTTGTCTAATGCAAGTAGACTACCACTTTCATTCTCAATATCTTTAATAAACTCTTTAAGCCTCTTGTGTTTAGGCTAATTTTATTCAATAGTGGGCCTCTTTAAGTCCCATATTTAAGGTTTCCAATCATAAAAATAACTTAAATACCTTATGGAATCTCTCTTTTAGGTCTATCTAGTTATTATCTCTTTTAGATATGATTATATTTTTAGATTGGAAAAACACTAATTTTGTAGACTTATTATTCAAGTCTACAAATTTTCAATCCAACTTTTTGTCTAATGCAAGTAGACTACCACTTTCATGCTCAATATCTTTAATAAACTCTTTAAGCCTCTTGTGTTTAGGCTAATTTGATTCAGTAGTGGGCCTCTTTAAGTCCCCTATTTAAGGTTTCCAATCATAAAAATAACTTAAATACCTTATGGAATCTCTCTTTTAGGTCTATCTAGTTATTATCTCTTTTAGATCTGATTATATTTTTAGATTGGTATTAATACTAATGAGTCTTATCTGTTTATGAACTTGTTCTTTATTGTCTTTAGTACTTTCTTTGTAGACTCATTCCTTAACCCCTGATTCTCAATAATTGATTCATGAATAATAAAAAAACATGCATCTAATAAAAAATACTCAAAATTCCTCTTTAATGATTTATTTATTGTAAACCACTATGGCCAATGGGCCCATAAACTTGCTCCTTCTACACTTAGGCTTAAGCCTTCTTTTTTGGAACAATAGTTTTTTGCTTATCTCTTGAGATATGAATCCTAAATTATAAATATTAACAAATATATTAACATCTCAATGTGATTTTATCAATTTAAAACTCCTAACTTCTTCTGAACTTTTCATACCCTCTCTTCAACACCTTTTCTCACAACTTGCACTAGACATAGACTAGACCTATCTTAATACTTTTCACCATTTATTATGGGATTAAAATCATAATTAGACCACTCTTATTATTTCACCAAGTTTTATTACTCTTTAAAATTATATCTTCATGCATCATTTACCTTGCACCACCTTTTTTCACTCACATTACACCTTAACTAAGTTCTTGACAGGGTTTTTTGACTGCTTTTTATAGGTTTTTAGACCCTAAAAACATCATAAATTATTATATAATAATTATATACACTTTAAATCACCTATAATACACTTTAAACACTTTACCCTAACTCCATGTCAAATCTCAGACCATTTGGATGGATAAAACAAAAGTTATAAGGTTTTCTTGCTTGCTCAAACCTAGTTTCTTGTACATAGACCGAGAGTATTAATAAATACATATATTAACTTATAATGAATGTTTTTGACTGATTATACTTGGAACATGATATATAAATCTCTATGAAATTTTATACATCACTATCAACCCAAATCATTACTTATAACTCATCAAAACATTACTTTTCTATGACTATTTTAGACTGTATGTTACCTCTTAGACCTAAGAACACTAAAAATGGAAAAAATATCAATGTTTATGGGCTTTAAAAAATTATAATTATATTTATTTTAACTTACACACATTTTCCATATTAAAACAAACATTCTCTAAGACTTATCAACATAAGAACACATGGAAATACATCTTTCTATCATATTGTACTAAATAAAATTTTATTCACAACCTTTTCCTAGTCAAAACCATCAAAAAACATGAATCATGATTAAATAATAATTAAAAATATAACTTAAATTTTATTCATAGTCTAATTATCCATGAAATCATCAAAATAAAAATTTCTTTATTCATTTGTCTTCCATAAACTCTTAACAAACCATACCGACCCTTACAACAAACCTCTTATTCTCATATGAGACCTTCTCTCCACTCTCCTATCTACTATATACTTGTATTTATTATATCTTATTTTATGTTTTTAAGGCTTATCTCCATGTATGATATCCTAATAGAAGCTTGTTATTCCAATTTTGAAGGCAAGAATCCAAGATTCTCTCAATAATATACTTTTCTTGTCTTCTTCCAATGTAACATAAACTTCTAGATCAATCTTAGGTTATTAAAATGTAGGTGTAGATATAACCTTATACACCTAAATATGTTTATTAAAAGATAATTTAAAGCATGAAAATCTCCTTATTGACTACAACATGACTTGTTAGACTCCTTTTGGCCAATATGTACAAATTTACATCTTCTTAGTTGATACTCCTACATCACTCTCTTTATCTACTCAACCTCAACTAATGACAAAATTTTTATCATCTCCATATTAACCTTAATACAATCATTAATTATATGGTTTCAATAATTAATGTCCTTTCTTATGGTTAATTCTCACAAAACTTAGAAATCTACCTACTAACACCTATGCTATAGGTAAATTTTGGATCATTGATGCTTATATATAGATATAAATACTATATAATAACATTATCAAAGTTTTATACAACTTACCTAAGCTACCTATAAAGTTATATGTTTTGTATCTGAATTGTTTGGGAGATATGATAATTTTAGTCTCTTAAACCCCCATTTCGCTAGTTTAGACACAGGTCTGATTACATAAGGTCACTTATAATATTACTTAGATATTATTAGAAATATTTAAATCACCTAATTATTATTAATATGTTAATTTAATATGTGTGGACAAGGTTTTAATTAATTTTAGGTAATACTTTAGGGGATATACAATTTTATTTCTTCCCAAACCCTCACTTTCTTGATTTTTACAGAGGATGATATAATAATCTATTTATATCCTTTGAAAGGTATTAAAATTATCATAAAAAATGAAATATATATATATATATATATATATAACAAATTTTAACCTATTTGGATGGGTCACTTTCAATTTAAACCAATTTTAATGACTAAAACCATGTCCTAAGGTTAAGAACAAGAACTAGGTCAAGAACTACAAAAAGACTAAAAATGATATTTTTAATATTTATAAAGATATGAAAATGGTTTGAATAAGTATAAAACTATTATCTTATTTGGTGGATGATTGGAATTACAAACCTCTGGTTGCATGTCTGAAGTTAGGCTAAAAATTTGTATTTTTCTTGTGTTAGTAAGGACATTCTTGAACTTGAAATGGGTGGTGGGTTTATCAACTAGGCATGATAGGAGGCCAAGAACCTATAATTGGACATTATCCGACCCTTTAGACATGTTATAATTTCTATTTTTCAACCAATAAGCATTGGTAATGGAGTTTTCCAACTATAGCTTCAACTTTGATAATATTTATTATCAGTATTTTCATGCTCCTAAATAGTAGTGGAAATATACTTCTAAGTGGACTTGAATGTCATGGTAATTTTAGCACATGTAATTATAATAACTAGATGTGATTTGAGTGATGTATTTTCACTTTGGGGTCCTGGAGATAGAAATGCCAGTTGGAGCTCAAGATTTTGTCTCTTCACTACCAAAAAGTTGCATTTTAGAATCTGTTACTACAACTTGTGCCACTGATTGATTTTTAAGTTTATAATTAATTGATTTGGGGTGTAATTATAGGTATTTAATTTTCATAAGATGGATCTTATGGTTCATCCATATGACTTACAGTTTCCATTTAATGCATGTTTGAAGTTAGGCTAAAAATATGCATTTTGCTTATGTTGGGAAGGGCATTCTTGAGCCCAAAATGGGTGGTGGGTTTTCCAACTAGGTATGATGGGAGGGAAATAACCTGTTAGTATATGTTATTCACCCTTATGAATGTGTTTTAAGTGCTAGTTTTTATCCAATAAGCTCCAAAAATGGAGTCCTCTAACTACAACTTCAACATTGACAACATTTATTGTCAGTGTTTCTACGTTCTTATACAGTAGTGAAAATGTGATTTAAAATGGAATTCAATATCATGGTCATTTAAAAAAATTTAAATTGCTTATATATATGTTATTGGAGTGATGTATTTTCACCTGGGGGTCATAGAGGTAGAAATGCTAGTTAGAGCTCAAGAAGTTATCTCTTCACTACCAAAAAGTTATATTTTAGGACCTATAACTACAACTTGGACCATAAATTTCTCTTTAAGTTTATTATGAGTTGATACCAAGTATAATTATAGGGATTTCACATGCATAAGAGGGGTCTTATTATTTTCCATATGACTTATAGTTTCCATTTTATGCATGTCTGAAGTTAGGCTAAAAATATACATTTTTTTTTAATGTTGGGAAGGACATTCTCAATCTCATAATGGGTAGTGGTTTTGTCAAAAAGACATGAAGGGAGGAAAAAAACTTGGTACTAGATGTTTTATGCCCATATAGATGTGTTGGGAGTGCCAATTTTCAACCAAGAAACACTGGAAATGGAGCTATCCAATAATAACTTCAACTTTGATAATATGTTGTCAGTGTTTCTGCACTCCTAAACAATAGTGAAAATTTGCTTCTATGTGGAATTTAAAATCATGGTTTTTGAAACACATGTAATTTTCCTATCTAGATGTGCTCAGAGTGATGGATTTTCACCTAGGGGTCCTAGAGGCTTAAATTTTAGTTGGAGCTCAAGACATTGTCTTTTCATTACTACAACTTGTACCATAGATTGATATCTAAGTTTACATCGACTTGATTTGGAGTGAAATTAGAGATATTTCACATGTATTTTTGGATGGTGGATCTTGATCTTATTTTAATGCCTAGTTCTTGATAGGGGGTTTGGGGGGGTAATGCCACCACTAGGGTCACCATAGGGGTTTAGGTGGGGTGATGACCTAATTTGGATCCCCCCTAGTGGGTGTTCAGGGGTAGTGCCCCTAAAGAATTTTTTAATTAAAAATACACTATAAAATATTATAATTTCATAGTAAATCTATATTGTTCATTATTAGGTTGCAGATCTAATGGTATAAATTATGTTTGTACATTTTTGCCTTATATGCAACCCTCCTTTTGATATGAGGGTATTGTAATTATGGTAGCACACTATATGTGAGAGAAGAGGATATTTTAATGGTTTTATTTCAGGTTTTTACATTCATTTATTGGATTAAATAATAAGGACTAGCTATTTTTGTGTGGATGTAGCCCATATTGGGTGAACCACGTTAAATCTATGTCTCTATTATGTTGTGTTTTTTGCATTTTATTTCCATCTTTAATTCATTAATATTACTCTATGTTATATATTCATAAAATGTATATAAGGTATCTTACAATTCATCCATACAACTTACATTTTTTTTACACATGTCTAAAGTTAGGCTAAAAATTTGCATTTTTCTTGTGTTGAGAAGGGCATTTTTGAGCCTGGAATGGGTGGTGGCTTTGTCTATTGGGCACGATGGGAGGTGAATAACTTGGTCATATACATTTTTCACCCCTATATATGTGTTGGAAACACCAATTTTAAGTTAAGAAATGCTAAAATGGAGTTTTCCAGTTGTAACTTCAACTTTGACAACTCATCCTGTTAATGTTTTCATGCCCCTGAATACTAGTGAAAATGTGCTTTTGGGTGGATTTGAATGTCATGGTCATGGAAAAATGTGTATTTTTTGAAGATATCAAAATTTTATATCTATAAAAGTATATATTACATGTATTCATACATTAATATGTTTGTTTTTCTCATTTCACACATAATTAAGATCCATAGAGTGTACTAAGAGCTATTCGAGGAAGTTGCAAGATGTAGGTCTAATTGAAAATAACTAATAGAATTTTAATCCAATACTAAAATGAGAATTTAAAATGACCAAATAATTACTCTAAAACTAGAAAGTGATTGTCAATTCATAAATTTAGAAGTCACTTCAATGAAAATTTTGGGCTAAAAAACTAGATACTTACTGATGACAAATGGTCTAGTACTATTTACATAACCCTAGATGTGTAGGCCCAAAACCCACTTTTGTACTTAATATTTTTCCTCAATTTGTCTTTGAGGTTCTTTTAAATGACCAATTCTTGATCTACTAACCCTCAGTAGGTTTCTTTATTAAGGTCTAATTCAAATTTTAAACTATAGGTTTGCAATCACCTATTTAATGTCTATTATCACTAACCTTACCATATTTATATTAGTATTATAAGACCAATGAGATTATAATCTTGACCTCTATCTGATTAATCTTCTATAATTTAAATTTTATCCTTAATATCTGATTGTTCTTTAATATACTAATTTCATACCTTTTTTAATTAGGTTTATTATCCCTCTTAGAGATTAGTCTATCTGGCTTGTCTTGTATTAACTTCTTAAATTGGTCTTATGGACCAGTGAGACTATTATTTTATTAAAAATAATCCTCTTCTTGGACTTACATATGATTTATGTAAGTGGAATCTACCTACATGATTAATCCTTCAAAAATTTTATAATACAATCCTTACAAAAGTTTAGAATTCTATCTCTTTAGTAGAGTCTTATAAGCCTTGGATTAACCACACAAATAGGAACCCAAGATAATATAATTGATTATTCATGAAGTCTAGAGACTTCCTAAGATCAAAACCATTTGGAAAATTTCCTATATGCCTTATTTCACCTTTTCCATTCATCTAAACAAACCTTCCTTACAAAAATACATGGAATAATATAATTTTCCTTGAATTTTACTTACTCTCCCTTTTTTTCAAACCCAAGAGGATAAAATTAAATGAGATTCCTTTATTAAAACTAAATAATCAATGATAATGCATCAAATAGATTCTATGCTATCAAATATTACCTTTATAAGTGTTGGACTAACTTTGTGCATTAGAAAACACATTCATATTCCCCTATTACAGTCCTAATACAACATAGATTTGTATGTTCTAATACAAAATATCATACCAAAAAACACTTTGTTTATTGAAAATATTTATCAAAATACACTTATATACCTTCTTCACATACCATACACCTTGATACAAACCTTCAACCTCCTCTTACCTACATATAATATGACTTGACACATGCTTTAGCCTTTCTTCATTTCTTTTTTGAGATCCTCATTTAAATTATTTTACCATATCAATACATGAAATCATAGTAAATTATTATTTTATATCACAGGATTATCTCAACAAGCTTAGGCCTTATATCCTCATGCCTAAATAACCTCCATATACATATTATTTGTTCCCAAATAGACATTAGGATATAATTACATTCGATAAAAGACTAAGGAATGTTTACAACATGCTACTAGAATTTTAGGTTCATGAATAGAAGGTTCATACCCTTCATAAGTGGCCCTCAACCTTACAAGATTATATGAAACATTTAAATTTTCAAATATATCATTTTAGCGGGAAAGCCAAAATGATGCCTATATGACCAATATCATGACTGTCACACCTATCTAAGGGCCTCACAAGACAATACATCATTTAAACATAACCATACATGCTATATTAAAGCATAACAAGGGTTATTATTGACTACAATATTACCTACTTGACTCCTTTTGACTAATATGTACAAACTTGGATCTTTTCACTGATGATCTTACATCACTTATACTTTGAAACTAGATAAATTAATATTATGTATCAATGGTCAAACATTTCACTTCATGATAATATAAGTATAAATAATGTTCCATTCTCAAATGTGGATCAATGGTTAAACATTACACTTCATTATTGATGAAGGTAAAAAAACCTCATTTATCATAAATTATTTTTAATATTTAACTTGCCATTGATGCCTCATATAAAACCATAATCCATTATATGGTGTAGTCTAGGGTCTATGTAGTTTTATAATAATAATAAAAACCATAAAGGATTACAAAATAAGAAATCCATATAATGTCACTAATACATACATTGCATATAAGAACATATAGGCATACAATGTCAATAATACGTACATTTCCATATAGGCATACAAAAAATTACATCATCTAACAACATAGTATCTAATGTCGGGTGAATTTTATATATGCATATAATGCCAAAAATACATACATTGCCATATAGGCATACAAAAAAGTGTAGCATCTAAGACATCCTGATCATCAAATAGCCTCCCTCTCTTTTCCTTCCTCAAAGAAGACTCTCCCTAGGATGTCATTCTTGTAGATGGAGATTCCTCAAATGCCTTGGATTGCTCCAAGTTTTGATTGTGGGTCCTATGTTAATAACTCGCTTGTAGCTAAACCTGTTCAAATAAAAATATTATTATAAAATTAACATACTATACATGAAATCAAGTTAAGAAATTAATTTTAAATTATAATAAAAATAATAATTTAAACATGCACTTACTGCAAGCTCATGGTCCTGCTCAATCTACTTATAACACTCAAATAGGTTAGTGACAGGTTCAACTACATGAACAAGGGTGTGAAATGAGGAAGAACGATGAGGAGGTGTCATAGTAATTATCTAAATTAGATTTTTAGATGTCATCTGACAACCCTACATATATAATACATTCACATAAGTTATATTTACCGAAGTACATGTAAAATTATTAAAATAAATCTATTTTTACAATTCAAAATTACAAGTTAATATGTAGCTCTATGAGTTCATGTGTGAATGACATTAAAACAATAAGGCATATATTTGTCTCAGCTCATAGTGATGGTGGAGTGTCTACTCTAGTCATCAACTAAATAAACAATGTTGATTAGTTTTCTAGAAACTATTGGAGATATATGGCAATTTTTTCTCCTTTATTAAACCAAGAGTGTATTTAATAATAGCGTAATTGAATTTTGAGATCCTTGATAGATAAATTTAACTTAAGCATAAAAAAATATACATAGAGTAAATGTCCATAGACTATAAGCTTAACTCAAAATTTTACCTATGTATACATAAATGGTGTTGTATTAGCACTAACAAATTTAGTAATTAATGGCCCACTAATTGGCTCTATAAATGTACATAGAGGCTAAGTACGATCAAATAATAGAACTATGGATCATGATGATGAATGCACTATTCCATTTTAAAATATATTCATACATATATATTATTTAATTTATGTGTAAATTATTTTTTGGATTTTAAATTTCCAAATATAACTTAAATTTAACATGAAATTTATATAAAAAATACTTACATGTGTGTATTGGCTGACATGTGCATGCCAAAAAACATCAATCAAGAGTATATCTTCTAAGGCATCTAAAGCACCACCATCATCATCTAAAGTTCTAATACATATATCAGTACAAGATCTATAGGGGTGGGGTAGGGTACACACACTAGGTGGAGTATCGCCAACATTAGTATTTGAAAGCCTACTTGTATGCTGAATGAGTGTATCAATAATCATAGTAAGCACATGCAAAGTGTTGATCTCCACAACCTCCTTCACTATAGATGGAATATTAGGATTAAGTGGATTTTGGGTAAGGATATTTTTAGGCATATTAGGCACATGACATGTACTTGGTCAATATTACGTTAAGCCTTTACTTTGGTCTTAAAACTCACCATAGTCAAAATAGTTTAGAATCTCATTAAGGACAAACTCACACTAGAGTTTCCTCAAAAAATATAATGGGACCTCGTCATTATTAAACCATGGATAATCAAAAACTACTATCATAAGTACCAAAAATTAGCTTTAATCAAATTATGTTGGCTTCGATGGATTGGAAAACCTTTAGTGATTAGTGGAAATGGTGCATTCATGGCTAGGTCGATGAAGAAGACACAAATTTTATCTTTTGTTATTTATTTATTCTTCACCTCAAGTGCCAATGATTTCTTAGCATAGTAGGCCCTACACCTATTATTGTATAATTACCATCTATCAATTTGAATTTTTAGCATTTCAAATTGATGTAATATTGAATCTAGTGTATTAGCCAGATAGGTGTGGTGGGTGTTGGTGGAAGTGGGGTCCCTCATTATCTTAATTATTTGCTCAATTTCAATTTTATTTTTCATTGTGTCTATAACTAAATCCTCTTGACTACCTATGAGATCTTATGGAATTGTAGGAGGAATAGGAGGGTTAGGTAGAACATTTGAAGGGTTAAGTAGAGGGTTAGGAGGGTTAGGTGGATGGTTAGGAGGAAGGTTAGCATGTTGGCCACTTGCACTAGAGCGAGCTATGTAAAACATAAAATTTACCAATTAAATAATGCAAATAATAATAAATTTCCAAAATTTAATGTTTTTGATAAGGTAAGGTGGCAAACTAGGGGCCGAACCCTTCACATAGCAAAAAAGACAAGAAGGCAATCAAAAAAATATGCCTTTAGAGAGATAATGGTACTAGCCAAGAACCAATAGACACAGAAAGAAAATAAACAAGAAACAAAAAGACCAGAGTCAGAGGGGTATTTCCTTACATAACCATTGATTTGAGAAGATCATTAAGTTTCTCAGTATTCTATGCATTTTCAGTAGGCCCAGTATTACCCACTTCTTTCAGCATAGACATGTTCAAGAGAATTGTATTTCAGAGTCCCTTGGTGAAAATCTGCTCTAGCTTCTGAATATGATCCTTTAGGGCCCCAATTTTAGATTTCCAATCAGTCTCATTCTCTATTTCCTCACCAGCTTCCTCAACATACATTTTCCCTTTATTTTTAGTAGTTTCCATAGTGTCAGCACCATGCTCCTCAGTCACCTCAAAATCCCTAGTCTCCTGCTTCCCTCCAGTGTCTTAAGAAATTTCTTGGATTTCTAGATCCTTAGACTCTTCCTCTTGGGTTGCTTCCTCCAAAGTGATTTCCAAATACTCAATAAGTCTAGCCTTTAGGGTAGGTTTACCAGAAATCTACCCCAACCTTCGAACTCTAGAGGAGAAGCCTTCCTTATTAACTTTGGAAGACTTATAAGATTTACCACCTTGGCCCCCCATGGCCCTACCTAGATTTTTGTGGGTCCCCTCCGTGGTCTCCCTAATATTCTCTTCCTCCTCATAAAACTTCCTCTTCTTACCCTTCTTGCTTGCAAAGGATTCAGGGATGTCAATAGTTGTCTCTTTTGGGGTGGATAAAGTAACATATTTTGTTTTGGTAGGAGCAGGGGAAAAACAGGACTCATCAATAGCATCACCAGACACCAGATTGGAAGGAAGGTCTCCACTATCAGTTTTGATAGTCTTGGATGGTTCAAGGGCTCAGTGAAATTTTTACAAGTATAAAATGAGGCCCTGGTGTAGGGGAATTAGGTTCATATCTGGCTTTTTAGACATTTTTGCTCTCACCCTAAGGACTGAGTGTTCTAAAGAGGAGAGCAGGTAAAAAGGAAAACTAATAATAACATTACACTTGAAGTGATTTAATAGAGCAAGATGGTAATTATAGAACCTGGTAAATCAACCTTTGAGCATGAAGTACTTCATGAGAATGAATCACACTCTGTCCCATGGTTTAGGTAGTTTAGCACGCTCGAATCCTCCTTGATAAGGGATGAGTTCTTCTCCCTCTCCTAGGAATAGTTTATGGCTTGAAAGATCCATAATTTTTGTTTTCCTTTGAAGCTTTATCCCCTACATGGTAATTTTAGTGGCCATATCAATCACCTTTTTAGATATTTCAAAACTAATTCTGCCAACTGTGACCCACCTATTTAACCAGGATCTCACAAATTGCTCAGACAAGTTTTCATCGAACCCATTAAGCCTTTCCAAATATGGGCTGATTCCCCCTTCTTTAAAATAATGCCAAACTAGTGTATTATATTTGAATTAATAATAGGAGATTGGTTCTATTCAAAATTAGTCTCCTCCCATTTTGAATTTGCAGACCCAACCCTTAGAGTTCCTAAATTCAGCCTTCAACTTTGAAATGGTTGCTAACCCTTACTTCCACTTATGCATAATGAAGATGTGATGGCTCATTATTCAAAATACCCTACAGAGATGATTTTGTCTATTCCCATGCTTGGAAATAATTTCCCATTGATCTTCATGATGAGGCTTGCATGCCTTAACCTCTTGATACAATAAATCATGAATGATTGTCAAAAGAGTACAAAAGTTATCAAGTTCTGAAATCCATGATGCCCCCCCCCAAATGGACTGCCTCTGAGAGCTATCCTTGTCATAAATTCACCTCATCCTTGAGAAGTCATCTCCTTTTGAATAAAATCCCTAATGTTTAAGGGAATATGAACACCTTGTCGCCACACCCTCCAACCTGAAAATTGCTGACCAAGATTGGCACAGGCATCAACAACATTATTTCCCTCTCTGTAAATATGAGAAATCTCCACTTCAGAGAATTTTTGCAAAATAAATTGAATATATATAATGATATATTTTAGCTTAATTCCCACATTTGATGCTTTATTAACTACATATATGACCATTTTAGAGTCTCCTTGTATACTCAAGTTCCTTATTCCTAGGGATATAGCCAATTTTAACCCCCATAAGAGAGCCATTGCTTCAGCATAGTTATTGCTCTAGCATCCTATTCCACTAGCATAGACAACAATCATCCATCCTTTATCATTCCTTATAATTTCTCCTCCACTAGATTTACCATCTGACTTGGATGCCCCATCAAAATTGAGTTTCATCCAGTTAGGCTTTAGGGCAATCCATTTAGTATTTAGTCTCTAAAATTTTTTGGAGTTATTATACTCAAGGATCTAGTTTAAAATCTTCCATTTGGCTGTAATTTGATTTTCAATTTGAGATAGGGGTTTCTCTATAGCATGAATATGGGCTGTGGTGACACTTTCCATAAGGGTCTTAATAAAGGAATGAAACACCTAAGATGCATTTCTAGTAGTGTCCCTAAAAATTTTGTGGTTGCACTCTTTCCATAAAATCCAACTCAAACATGGTATATTTTGCTTCCATAATTCCATAAGCCAAGGATGTGTGAAGGTTGGGTTCCAGCTGAGGATTACTTCTTTAAGGTCAAAAATATAGACCCATTCAATACCAAAGTTATTAAGTATTATGCCCCATAATTTCCAGGCAAAATCACAGTGGATGAAGAGGTGTGAAACTGATTCCTCTTTTGAACCACACAAAAAACATCTGTTAACTAGGGTAAACCCTCTCTTTTGAATATTATCCTATGTTAGGATTTTGTTATGAGCAACAGCCCACCAGAACATGTTAATTTTTGGAATAAGTTTATAATTCCAAACCTTTTTCCATACATCTTTATTCTGAGCCTCCGGAATTTAATGTTATTAGGTTTAGTTTTTTATCATTTACCTCCTCTACATAGTGGCATCATCAATCTAGAAATGTTTTTGAGATCTCCAATGAATATCTAGAAATGTTTCCAAGTTCTTCAATGAAGATTTGATGAAACACAACTTCATTAAGGTAATGAGTAGTGTAGAAAAGTGCAATGAAGTAATGAAGTGGCATTCAATTTTTTTTTTTGGTAATACAAGGAATATGCATGTGTTCCTTTTATAAAATGTGTACACACTATAACACATACACATTATTGACATTATAACATGTACACATTATGGATCAGCATCCCAAGCCTAAAATTCAAATAATGCATACAAATTATTGGAAATGTCCATATAATTATCCCCCAACTTTGTGCATATACCCTAAACATTGTCTATGAATACCCCTACTTGGGTGGGTGATCTGAAACCATCTTGATTTCATCTTAGTTCCATTGAATCAATCCATCTTGATCTTATTCCCTCATCCTATTTCCATTCTTTGATCTTGATTTTAGTTTATCAGTGGAATAAATGATTTAAAATGCCATATTTCATATAAAGTTTCAAGATGATTATTTAGATTTGATAACCATTAGTACATTTAGGATGAGTAGATCTTAGATTAGATTACACATGATTTACTTAAATGATGGTTTTTAAAACTTCATCTTTTATATTTTTATTAATTCTATACCATTTGGCCTACTGATATGCCATTCATGTTTTCAACCCTATTATTGTTTTGTACAAATTTCTGCTAGGTTTGAACTACATTGACCTGAGGTCCTTTTATATTATGTAAGCAATGCTTAGTTTCTGAGGTCAAATTGATCACCCCTTTTCCATGATCTTTCTATTTTGTGATTAATTTAAGTGATACTCTCACCATTTTATGAATGATTTAATCCCCACCTCACCATATTGTGAGTGATTTAAGCCAACCTTTTCATTTAATGAGTGATTTAAGCCACACTCTCATCATTTTACAAGGACCTTAAGTCATGATCTCACTATTTTATGAGATAACCAACTTTGTATCTCATAATCCTCCATTGAGTTGAGATTCCAAAACCTAAAAACATTCAAAATAGTTTGAAAAACCCTAAAAATTTGAAAAATCCCAAAAACAACCTAAAAATCAAAAAGTTCCATAAAAGGTTTTAAAATTTCCATGAAATATATATAGCAACAAAATTTCTACTTGCATTGTCATCCTATTTGCCAATGGAATTTCCTCTATTTTGGATGGTGAAATTTATTTCATTTATCGAGTGAGAACCCCTTATCCAACCATGGTCATTCCCATTTACCATTACCATTCCTGATTGTGTTCACTCTCACATTGGGGAGAACTACATCTACTTGAGGTCCACACATACTATGTATGCATCAATTGGATGCATGTGGAATCTTAGGTTAGCTTGGATAGTCTCATCAATAATTAAAATCTCATTAACATTTACCTAATAATTCTCTCACCATTTTGTGAGTTTGAATTTTCCCATTTCTCTAAAATCAAATATCTTACTTTTTATAATTTTTATTCTATCCCATATCCTTAGGAGAACTATATTTGGCATAAATTCCATAGGAATATTTAGGAAACATCCACTTGTATGGAGCATTTGGAGTTAGCTTGGCCACTCCTTCCTTTTTATTCTATTCCCCCCTTCTGTTTAAGTTACCAGCTTATCTTGTTAATTGTCCTCTAGATCTTAGAAGCCACATTTCCAAGAGTAACGTCTTATGTTCACACACACAAAAAAATTAATTAATTGATTATTTTATAATGTGTTTTTGTGTTGGTTTATAATTATTATATTTGATTGTTCTTGGTGCATTTGTTTTAGTAAATGGATGTTCTATGTTTATTTTCTTTCAGTTTGTGTTTAATTTTTTCTTTGCATGTTTATTTATTTCCCTTTTCTATTGTCAACTTAACTTAGTCCATTATGTTGGTAAGGTAATTATCATGGTGCTTCCTATTATGAAATTATACTTGAGTCTATCAATTGGTCTTTGACAACATTGTCATCATGGTTTTTATCATTAGTGCATTGTTTTAATTTGTTTATTAGATCAGGGTTAGTCCCTATTCCCATTATGGCTTGGTCATAATGGTCTTTTATATCATGGTGCATACCATATTTGTGCTATATAAAAAAAATAAGATGCTATAAGTCTAATAATCAATGCTACAACAAGATCTCTCCTTGTCTACTATCCCCTAATAAATTCATTCAAATGCATAATCATCATTTATCAAAGTACAAATCCACCTGACTAGGGAAAACCATTGAGATTGATCAATAATCAAATTCACCCTACTGGGGAAAATTATTGTATCCATGATCAAATATTCCCTACCAGGGCACATTATTATGATCAAATAGAACCACCCTTTTTGGGGACATGTCTATCATTTCTTTCATTCTAAATTTTTCCTTTCTTTTTTGAGGGGTCATCTATTTCAACTTCTTCCCTAACCATTCCCTTGAGGGGGCATCTAGGGATAATCAAGAACTCTTTGGGGCATCAATATAAGTAAACCATAACTCATAAAATTTATAAAAACATAAGAGTGAAAGACATCATTCTTCAAGAATTATTACAAATTATTCTTGATGACTTTTTAAATCTTTTCAAATACATTACAGTGCCTAGCGTCTCATAAACACCTTCTAAAACAAGGGAAAAATGTAGACACTTAATTTTATCCACTTTCATGTCTAAATTTTGTTCAAAATGAATTCTTACAATCACATATAAGCTTAATTAGAAATATCCAACTGGACCAAATTTACCTCTATAACTACCAATTTAACCCAAAATCATAATGATACATTCCTAACTAGGGAAATAGATCATCTTGCATTATTTATCTTATCTATTATATCCTAAATTAAATTAACCCTTTGAAAGTGTCTTTATATACCAATTAAGTGAATATTTTATTGACAAAGAAACATTTCAAACTGTACCTTTCTTATAATTACCAATTAATCACCTTAATTAATTATCTTAATTATTCTCTGTATTGATCGGTCAATTGTAGTTGGGAAAAAGAGTAGGATTGGAAAGTGGGACTAGATTTCACCACCTATACGATATTTCAAAATACATTTAGATGGAGTATCTAAGAGGAATCTAAGAGCTTTAGGAGCTAGTTATATAATTTGGGATTGCAGTGGATCTCTCATTTGAGTAATGTCTAAGAAAATATAGGATGGGACAAATAATGAAGTGGAAGCACATGAGTTAGCAAGTGGGATTGATCTTGAAATCTAGTGCACCATTCAAAAATTAATGGTGAAAGGTGATTTTTAGTTCATTAGATTAGTTATGAAAAATAAATAGGCCACTTCTTGGCACCTAGAAAACATATTGTCAAATACCTAGGAAAAATTGGAGGCTTTCTCTTCAATGGAGTTTAAACATTGCTTCTAAGAAGCAAAAATGGTAGCTGATTTCATTACAAATTATGGAATTGACCAAGCTAAAACTTGTAGGGTTGATAACATGAGAGAGGCATGGGATGACTTCCCATCGATCTCCCTTATTGAGTTGGGTTGACTTGTTGACTCGTTATCTCCTTTATATCATTATGTATTTATTTTGTCAAAAAGCAATTTCAAAATTAGTGTGTTTGGAAGGGATTTACTTTAGCAACATTTTAATATAGTTTGGCGATGCCTGTAATGATCGATTTTTCTCCAGTGTAATCTTTCATGATGTTCCTACCAAATCCCCCTCATAAAAATTTGATCAACTAGGGAAATCAATCATTAATGAAGATCTGGTGTTTTTATTGGATGTAATGGAGGTAATACACAACATGAGGGAGTAGATAGACTTCCCTCGTGCACATTATGTTCTTGGTTTCTTGGCTTTTTTAGCAGGCCAAGGAGAATGTTTAATCACTACCCCACTTTTTCCTATTTCCATTGGTTATTAGCTCTAAGATCTTATGATTGAGAAAATCACCAAAATATCCCTAGCCACATCATGCATTTATGATGGTAGTCAGGCATGGGAAATGGCCTTAAATGGCTCAATCTTAAGAGCCTGTTTGAAGCATATCTTTTAGATGTTAATGGAAGATGTCTTTGAATCTATCTCAAATGTTCTTAGGTAGGATTTTTTGATGCAAGGAGTCCATTATAGGGTTAACTCTAAGATTATGGCCATATTTGCATCAAATTTAATTTTTCTAGTATCTAACTTAGAGGTGGTGGTGAGGGTGGTCTCTTTCTTTGTGTGGCTAGAGCTCCATGTTAGGTTAGTTAATAAAATTGTATTGCATGATCTGTATCCTATCCCTAATCTATTTTTTTCAAGCACAAATGGCCTTGGGCTTGTTCTTGAAATGGATTTTAGGGTGTTGGAAACTTGATTTATGGTTCTCTTGGGTTTTGTGGAGGATTTAAGAATAAAGGTCAATTCTTAAGATCCCTTAGAAGGGAAGTTTATTTTTATGCCACCCATGACTCATTTACAAAGCCCAATCTTAAAAATCTCCAAACTAATAGCAAACTATCATGATATGACTTAGGTTGATGTGATAAACAAGTTGATTAAATGTGTTTCTAGGGGTTAGGTAATTACACCTCATTGGTTCAAAAAATCTTTGATCATGGAAATTGGGTTGGACTCTCCTACTATCACCAACACCTCTTTGGCATCTACTTCAAAGAGTAAAGGTCCAAGAAAGTAGTTTTAGTGTGAATTATTGGGGGAGATGGTAGATAATGTTTACAAAGGCCATGAGCTCATCTTCTTGGATGACATTGATGATGAGATTCAAGTTGGAGTCAACTTCTAAGGATAGTTTGCATCCTCATTATTTCTATTTTTCTAGTTTGGTCCTTTCTATGTTTATCTTGTTGTGGTATTTTATTTTTTGGTTATGGTGTCTTACGTATCCTAGTTTCTTGGGGTCTCATGTTTGGATATTTATAGTTGGCCTTTCTATGGTTCTGGTTTTGAGTTTATGCCTACATGATGTTTATTGTAAACCTCTTTACTTTGGGATGGGGGCCTCTAATAAAAACCTCATAATTATCCTAATTATTCCTCTAAATGGGAAAATCCATGGATTTGAATTATGTTATTTTTCTAAAATCAAAATTAAATTATTGCCTCATATAGGTGATGTCATTGGGGCAAGTCAATGGAACTAAGTGGAGTGTGGGCAAGGTGGATTATGACATGACCACTTACACACACTCTTACATCTCTTAAACCCTTCTTACACACTCTTCCCCTCTCACACACTCAAGAGGACAAGTTATTACTCTTTCCTTCTAAAGTGCTTTATATACTCCAAAAAGGTCTTAAATGGCCTCTCTTATGCACTCCAAAGGTTTTATCATGGATTTGAGGATTGATCCTCAACAATCCATCTTAGAACAAGATGAATAGTCCATATTGATTTAATAAATCTATAAATATAACCCTCACACCTCTCATTTCATCAAGATTCCTAATGTAAACTTACTCTACTTGATTATTCCAAGAAGCTTCATCAACTCTCTCACTCATGCCAAACCAAATCCAAGATCAAGTGTAGATAAGAGAGGTGATTCTCATGAAATTATTCAAGCATCTACAAATATTTATACATCTATAAGCTAAGCTCAACCTCTTTAGATCAATTTTCAAGCTTATCTTCAAGGGAGGTATAAATGTCATGTTTATTTTCCAATATTGCATTTCTTGCTTGATTATCACATAGATCAACCCAGGGATTAGGTTTGAGAAGTTATGTATTCAATTTGTATGGATTATTTCACTAACAATTATTTAATCTATCTTAGATTCATGATCTATACTATGTGATATTCTATGATTGGTACCATGATCTTTATCATACACATTATTATTTATGGTATTAATATGCCTAGTGCCTATGTTGTCATGGCCTTTACTATCTATCTATGTAAGCATGATATTTATGTATGTTTTATTGATTTATTTAGTCCTCCTCAGAGTACCATTATGACATTAAGGGAATATTATTTCTTCTTATCTTAATTTTACACTTGGAATCAATGTACCTTCATATATCTCCTCTAATTTATAGAAAATTGGTTAGATGGATATCTACATTGCATGGTTACTTTTTTTTTCTGCTTGGAAGAAATGTACCCTCATATATCTCCTCTAGTTTATATAAAAAATGTTATATTGATATCTATGTTGCCTTCATATTTCATGTTAGATGGATACCTACATTGCATGGTTACTTTTTGATTGTTATTTTTTTAATTATGTGTGTGCCTATTATTGTTTGATTGTGTTAATGTGTATGTATGTGCATGTTTAGACATGTGGTATATCAATGTATTATCTATAACCTATCCCTAAAATATCTTTAACTTTTCATACCATGCCATTTGTCGTTCCATCATGTACAATGAGATATATGTCATTACATGATGATTTCCTATATCTATATGTACCCATATATTTTTGTGCTTTTTTAAGGATATACTATGCTATATTTTATGATTGGTACTGTGATCTTTATCATACACATTATTATTTATGGTATTAATATTCTTGGTGCCTACATTGTTATGGCCTTTACCATCCATATATTCATGCATGTTTTTTGTGTATATTTCATTGATTTATTTAGTCCTCCTAGGAACACCATTGTGACATTAGGGACATGCTGTCTATTCTTATCTTGCTTTCCCACTTGGAAGTAATGTGCCCTCATATATATCCTCTAATTTATTACTATATATATCTTATGTATATTGAAAATTAATTAAGAAATTTTATCTACTGATATCTATCTCACCCTCATATTAGGATGCACATCTTATAGTTGAATGATACATACAATTTTTCAATGGTTACATATAAGTGTTTATGTACAAATTTTCAAAGATTTAACCATGTTTCAACCATATTATTTGTAATGACACATGGTGAATTTCATTATTTGTTTTGAGATGAATGATTGAAGGAACAAGTTTTATAATCTCTCACCTTGAAAAGGGTCATATATCCAAATAATTTTAGATTGAGAAAAATGCTTTCAAGATTGAGAAAATATATTTATAGTGTTTGAGAAATATTGAATGAAATTGAGTGGAATCTACTAAAATATTGAGTTAAATTATTGTATTTGAGTGATTTTTATTGAAACAAAGGATACATAAATGACCAATATGAAATTAATCTACATTGGATCAAGTGTTAGAAGATGTTATTTTTGTTATGGAAACATAGTTCACATACAAGTATGTGTATTCATTCATATGCTCTTTGTTTTTGTTTTTAATTTTTATTTCATTTTTAGTATTAACTACAACATGATATGATGTTGATTACTTGTTATCAATTGAAAATAACTTTTAGGTATTGTATATTTTCAAATAAATTTGACATCACATGTGGGTGGAGTCCTTTGAAAGCATCATTTGATGCATCCATTATTCCTTAGGTAGGTCAAGGGACATGCTTCAATTTATTATTATTTTTTACTTTGATACACATATAATTTCACATGACATATGCACATCAAATTAGTATTATGTAGACACTTATTTTGAGTACAAAATTAATTTTGATAATATATTTTCTATGTTTTGTCACATTTGGTCTACTTATGTATATTTGACTATTTTTAGATATTTCTTACCTCACATTAGACATTGTTTGACATTTGAGCCCTCTATATATCTTAAAATTTCATCTATTTTCATATTTGAGCCTTATTATCTATTTTCCAAGCTAATTTTCCTCATTCTAGACATATTTTTCTCCATTGATAGATTTAACACTTATAAGTGAAATGTTGATTCTGTGATGATTAGGTTTGGCATCCTCTATATTTTTTGGGTCTTTCCACATTGGTATAATTTAAATCACCTTTGATTTCACTTATTTCAATTTTCCATGGCTAATGATAACATGTACCATACCCTCAAGATATATATATATATATATATATATATATATATATATATAAATATCATTCCTTATAATTCTACCAAGTGTTAAGAATCATTCAAGGATTGAGAAATCCTTCTCCATTATTCAAATTAGATCCTTCATTGATCACATATATTGTTACTCTTGAGATTAAACTATTATCTTGATACTTGAACAATATTCAAGTCATTGTGACATCATCCACTTGTATCAATTTAGGTGAAATTTTATGTAGTTATATTTCACATCACTAGGGAGAGGAGGCAAATCCATCACTTGAAATTACACTCAAATCCATAAGAGAACCACATTATGTGATCAAGGTTTAAAATAAAGGGGAAATTAGCCTTGTGTTAATCTCATAAAACAAATGAAATAAACACACTATATTCTAGACACTAGGGAGAGCGTAGATGACAAAACTAAATGAAAGCATAATAAAAACATAAAATCAACAAGTCTTTACCTTTCTTGGATCTCCAAATGGCTTACTTAGCTTGTGCATCAAGAATTATTTGAAAATGAAGTTTTATTAGATCATTCTCTCGTTGTTACCTTGGCTTTGATTTTTTTTGGCTTAATATTTGGGCATGATAACACTACTTGCATGAGTCTTATGGAGAAAATCCTACATAATAACTCTACAATATCCAATCTTGTTAAAGATATTTATGCATAATAACTTTACACCAAAATATCTTAGAATTTAATAGGCAAGGCCTTGTATTTATAGCCTTAGAAATTAACTGTCACGTAAGGTGAGTTAAGGTTGAGTTTAGGCTTGAAATGGGTTCAAACTAAACCTAGGTGAGTTAAAACTAACTCTAGTTGAGTTAATAGTTTTCATGTAATTACAATTTGCAGTTAATAGACATGGATCTCAAATTAAATATTTTAGGATATTTTAAAATATCTTAACAACTCATAAAAGTAATGATGAAAGGATTGGATATTTTAATTTTCTTTTTTAGATATTCATTAATTACAAATGGATAATTCAACTACGCATTTAATCTTGTTTAACTTGTTAATTTATTTTGATTAGCCTTTTTATTCTTTCAATATTTGATTGAGTGTGCAAGTGCCCCACTTAATATATCCATAGGCCAAATTGATAGTTGTGATGTCGTAAAGTGATTAGGGATGAATCTTTGAGAGATTATTATTAAATACAATAAAATACCCAAATTAGGGATGTGTCAAAATGATTCTAAGCTTTGATGAATGATACATAAGCAAATTTAAGACATTTAGTTATTTCTAGGCTTAATTTGCAATGTTTGGTAGGAATCAGTCTGATGTTTGGTTAGAATCTAGTTGTGGCCATTTTTAGGTGTCTATAGTTTGCCCCTATTTGGGAAGGTATTGTAAGCTATAGGAATAGTAACATCTTCTCAAATAATGAAAAATTACATTAGAATATGAAGGTAATTATTGAAGAAGAAGATCCAAAAAATGTTTGGGAAGCCTATAATGATACCCCCTTGAGGGAGTGGTTGACACATAAAATTGATAGTCAGTCCCTTGAAAAGAAGCAAGAAAAAGAATGAAATTAACCCATGGGTGAGATTAATCTAATAAATATAATGCTTGCATGAATTGATTTAAAAATAAGTACTAATTTGATCAAAGGTGGTTAAAATCAGTAGCAAAGGTGAAGACACTAATTTACCCAAATGAGGTTATAATCAGTGGCACATGCACATACCCTAGTAGGGCAAATGAATCAAAATGATGATTTATCCATAGGTGGTTATAATCATTAAGATGACTTGGATTGAATAATGATGTTTTTATTGTGCCCTAGTAGGGAATATTGGTAATCATAACTCAAGGAGATAACCTACCATATAGACTAAATATGAGCGGGTGAAAACATAGATGCAATGGTCTAATGATTGAAGAAGCCAAAAATAACCAGGCATATGAGGATGCACAAAGTGATGAAAGAGATGATTAGAGGAATAAGAAATGATCAATGTGAATGATTTGGTTGTACCTACCAATCTAGAGATGTTCATCCTTATTAGCATTGATACAACTAGAATGGTCAATGGGTTGATTTGATCAAGGAGGGTGGGAGGATTTACTAAGGTTACCAAGGAGAAGTTACTATAATTCTATTGCTTATAATATTTCCAAGCTAATTTTTGTTGTATCATGTAATGAGATACATCATGATACAAACACTATGATAACATAGCTAAAACATGCATAAGGAATGACTCTTGATCTAATAAATAATATAAAATAATGCACTAATGATAAAAACCATGATGATAATGTTGACGTATGAATATGGGTAGACTCAAGAATAATGTGAAAGGAATCACCTAATAAATGCATATAGCCTAAGTCTAGGCACAACAAGGAAAGCAAACAAATAGGCAAAAAAATAGACAAATAACAAACAAACACATAAACACACAAAAAATATCAAAATTAAAAGTAATTGAAAACATCATGTTATCAACCAAGTCAATATCTACGCATGAAGACTCAATGGAATGATAAAAAGGTAGTGCCCCTAAGAAAGGATATATGCAAAGGGAAGGTCATACACCCAATGCAAGTGGAATGGATTGGAACTAGTAATGTATTTGACCCAGTGGGGTGGATTGAGGATGACTTACTATGGTGAAACATGACAAATGTTTTTGGATTTATAGGCTATATATATCTCTAGAAGATTGTAAACCAATTTTTTAATGTTTAGGATTTTTAAATGTTTTTGAATATTTTTAGAATTTTTGAGGTATCTTAACTCATTATAGATTAACAAGATACCACTTGAAAAACAATGAGAACATTGGCTTAGGTTGCTCAAAAAATGGAGAGTATATGGAAAAGGGGGACTAAGGTGACCTCATTGTGAATTAAGCATGACCTATATAGTCCCATTCAAACCTCAATCCACAGTAGTTTTGTCTACACAAAAGGTAGTGAGACCTGACCATGTAGCTACAATTTCAAAAATTTAGGCAAATGATAATGGTAATGGTAAGGTGATGTGGTAATGTATGATAAAGGTGTTATTCCTAATTTTCCCAGAGGTAGTTATAATTAGTAATACAAGGTGGAATACTAATTTTCCCAAAGGTAATTATAATCAGTATCACTAGTCAAGCATAAATAAAATATGCAATTTCCATATACACTATCATACTACCATCATATACTGCTAGTTAAACATAGAATTTAAAAATTGATGAAACTAGATCAAATCCCTTCATAGAAGGTGTCCAAAGAACCAAAGAAACTAAGGTCAAAAGGGTTAGGTAGGGTAGGTTAAAACAAGTTTGGTCAATAGTGAAGGTATGGTATAATGGTTTATGATATGAAACTTTTTCAAGCATGATGATGTTATGAAAAATGGATAAAATGGTAATAGGGTTTCCCCCAAGTGATAAGGTAAGGTAAATGACAAGGTATGAAACAAGGGCAAGGCTAATAGCAAATGAAAATGACAAGGTAAATGGTTCTGGCAAGGTAAATTCTTTTTTTGTTCCTATTGATGTGGAGATGCATATCTTGATCAACATATGATAAAACTAGAATAACCAATCATGAAAATTGCTAGCCCATACCTCTTCTGAATAGTTGATCTATCAAGAACCTACTACAGATTTGGAGTCTAAGAATGTTGTTGTGATCTTCGTTGGTCATTGATTTTATTTCCTTAAAACTTTGAGAAAAGATGTATTATTAATATCTACAAAGGAAAGTGTAGCTAGGGATGGTAAATATGAGTAAATATTAGATGATAGGTCTAATTTGGCAATATAAAGGTGGATGATAATGGAATGTATAATAGTTGGGAAACAAATGAAGATTGGGGTTTTTAGGCACACATAATATTATTGATTCCACATTCACCATAACTTTAGTCATGGTAGGGACAAAGACTTGTGAATATTCTCTTATTAGGACCACCATATTTTTCTATTATTTGGGCCTAAGAGTAGCTACTAGCTAATTATGCTATAAATTGGAAGTTATATTGATGTTATCTTTGATAATGTCTTCATCAAGCAATTAAGAATTATTATACTCATTTATTGGTGCCTCAAAGAGGGTTTCACTAATAAAGTTGTATTTATTGTCCCATAACACCTTTGAAAAGGTTTCACCAAGGAATGTTGACTTTTAAATTTGATTGTCTTCTATCTCTTCAAATAAGGTTTCAATAGAAAATGTTGAGTTTGGATTTTGATTATCCCTTAGTGCCTCTAAAAAGGTTTCACTAGGAGAGTGTTTTTATTATGCATGAATATGGTATTTTTACCCTTGATATTCTTCAATTGATATGTCACCATAGATGCAGTTCAATAAGGTGTGATTCTATCAATCCCAATCAACATTTGTCAGATGTGGAATGTCAATATAATGGCTATGTTGGGTCGTGTTAATGACACGTGGAATGGTAATGAAATATAAATATTTATCACACTCCTTGTAGAATATACTAGGATAACTTATGTTTAATCTGAAGTAATCATACTCACAAACCATGGGAGGATCAAAAATATATTCAAATTGATCTATAAGGCATGTGTAACCAATATTGTAACAACCATGAATGTATTATAATTTCAAAGTTGAGTCTGAATCAAAGGGCTCTAAATCCAATGTTGAGACTAATGTTGAGTCCACTTCTAATGCTAAATCTGATGTTAGTTCAAGAATAAAACCTAACTTCAATGTTGATTCTTCATCTAGTGTGGATGCTGCTATAATGATGTCTTGTTGAATGTTTGGTATTAGGTAAGTAATGGCCTATGATGGCATAATGGGCTCCATAGAGACTAGTTTATCAAAGTGAGACTCATAAATGAGGGAGAAAAGGTCAAGAGATAACTCTAAAGAGACTAGTTTATTAAAGGGAGGCTCTTTAAAAATAGGACAATGATCGAGATAATGATTTGCCTAAAGGTAGTTATAATTATTAAGAAGTGGCTTAATAAAGATTGGATTATTAGAGTGAGACTTATAAATAATAAGGATCATATAAAAAGGTGATTCATAATACGTTGACTTGTCACAAGTAGGTGTTTAAATAAAAAAATCATGGATTGGTTGGTTCTCTTGTCCTTGGTTTACAAGTAGTTGTAAAATACCAATTTTGAACACATCTTGGTCTTCAAATGATTGGCTCTATTGGAGACATACTAAATAGATCTATTGTGGCTCAAAGGTTGTCATCAATTTTATAAAGTAGGGGAAGGTTGGCAATGGATGAAATATGATGGGTGGTTGGGTAATGTCCTCTTTATAAATAGTCTCATCTAAGATGGGATTAATAAAGACTAGTTGCCACTCTAGGATGGTAACTATGACCTGTCTAGTCATATTTACATAACCTTGTTGGGATAATAAGATACCATACTTGGAAGGGCCTAAAATGGTAATGGAAGGTAATTTCAAAGATTGGTTATTTTTGAGAGCCAATGGATGAGTCCCTAATATAGTAATGGTAGGGCATTATGAATATTGGTTTTTATTGAAAACCAAATGGTTCAAGGGCATGGTTTAGTAATGGTAGGTCATTATGAAGTTTGGTTATTTACATAAGCCAAAGGATGAGGTCTTAGAATGGTAATCCTTATATGCTATGGAGCTTGGTTATTTGCATAATCTGAGGGAGGGTTAATGGTATAGATATGGTATTAGGTACCATTAGCCATGAAAGGGTAAACTTGGTATGTTAATCAAATCAAATAAGGCATCACCACATACTGTACTTGAAGATCTTGGCTTTGTTCCCCATATTGAGTATTGTAAGGAAGATAAATATCTATCTCATAAACTACATCATCACCATAGGGGTCTTGAACAAATTCATCTTGTGTGAAAAAGTTATCATAACTTGGATTGTACATGGATCCATTACAAGTTTAATGAGACATATCCAAATCAATGATGAAAATTTCACAAAAAGGCCTAGAGTTATATAAACTATAAAAATCAAGGTCCAATGAATAAATGGTCCAAACATAGTCTAACTTGGTGCAAGGATTGGAGCTATATCTCCTAAGTTATCAATGCTAAAACTTGTTATAAAATAGTCTAATGTCAAATTTATAACATCAAATGTCTTAAAAAAATGGTCAATTAGATTATATGAAACTGAAATATCTAACTCTAGGTGCAAAGTATTTCAAACAAGTCTAAACTAGGTCTAAATAAATAAAAGTGAATGGGTCTTTCAAAAAAGGCACAAAAGCTAGGCTCAAAATAGGTATTGCTAGGTCTTTTGGAAAAGGCACAAAAGCTATACTTTAAACAAAATGAGGTCTAAAAGGCAAGAGATTTAACATAACAAATTTTAAACACTTTGACACAAACTAGGCATTTGGATTTTAAACACAAACTTGATCAATTGGTAAAAGAATGAAATAATAGGCAAAGGAAAGGTAGTTTGCTTCCCCAAATCTAGGAATAAAACATGTTTTTGATTTGAATAATAAATTAGGCTACATTACACAACCTAAAAGAGAAAGATCAATGTTTAGGCCAAAATTATGTAAGGCATAGATGAAAATCAATCAATGTTTGGATTTGAACTTGTCAAGCATATTTTGAACTTAACTTAGAAAACTAGGATTCTTAAACATACGACAAGCTAAACAATAATGAATGGCATAATGACACTAGGTATAGATTCAAAAGGCACACATGGATTTAGTTTTTAAATTAGAATTTGGATGTAAGATAACAAGTCCTTGAATAAATTTAAGTAACATAACAACATTATCATAGTTTAAAGATGTGATAAAATGTTTGCTTTAATACTCAAAGGCATAATAATCAAAATGAATTAGGCAGCGTAATGCCACCCTTTTCAAATAAGTGACACACACACAAATTTATCAAAAAACTAAGAGATATGGTGTCAAATGGATGGTGTAATGCCTTCTCAAACAAAGGAGTGATGTAGAAACAAAACTCATTTTTGATGCAATATAAAAAATAAATAGTTAGACATAAGACCAAGCAAGTAAAAAGGACAAAACAACATAAACACCTAAGTGTAATGTTCTAAATCCTAAAACTAACAAGGTTGCATAATACTATCAGATTAAGTCTATATACTCACTCTTAAGAGGATTTTAAATGTTAATCCAAGAAGTAAAAGCACATGAAAAATAGGGTTTTTATCTCTCAAGAGTTTGTACAACGACATGGAACTTTGAGTTACTCACCTTACATCAATAATATGTTTGCAACAAGTGGGGTTGTTCTAAACTATCATTTTTTGCTCATTTCTAAATGGTCCTAAGTGTAACAAAACTAGATATGCAATCACATCATTTGGATCCACGTGAACTAGTTTGTTGTGAAAATGTCTTATCCTTTTCCCAATCATTACATCTATCACTTTCTTAGTGTAGTGCAATGTCTGAGTTACTCCTACATTTTGAGGTTGAGTACCACTAATAGAGCTTGTTTTAACTGTTTAAAATAAATATCCTAGTGGGTCACCCTCAATTTATATACCCCACCATGGAGTATAGTTGAAATGATGTTGAGAGATGAATTCTTGGGTCAATGCTTCCTTAAATAACTTGTGAGGAGGTGATGAACTCCCACTCACAAGCCAAAATGCATGAAAATAAAGACAAGTGAAAAGATTTTATGGTCATTTTGGGCTCACCCAAACCATATAGATTTGGGGAGGGCCTTAACACCTTTATTTTCATGCTTTTACCCTAAAGTAATAAAGGCAAAGAATCAACATTTTTTATCAACCAAGCTCCCTAAAGGGGATGGTGGGAGAGCATACATGCATCACTTGTCTTGCCTAAACAAATAATTTCAACAAATAAGCATAAAACAAAAAAAATCTTATGATTATATAACTAAATGTGAAAGTTCATTTTATTTGACCAAAATGAAATATGTTGTGAAATTTGAAACCCTTGGCATTAATTGTTTGATTTTTTAAAAAACTTCAAAAATAACTAAGACATGAAAAGAACTAGGTTCGTTTTAAGTACCAAAGACAGTGTGTAATATTTAACCATGGTTAAAATTTGATTTTTCCACATTAGAACCTGTAAATTATTAGAGGGTTTGTCTACTTAGAAGCTCAGGTTTTCTATTTTCTATCTTAGAGATGGATCATCATTGATCCACATAGGGATCGATGTTAATTTAACAGATCATCAACATTTCTTATAAAAACACAAAAAACATAGGTTCATTTTGATAGAAAATGGTTAATAAAGCATGCTCAAAACCAAAATATCTCACTAGATCTTACAAGAAATAGGTTAGACAAATAATATGTAGGTCCTCAAATAGAGAATGATATCAAGTAAAATTAAGAAAAACCCTTGTCAGTTATGTTCCTATCATGTTCTATTTTTTACACAGAGATTATGGTTGATTTTAGTAATCAACATCAATTTAGAAAATCATCATCGATCCCTATCAATTTTGAAATAATTTGGTGTTGATCCATATAACATGTGAGTTTATAAATAGAAATATGTAAACAATGAGCTACAAACTTGAAACTTGAAGATTTTAAGTATCCATTTGAAAAAATAAAAGTAGCATATTAATCTCCTTAGTTATATGGGATGTTTGAGTCCCACTGGGCATGCCAACATGTGATCAATGTTTAGAATAGAGGGGAGGTTAGTCTGGTGTTAGTCTCATAAAATAAGTAAAATAAACACACTAAAATCCTAACACCTCTAGCCTAGACACTAGGGAGATCTTAGGTAACAAAACTAAATGAAAGCACAACAAAAACATAAAATAAATAACTCTTTTACCTTCTTTGGAGATCCAAATGGCTTGTTGAATGGCTTGCTTGGTTTGTACATCAAAAATTATTTGACAATGAAGCTTGATTGGATCATTCTCTCCTTGGCACCTTGGATTTGATGTTGCTTGGCTTAAGATTTGGACATGGTAACACTATTTGCATGATTCTTATTAAACAAATCCTACATAATAACTCTACAATATCTAAGCTTGTTGAAGATATTTGTGAATAATAACTTTGCATCAAAATAGTTTAGAATTCAATAGGCAAGGCCTTCTATTTATATCCTTAGGAATTAACTCTCACCCAAGGTGAGTTAAGGTTGATTTTAGGCTTGGAATGGGTTCAAACTAAATCTAGGTGAGTTAAAATTAATTCCAATTGAGTTAATAATTGTCATGTAACTATGATTTGTAATTATTAGACATGGTTCTCAAATTAGATATTTTAGGATAATTTCAAAGAACTTGACAACTCATAAAGGCAATTATGAAAGAATTGGATATTTTGAATTTCCTTTTAAAGATATTCATTAATTGCAAATGGATAATTCAAATAAGCATTTTTTCTTGTTTAGATTGTTAATGGATTTTGATTAGCCTTGTTTCTCTTTCAGGATTTGATTAAGTGTGTAAGTGCTTCACTTAAATGCCCATAGGCCAAATTGAAAGTTTTGATGTTGCAAGGTGATTAGGGATGAATTCATGAGAGTTTATTATTGTAAATGATAGAATACCCAAATTAGGGATGTCTCAATATGATTATGAGCTTTGATGAATGATGCACAAGTAAATTTGGGATGTTTAGTGATTTCTATGCTTAATTTGTAATGGTTGGTAGGAACTGGTCTGAAGTATGGTCAAAAGCTAGTTGTGGCCTATTTTAGGTAACTACACATTGATTCTGATTTCAAGTGTATGAAATATATAGCTACACTTCCTTGAGGGCTATTCTGAATCAACTAGCTTTTCACATACCTATTTTGTGATAATTTTTCAATGGCTAAGTCAAAGAATGAAAAGAAGAAAAATTTAAAAAAATATACATATTTATTTTTAATTTTTATTTCACATTGTTATATGACACCTAACAAAGTGTACATTTATATATAAAAATATAGAACCTTAAAATTAGTAGGGTATAGATTCAATAGTTTAGAATAGATTCAAAATTTGTAGAGGTGATCTATTAAATCCACCCTAGGCATATTCAGTGGTCCCTGTTGGAGTGACAATTTGTTTGTTGACAATTAGATATCTATATTTGACACAGGCTTATATCTTCACTTCCCGATCATTTTTCTATCTTCAAAATTCTAAGATTTGGCCCAACTAGGTCAAATATCTCTCTTTTATTCTTTTGTTGTTATTTTTTATTTCAATTATTTTTTCTTATTTTTTCCTATTTTTAAACTGTATTTACATTAAAACCCCTTGTGCTTCTTATTTACTTTAATGTGCATTAGATTATTTCCCATAATGCACCATTTAGGTAAAACACAATGAACATATCATTTAGTTATGATTGTGTAATTGAAATTTAAAAAAAAAAGAAAATAAAAAAATAAAAACAAATAGAGAAAAAAAGACATATAGTAAAGTTTCAATCTATTATACTAAATGTGAAAACCAAAAATGTGAAAAATAATTGAATTAAATACAAAATTTCCTTGATATTTTGGGGTTGGTTTGTTGTTGAAAGACTTCAATTGGTTGAAATGAATTCTTGTTTTTGTAGGCCCATGTGGTTATGATCTTCAATGCTAGAAAGAGTAAATGTTGATGTTTGCAAAGTGTAACTATTTGATAAATGAAGATTATTGTTAGGAAAAGATTTTTTTTTTGGTTTAGCTCACCTACTAATTTTTTTTTGATTTTTAGGTTTTTTCTTTTGTGAAATCCTCTAATACATATTGTATCAAATTCAAATGTCATTAAACAACTCTCTACACATTGTATTAAAGAGGAAATGTTGCATAAGCATGAAAGAGGAATGAAGGGATGCAAAAGTGTACAAACACTTTTTTATTTTTATTTTTTTGGTTTGTTGTGGATATATATATATATATATATATATATATATATATATATATATATATATATATATATATATATAGAAAATGCAAAAAAGTACATACCTATATGAATATAGTGGAATTCATTTACAGGAGTGACATGAAGGAAAAACTATAAAAACAAAATACAAAGGAGTTTTTTATGTATAGATGCCATGAGAATAAAAATGTTTAGGCATTAGTAGAGGTGTTTTTAAATCAAGAGTAATGGTGTTGTACATGGATTGATTTCTATTGGGCATGATCTATCATGAATTTGTTTTCCCCAATTTTCTTACAATATTTATAGCTATAAATAATTCTAAAACGTAAATATATGGCATTGAAATTTTAGTTCATTCACATTGATATTGTTTTTTAATAATTTATTAAGTCAGTTTTTGTTAGGGTACATTATTCACATTTTTTACAATTTATAATATATCCACATTGTGGTATTGTCAAATTTTTATAATTCTTTCAAATTATAATTTTTTTATATTGTATATTTTTTATAATTTATAGTTTATATTTTTTATTTTAATGTAATATTTATGAAAGTTTTTATAACTTTTTATATATTATTATTTTTCAAATAAAAGTTTTAAGTAGAAAATATTATTTAATTGTTACAATAATAAATTGTAAAATATCTTTTTAAAAACTATAGAATTTCATAATTAATGTTCTTTTAATGTCATTTAATTTTTTTTGTATGTGTTATTGTATATACACATGATACTATTAAAATTAAATAATTATTTTTAAAATCAATTTATTAAATTTAGTTAGATTTATATTTTTTTTTTCAAAATAGAATAATAATATTAAAAAGATTAAGGATTATCCACCAAAAAAAGAGTAGAAAGAAAACAGAAAAAAGGAGAGGAAAGAAAGATTATTATATATCTATTGATTATGAAGTTGATTAATATATATATTATTTTCTATAATATGACAAATAATATTTGATATTAGATACATAATATTTGGTTCAACTATTAGAAAAACTCATGCTTATCTTACTAAACTTGAGAATTTTTGAGAAATCTAAATATAGAGGTTCTCAAATAGAGACAAGATCCTTTTTTACTCCACAAACTCACACATGATTCAAATGAAATATAACCAACTTTCATAAACTTAATAACCGACTCACACCAAATAGAATTAATAACATGAGTCACTCAACAAACCATGTGATAAAAAAAATTGATATTGACATAAATTATATAATTAAATAAATATGATAGATAATTCAGGTCCATATCTATTAGGAAGTAACTGAAGTTACAAATAATGAGGAATGCTAACATTCTGAAAAGGATAATGTTGGTGCATGAGGAGCTCAGATTAATACATCATCTTCAACAAAATTTATAAACTACTATTGCCCCAAAGGTGCAAAGTTACATTACAAGATTAATTTTTTTAATTATTATTATTGGTTAATGTATGAAATAATGAATAACAATAATAATAATAAATAATACATAGCTAATAAATTTATAGATTTGTGTAGTGACCAAATAAAATATAAGTATGAAGAATTTAGTAGTTTTAATATAGTAGCGAGTATTTAGATTTAATCTTAGAATTTCATATCTTTAATAAATAAATTACACATTTGACATAAATTATTTGTATAAAATTGATATAAGTAATATTAAATAATGTAGGATAAATTTAAAGAGCTGAGTTTTGTTGAATTTTTCTCATAATAAATTATGTTGTGTAATAAGATATCATCATGTGCAAATATAAAATATGTGTATATTATACTCTCATCAAATAAAATATAAGAAAAGAAAGAGAAAGTAGATAAATTATTATAAAATTAAATATTTATTGAGAACAAATTGAACATCTTTATACAACATTATACAAACTAACAATTCATAATTAAAACTAAGTAACTGATAGTAACAAATGTATTATATTTTCTTAAAATTTCCATTCACAACAATAAAGAATGATGAAGGCACATCAAATTGTTATTTTTTGTTCTTGACATTTCCCACATAATATAATTCTATTTTATATTTATTTTGGATGGTAAAATATTTCATTATTTTTGTATAGTAGTTAATTTATAAATGAATTTTAAATTTAGATTATAGCTGATCATGTATGCATGTAGACAACATTACATTCTATCTTATTTTGGGAAAAATATTATCTCTTTTGTTGTGAGATAGATCCATAGGAAGCTTAAAATGGAGAAAGGTAAAATGTTTACAAATTGAATTTTCAAAAAAAAAATTCAAGGAAAAACATCTTTCTCATACTCAAGTCAAAGAACAAAGGTTTCCTTTGTTATTGTTTTGAGTATCAAACCTATAGACAAACTTTGTTTTCTTCTAGTTTTTTTTTAAAATAAAAAAAAGGTCTTTAGATAATCTAACAAAAGTCGATTATGAAAGGAATTGATAAATAATAGAAACATTCCCTTAAAATGTCGCATGAGTGCACAAAACTTATATGGGAATAAACCACTAATTAAAATCATTGGGTGGGTGTCCATCTATGTGTAGATAGTCCAAAAGAAAAAACATGCAACATGAAGGAAATACTTCCCATGTGGAAAAAAAAGTAGGCTCAAAATGTAGGAGGTCACATTTTTTTTATTACAAACATGGTAGCCAGTATAGTCTTAATTTTAAAATGGAGAAAGGTAAAATGTGTACAAATTGAATTTTCAGCAAAATTTTCAAGGAAAAACATCTTTCTCATACTCAAGTCAAAGAACAGTCAAAGAACAAAGGTTTCCTTTGTTATAGTTTTGAGTATCAGACCTATAGACAAACTTTGTTTTCTTCCACTTTTTTTAAAAATTAAAAAAATGTCTTTAGATCATCTAACAAAAGTGGATTATGAAAGGAATTGATAAACAATAGAAACATTCCCTTAAAATGTCGCATGAGTGTACAAAACTTTTGTGGGAATAAACCACTAATTAAAATCATTAGGTGGGTGTCCATCTATGTGTAGATAGTCCAACATAAAAAACATGCCACATGAAGGAAATACTTCCCATGTGGAAAAAAAAAGTAGGCTCAAAGTGTAGGAGGTCATATTTTTTTTATTACAAACATGATAGCTAGTATAGTCTTAATTTTAAAATTTGGTTGATTAATAAATAATAAAACCTAAAAAATACTCTCAAAATGAGGGGCCTACTTACCCAAATAATAATGGCATAATCTTAAATCCTTCTTCAAGCTTGGCCATTAGTAACTCTTAACACCATGTTAACATCATGATCAATAAAAGAAAAAATTAAGTAAATAAAATGTTTTTCAAGATTGTAGTTTAAATTACAAAGTCAATTCATAATTTTAATTGGAAATTATTTTTTGCCTATATGTAGATTTCACTTTCATCAATTAAAAAATTATAAACAAAAAATAAAATAAATATGATATCATAAAATTAAGTTTTTGTTAGGAACAAATTTAAAAAAGTTATACATCTCTATACTAATTAGCAGTTATAATTAAATTTGAGTAGCAAACATTAACAAATGGTTCATATTATTTTAGGATCATTTTTCACAAATTATGTTCCAAATAAAATATCCATAGGTTTTGTTGTGAAAATAATAAAACCTATGTATTATATATATATATATATATATATATATATATATATATATATATATATATATATATATATATATATATATATAGATATATATATAAGTGGATCAATATCAACACATTACAGAATGCAATATTAGAAAAGTAATATGTGAAATTTAACATAGTACACTAAATTATGGATTACAAAAAATTGGAGGATATAAAGATAAGACTTAATGACATGTGCAATCTATAATTTATTAAAACCTCTATAATAGTGGTCATATGCCATCTCACAAAGAAAACTGTACAAACACTAGAGCTCTAGATATGTTGTATGGACCTTATCCATGAGGTCAAGCATGACATAAACCTATTCATATTAAAAATGTGCATGCAAGAGATTCGTTGATGCCAATCTAGACATGTTCATACATGTAACGACTATAGTACTTGTAAGAAATTGAACTTGATAAACCAAAGAAAGACGTGCATCTACTTTCATAGGAACAAGTAGAACTAAGTTTGTAGAATTTTGAGCATTAAGAAGGGGGTGCCAAGAGAGTAAGAGTGGTACCAATTACATTGGGATAAATCATAAAAATATCATCACTATTTTCTACAATAATTTAAAACGTTTCATAAATATTCATCTTATTCGGAAAACCTGAAAATAAATTCAATAGAAAATATATAACAAATTGTAATCCACACATTATGATTCTCCACTAGATTCATATTACTAAGGAAAAAATAAATAAATGTAAAAAATAACATTATTATATACTTAAATTATATGTAATACATGTGGAAGCACATAGAAATGGGTAAAAGATCAAAAAGATAATTATAAAAAATATGTAGACATTGAATAGAAAGAATGAAATAAGAAAATTAAAAAGTAGTAAGGGAAAATAAATGTGATAGCTTCTTTGACCATTTGAAAAATAAATCATCTTATTATAGTTACAATAATATTGCATATAATTTAAAAAATAAATTTAAGTCGTAATGTGGAAAATTATAATATTATGTATTTTTTAATATAATATTAAACTGAAATGAAACTATTATGATTTTTTAAATAATTTATATATTTTTTTATAAATATAAATATTTTTTATTTATTAGATATTTAGTGAAAGAGGTTTTGAATAAATTTTAGTTATTTTCTTTTATCTTTTTAATATTTATATATTTATTATCTTTCATTTTTGCATACTAATTGAAAGAAAATTTAGGTTAATTATGCATTTTTGAGAGTTATCACACTCGTGATACTACATGAAATGTTAAGTCCTATCGATTAATTTTTCCAAAATCTATTTTTCTTTGTATGATATCATGCCTTGTGATTTATGTATTATTAATGCTTGTGCAAATTTTAGTGGCATTTATCAATTGTTTCTTCATATGATAAGAGGATTTGGTAAATGTGTGGGGTTATTTTTATCCCACAAGGACCATAATAGTTTTCAAAGTTTATAACTACATATGTGGACAAAGATGGGGGTTTTGAGTATGCGCTATGAACAATTTGAAAAAACTCTCCAATAATTCCATTGACAAACCTTGTCTATACCCATAAATTAGATGTCAAAATATTTTTGGCTCTTTTTCATCAAAGCATTGTACACTCCAATTGAGTGTTATTCAATTTTAGTGAAGGTTGTTGTTTGTTCTACTCTTATTTACTCAATGTAATTGGAACGTTTAAAAATTTACACATTTATTTATTGTACAATGTTGCTAATTTTTTTTAGCATACAAGTGTGTTGATTTTTTAAAAAGTAATGGTTATTCTGGAGAGATGAAGGTTTCAGTTCTTAGAATAAGAATAATAAAGTCCTCATTTGTTAGTGTTGTGTTTCTGATGTTACTTTAATTTTTTTGGAATGATACCTAGGCAACATTATAGCTTTATTGGTGAAAGTTTGTGTCTAATTTTATAACTATGCCAAACATGACCCAAATGTTTGGAAAAATGATTTTCTAGCATACATTTGTATGTCCATTAGAGGGGGAAGTTAACCTAGGTCTTCAACAAGTACAATTTAAGTCATGGTACAATATTTATTATTATATTGAGGGAATGTGATGCATAATCATGTATTTATATTGTTGAGTATTTATAGGCACATGAACCTTATATCATTAATTATAATATATTATATATGTCTCATTTCTTCTTATAATATTTATAGTGCTTGTTGTACTTGAGGATTCATTTTTTGAATGGAAAATTTAAGGGAAAAATGTATAGTTGATGCATTAATATTGAATGTTGTGATACCAATTGGAGTCAGGAAAAAAAGAGGAGGGATTGCTATGCCTCTTAAGCCATGTAGTGCATGTTTGATGCTATAAATTATGTATGGCTTCCATGTACATATTGTGCATTGAATAATTATCTTTAATGGTGGAATTTTTCATTTTTTCTTAGTGTGGTTTACAATAATTATAAAGCAATCTTCTTATTTACCAAACAAACCATTTTTTAATGGTTGCATTGGATATTCATTTTTTGGAATTTTAGTCTATATATGCTTAAATTATATAAATTTCACTATTTTTTCAAGTAAGATAGGGACAATTTCATTATGGTTCTAGTTGTAAATATTTTTTTGAGGTTAGCTATGTGTATAGTGATTGATGTTGTATCTAGGATATTTATTCCCACTCTTCCATATATTATTCCATTTTACTGCATTCTTCTATATTAATATCACACATGTCCAATTAAAAATTAATATCAAACTATTAAGACATATGTTTAATATGTTTTTCATGGTAGAAAGCTTTTATTTCTTCCCAATGTCTAATAACTTTAGTTACACCATTTTTTGTTGAAATGTGTTGGAATGGTTTAAAATATATAAATTCACTAAAACAAAAAGCTTGATATGACCTTGAGTCAACATAAGGAATAATAGAGTAACGTGCGAAGACAAACAATTTATTTACTATTATTTTATTTCCATTACTCTACTTTCCTTATACTATCAAAATACTATGTTCTCTTGGATTCAATAAGCAGTAATGTTTCTATAAAATAAGGCAACTTCATATATAAAGCAATAAAGGAGGGTGTTAAACATGCCTATATTTAATTTTTTGAGACACACTTGAAAAAATGGTTGACATTCAACATTGGCACACTAAATCATAGGCATACTTGGGTTGTGGATGTTTAACTTGTCATCATTTCAAGATGGCTTGTATGTTTTTCCCCTTCAAATGAATAAACATTATTGACGTGTTTTACAATGGAGACATGGTATTATGTCAAAATTTTAGTGTAGCCCTTTTTATTTTTAAGCATGTATCTTCATTGAAATTCATGTGTCATTGAACTCAATTTACCAGTTCTTTATAATCATTTAAATGATTAAATACAAATATTGTTTGATTAATTAGTAAATATAGATCATCAAGTTTCAAGTGGTGGACCATGTTGTTTCTTTCCTCACTTCCTCTTGGATCCCATGTTAATACATATTGAAAAAATAAATATTTTTTGATTTACCCTTTAAGAGGGTAATGGAAATTCAATGTGTCCATATTGGGGGCATTGTCAAGCCACCAAAATCCATGGATATCAACAAAACCTTATGTTGCCACACATATCTATTTAAACAAAAGTATATTATAACTATTTGTTTAAGAAAATTGTCTATATATTTAAATAAAATAAATATCCTTTGATGAGTTTTTATCTATAATAGTATTATTTAATATCGAGTTAATTTTTTATGAGTGGGTGTTGTTTAAATCTTTTTTTAACCACTCTTCACAATTGAAAATGCATTAGGAGCATTCCATTTCTTTCTTATGTGTATCTTAGGTTTCAAGGGGCGAAGAAAAGTTTAATGATTATAAATAGCTTTGATTTAAGAAAAAATGGATTGAATAATGTCAACATATAGGTCAATTATTCCCAAGCATAGATAAAAAAGTACCAACAAGGTGGTGAAGGCAGTGGTGCATTTGACAACTATCTTTGGTTTTTCAATCATCTAATGGAAAGATCTTCCCACTGGAGCATCTATTGATGTTTATGATCATGGCAGGTATTTTTTATTAATTGTTTAATACATAAAAATTATTTTTATCTTTTATCTATAAATTAAAATGTTAACATGGTGGGATACCCTGCCTCAACAACATAGAGATTAAATTATATATCACTCTATGGTAATAAGTGGAAAAGGTCTAATTTTATGGTTTGGATTAAATTTTGTGTTCTTGCTATTTGAATGCAATGTCATTTATTATATCCTTAGGGCTAAGTTCAAGGTCACCCCAATTTAGGAACTAAATTTGATAGTTGTATGAACCTATTTATTCAACTCAAAACTTTGATTAGATTGTCAAAAATTCAAAATGATTGAACTCTGCTCTATTGTTTAAATACAAACGAATCCAAATTAACACTTAGGGAAGTCCATGAAGGGATTTTTTGGGTCCACAATAGTAGTATGGTCCTAAAAAAGAATTTGGACTTCGTAATAGTTACTATTAGCCTACCAAATTGAAGTGGATATATGTGAATATGTTAAGAAATGTATACCATTTCAAAAGCATGGTGATTTAATTCATGCTCTAGCATAGTCACTACAACTAGTCATAATTGTTTTATCATTTTTTACATGGGGGATCAATCTCATAGGAAAGATTAACCCTACTTCATCATATGGTCATAAATATATTCTTACTGCTATCGAGTATTTTACCAAATGGGTAGATGAAATCCATCTCAAATATATAACCATAATCAGATTTCAATATTCATTTTGAATCATATCATTTTTTGTTACGACATCCCTTCCACCATCATCTTTGATAATGGTACATCCTTTAAAAATAAGGATGTTTCTACCCTGTTGATATTGAATTATATGAACTATGAAAGCATTAAATATTTGAATGGTCTTCTTGTTTCCTATTCATTAACAAGTTCATGCACCCACAAACCTCCTTTATTTTTATAAGTGTTTTTGGATTTGTTTGTTCCCATTCCTATACATTTTCTAGTCAAAATATTCTTGTTCATATCCTATTCCAAAAATCCATAAAAAGTTCAAATATTCCAAAAATCTCTAAAAATTTAAAATATTCCAAAATCCATAAAAATCCAAATATTACTTTATGTCAAAAACCATAAAAAAATTCATGACTTAGTATCCTAAAGTTTTCCTAGTTTGTACCCATCTCTAATGTTGTACAATTGATTAATTGCTATTTTGTTGCTTAACTTGGGTTCTAGTTGATTGCATTTAGGTGAAATACATCCTAACATATTCCTTTGGTGATTTTCATATCCTTATGATCATGAAATTTAAAAAAGTGGGACCAAATTTCCAAGTTCTTGCCATTTTGTGAGTTAAATCCACGCTCTCACTATTTTTTGAATTAATACATGCTCTTTCCATTTTTCAAGTTCATATTTCACGCTCTCACCATTTTTTGAGTTCATTTGTTCTATCTCAATTATTCATGTTCTGGTTCCTAATCATATTTATCATTTTTTATGCTCAATTTCTAGTTGAACTATAATGTCTTGAGGTCCAATTGGACTATGTAGGTAGTGCTAAATTTTTTGAGGTCATCTCAACCATCCCTTGTCCATGCTCTCAACATTTTGTGAGCACATCTCTTTCTATTTTTGGAAAACCTATTTCTTATATGTTCTCATCATTTTATGAATCCTTGTTCCAATTTTTATTTTATAATCTATTTTATTATCTTGTCATCAATTTTATTCAAATCCCAAATCCTTAGGAGAACTACATTTGGCTTGAAGTCCATGTTAGATCTAGGGACTATGTAGGCAATCCCCATTTGCATACAACATTTAGAGTCAACTCAGCCACCCCTTACCTATTCTTATATTTCCCCTCTTGGTCATGATTGTTTTTTCATACCATTGGTCTCAAAATTTAATGCCTTATTGTCACATACACTAATTTTTTAAATGAATATTGACTTACTTTTGATTGTGTGTTTGTGAAATTGATTGTTTGTTTGCTTATTAATATGTTATTTTTTACTCGAGTGCCTTAATTTAGTATATATTATGCTTTCCACTTAAGTCTTAATTATTCATATCATGATTTTGATTTTTTAACTATTGTATCTAAATTAGAATTGATTAAAGTTCATTATGTTGTATATTTAAAGCTTGATTTTCTATATCTTGTTTTAAGTTGTATACATTTACATTTTGAATTCAAATTATTACACATTTTTTTGGCAAACAAATATTCTGATGATCCTTTTTAGATTATGATGAATATTGTCATGTGTAATATAAAAAATAAAGTTTAAAAATTTTACCATGCCAATTCCATCAATCACATACATCTCTATCTATTTGATCAAGTCATCGAATCTAACAAACATCATGATCATAATATACATCTATATCACCAATAATAATATAAATAACATTTATAAATAAAAAGAGAGAGTGAGATAAGTAAATGAAATGAACAACCACATGAGATAAAAATGAATATCATAATATCTCATATATATCAAAGAGTCCCATGTCCATATACATTAAAAAATGGGGCATATATATCAAGTGATAATACAAGTACATATTAGGTCATCTATGTACATCATGTAACATTAATAAATATCATGAATCAAAATGTGTAATACTATCTCAAAAGAGGATCAACTCTAACTCTAACTATCTCTAGTGGCTCTATCGTATGGATCTACTTGTTGAGAGATCTTTCCTATCCTATCAGGTGATGGAGGTGGATATGTTAGAGGAACCATGGTTATTGATCTAGGAAGAGGATATGCCACTGATCTAGTTGAGGTAGATGTCCTATGTGATCAACAAGATCTAGAAGCCAAAATTTATGCATTATACTTTAAAAATGTAGGTCTCTTAGTTCCTATTATAACTATTACCTCATATAAAATATTTTAATATGTAGCCTCATCCTTAGCCCAAAGGCTTTTCTCATAAAATGATACCATACCTCTCTCTATCACAACTAGTCTAGACTCATTTAACTCAATCTATAACCTAGCCACACTAGCCTATGTTATATCCTTCCCAATCCATGATGAATCTCACTCTGATATGGCTATATCCCTCTATGCCAAAATTTGTTCTTGACCTTGTACCACTATATCCATATTTAATCTAGCTGAGTCTCTCTCTATAGTGAGTTGTGCCTATATTTACATGCAATCTATGACCTACCTATAGTGAGTTGTACCTACCTATGAGATAAGTATCTATGACACTAATCTCCTATCTCAAACTACCAATGGTCACCTATGTCTTTGAGGATATGGATGGTTTAGATGGGCCCACCTATCTTATATCCCCTATCCCTTGTGCACCATGAACCTCGCCTATCACATCTACCTCAATCATCTCCTCATAATTGCCTATCTCCATCTCCTCCTCTACCTACTCAATCTCTACATGATTTTCCTCCTCTATCTCTATATCTTCTAAATACTCCCCTCTTTTTTCCTCTCCACCCTCCTCTTCCACTCCCCTACCTATTACGTTAGCTCAAAGAACTCCCAGATCTTATCCATCATCTCCATCTCATGGAGTAGTCAGTATTGTAGGATGATTTTGATCCCACCATGTGACATATGCCTATATTCCTCATGTATATGTTGGCCCACCTACATATATCCAAGGCACTTATTGTACTAGTCCAAAACTATCCTTAACCTTAGCTTGATCAAGAACTAGTCCTTATTGATGTCTCTCTTGTAGCATGTGTAAACTGATGTGGACTTGGTAATACATCTTGATGTACTCCAAGCTATAATTTTACCTTATCTTGCCTATATCGCTCAATGATATACTCATGTTAACCTATGACGTAACAAGGAGTAGTCATATAAAGCATATACTCTACATCCTTTAGCAACTATAATTGAATATCTCATTAAGTCATCAAGGTCAAGACAACCTCAGTCATCTTGTCAATCACTCATCTATAATATATGAGTTCCCCCCTATAAAATATGTTCCATGGTCCCACTCGATACCATCCATAGGACATAGGCTCATTTGGACCCCTTTGCTATCATCTACTAGTAGTTTGCTTAATGGCTATATGCTCCCACATCCATATATGGGGAAGTGTATATGGGCCAATGCTATATCCACTATGGTACACCACACAATGAATATCATGGTATAACTACATTTGAATAACTATTCCCCAAATAAAACTAACTTAATTTTAAATTATGTCTTAGATCACAACTCCTAAACCCATGTGAAAGAACTTCTCATTCTTGTCAGGTAGCAAAATACCACTAAAAATAACCATAAGAACTAGCACCACTTTGTCATAAAAAACTATTGAAAGAACCTCCTCAAGTATGGCCTCATAATGGGGTATGTATATAATGAGATCAATCTCATCAATATCCACGTATCCTTTGAACCATATCAATATCTAAAGGTCCAATCAACTCATAAAATATAACCTATCTATCATTTAGGGAAAACCAATACAAAAGACAACCTCACATTGAAACTCATAATATGTGATAGGTATCCTCCAAAGTTATAGTAGCTTCACTAGTTGATATCCAAAAGTTTGAAGCAACTGATCTAAATCACTCTACTAAATTACTTATTAGTACCTAATCTACTTGAATGGGTGGCATCCTCACTATGTGAAGAATCTTGATAGTATCAAATAAGCCACAATATAATCTATCCACATGGTGGGCTAATGTAGAATGTGTGATTGATGCTCCCAGCTATAAGCACAACCATTCACTCTTGTAATTGAGTCAAAGTCACTTTGATCAGTAATTTGTTTCTAATTTGTAATCACATTTCTACATTATAATCACATCTATTTTTCTACTAAAATCATGCCATCTAGTCCTATTAGTGTCAATCATTTTTATGTGTTTCTTTATTCACGTTTTATTCATATGATTAGTTAGAACATTTTTTGACATTTTAATGAAAAATTTACCATTAGACCTCTTTGGACTATTTCACTATTTTTTTTTGATGATTTCAATGATGCTATGGACCATTTTTCTATTCTCTATTCAAATTAACCATTTCTACAACATCTAATTTTTATGATGTTTTTGTTGTTTTTACTAGAAAATTCACCATTTGATCATACAAACTCATCATTTGAATAGATAAATTTCCTAGTTTGGTTAAAGTTCTTTATGCCATTTTGATAGTTTTAGGGATTAATTCATCGATTACATGTTAAAATTCACTAAGATGTTGACAAATTTACCATTTTTGATGATGAATTCACCATTTACGTGGTCAAATTCATTGATTATAAAATGATAAATTAATTTAAATTCTAACTTCAACATGAAATAAAAGATAATACATGCCAAATTAACAAATGAAAAAAGGTAATAACCAATGGTCCCTTTCCTTGTGCTTTCTTATACTCTCGAACCTAGTTTAGAAGTGCCCTTGGTCATGGTCTGTTAGCCATTTTCTGTAAGGCCCTTATGAGGAAAAACTCAAAGGTAAATTTTGAATTAGAAGTGTGAAAATAAACCAAATTTTCATCCTTGTGTGAGTCTATAACCTTTTATTTCAAAATATTTTTCTCCTTGTTGCACTCTTTTCTTCATTAGAGGCTCATTTTTAGCCTTAAAATCTATTTTTCTTCCCATTTTTGCATATATATGTCATTTTTTCTCCTTTTATATCATTTTATGGTACTTTTAATCATTTCAAGGGTTTAATCAACCAAATAGTTTTTGAATCTCCCCTCGAAGGGGGCATCCAAGGCTTACCAAACATCGCTTTGGGGCATATTTAACTAATTTGCTACTATTTTTATCAAAATTAATCAATACTAATATATATTAAATTTTTATTCTATGATCATTTTTATGGCTTTTATTCTTTAAAAATACGATGCTTCATATACATCTCACAATGCCATCTGAAATAGGGAAAAATGTAGAAACTACATTTTTATCACTTTCATGTAAAGTTATAAATTTGAATGACTTCCTTTAATTACACACAATCTTGTCTAAAATCATCTATTTATATAATATACGTGTTTGAATCCACCCCAAGGTATATCTAGTTAGATCTATTTAATTATCTACTCTAGTCAATTTATCGGTTCAATTATCATTCTTTGATCAATTTTTCTATTCAATCATCCACTCTAGTCATTTTTTATTCAATTACTATGTTTTGGTCAATTCAATAATTATGTCTTATTTGATCAATTAATTATATTAATTCCCCCTCTTAAAATCATTCTTCTAATTATAGTTCTATTGAAAATAGAATTATTATTATCTTGTGATTAATTAAATCCTCTTTTTCCCTCCAAGTGGGCATCTTCATATAAAGAAAGGATTTTAAGATCTTATGGAATATGATTTTATGAGGTAAATAAATTTGATAAAATGAATTAATATATAAGATTATTATCCGTCTTTCATCTTGGAGACAAGATGAAGGGCCCAAAATGAATATTATGATATATTTTAAGGAGCATTCTCAACCCTTCATCTTGAAAATAAGATGAAGGGCCCACATTGGTTATCCATGTGTTTTCTTGGAAATGATTGTCCTCCCTTCATCTTATAAATAATATTAAGGGCCCACAATGAATCTCACAAAGATATTATGAGGATAATCCTCCACCCTTTATCTTTGAAATAAGATGAAGGGATTATATTACCTCTCATTTGATATTTTCAAAGATCATCCTCCACCCTTCATCTTAAATAAGATGAACTCACATTAGTGATCTATGTGCTGATCCATGTGTACATTTAAGGACTAATTTTAAATTATTCATCTTGATTTCAAGATTAAGGGTCTTCACTGATCCAAAGTCATTATAAATAGGCTCATTTGCATCATAATTATCATGCTCAATTCAGATAAAAGAGTGCTATCAAATCATCAAGTCTCTTTATGCATCATCTTTCCAAATTCTTGATCAAGCTCAAAAATGTCCATAGTTTCAAATAGATATGTTCTCACATAATTGGCATTGAAAAATATCATTTGAAGGTACATCTGAGCCACATTCCATACAAAGAAGTCTTTAATGAAGGTTTGCATGTTTCTAGTTTGAATCTAATACATTACTGACTAGCCTTTTATATTACTCATGAAGTCTTAGGATCTAAAATTATTTTCATTGGTTTTTATTATCTTTATTGAACAAAAAATCAATGATTAAAATATATCTTGTCAAGTTTTCTAGTGACACAAAAATCCTTGTGATAATTAAGTCATCAATGTAGAGGATTTGTTGGTGTAGATTGTGGGATTAGAGGGACTCTATGTAAAGTTAGAGTTGATGAATAATGTGCCAATATTTTCATACCAATCTTGAGAAATATATTTAAAATCATACAAGGAATTTTTAAATATGTAAAAAAAGTTTGATTTCTCACTATGTATAGAGCCACAAGGTTGGAACATGTATATTTATTCTTGCATGTTTATGTTCAAGAAGACACTTTGATGTCCATCTGATGGAATTTATATTAGAATTTATTGTATCCAAGGAGAATAATATCCTAATGGAATTAATATTGAAAATTGGAGCAAATATTTTATAGTAATCAACACCTTCAACTTATGAAAAACCTTTTACTACATGTCAGGATTTGTTTTTATCAATGGACCCATTTGATATATACTTAGTGTGGTACACCCAATTGCACCTTACTATTTTTCTTCCTCTATACAGTGAATCTAAGTCCTAAGTTTTATTATTCTTTACATAAATAATTATTATGTCATAGATTCCTACCATTCAATATGCTTAGAAGGTTAATGATAAGTCTTTAGATCATGTATCATGACTAGTTATGCTAAATGTGCAATACCCTATGGATGTTATAATATCATTATGTTTGGATCTCTTGGACCCCATACCGATGCACCAAACACATATTAATATGTTCCAACACATTAAATAAGAGGCTATGTTAGTTAAGTAGGTGCATTTTGTAAGTCTTTTGACATTGGTGGTGGAGGTTTTAGTAGTCCTGTCTGTGGTTCATCATTTTAATTTTAGTAACTCTGAGCATGGGAGTCATCTAATTTTTTTTACTCTTTATTACAAGTGAATTTCAAATTTTTGTCAATATTAGAATAAGGTAATATAGGAGGAGTATGAGACATTTATGTGAAATCTTAGGATAGTTCATCAAATAACGCATCTCATCAGTAAATCATTTTAGTGGTCCTTGGAATAAGAAGATGATATACCTTAACATATTCATATTATGTAAAAAAGATTCAAGGATGACCCTTCCTTTTCATTACTTTATGATTTTAATCTATAATGTGTGACCATGCATTATATATAAAAACTCAAAAATCAAAAACATTTGGCTTAACACCAGACTATTTTTCTTCAAGAGTCACATTTTACACTATAGAGTGAGGAGATCTATATATGGAGGAGTTTCATTAAAGGTATTTATATCATATTTCATTTTTTAGTGTTTTTGTGTGTATTAGATATTCCCTCTATATATAACATGCTAGATAAAGTTAGCATCAAATTTTGTTTCACTTGAATTTGACACCATGAGCTCATTTTCTAACCCATGTAAATCACATTCCATGCATATATTAGGAATTTACAAGGGTAATAATGATCTAACAGGAAGGAAAATGATTTTTTTGCTCATATGGAATGATTTAAAGACTAGATTTTATTTTTTTTAAGTAACTTATGATGAGTTATTAGCTTTTATATTTGACTATAGATTGAATCTGGGTCTGTTTAGAGGGTTATTTTTTTCTTTTTCCTATTTTTTCATATGTAAATAGTACTTGCACTAATTAATAAAGTGACATGGGCGAGTTTACTATTTTATCCTTTTGTGTGTGTGTATTTTGTTTCATTCCCTTGTCTACCTTCATGTTTATGTGTGATTACTCACACTTTCCTTTCATATCAGTTGTTAAGTACTTCATGTGGATGTTTTTGGCATTCATATTGAAGAATTTATGCTGTCATTGTTTCTACACTTACCACATTAAAATTTCTGAGGAGATTGAGTTTATTTGTTTTTAATCACTAATTAAAATTATGAGGAAGAGGAGAATTAGGATTTATTGTGTATAATGAATGATTCTTGGTTATTCGAGTATGTTATGCACCTTGTCTTTTTTCATGTATACTATATGGATGCAAAGGTTGGTATTGAATTTAAAAATATATTTTTAAAATCATACTTGTTTTTATAAAAAAATTCAAAGCATCATTTATGAGACAACATTCTTTGGTGGTATCAAAATTCAAAACATTTTTGAAGTCAAACCTCTTTGGTTTATTTTACCCATGCATTTCAGTCAGATGGAATGTGTACTCTTGATTACACTAAAAAAATCATGGAAGCTACTTTTGATTCATTCCTTTAGAGGCTTCATCAGATTCAAAGTCACCTACAAATATTTTGATTCATTTTTATTTTTTATTCTATCATCATACATGGGAACCTCATCAATCCTAATTATCATGATCCATAACTATGGGCTTAAGAATTATTCCTTTTTACCACATCACCTAAGTTGATATTAAAGGGAGATGTTGGTATGTCATACTTACGCATATTTTGAAATGCATATTAGGTAATGTTGTTACCAATGTGTGATTTAATGACATGTGTGAACATAACACACACAAATATGATGTTGAAATAAATATCAAAAGATGATTAAACAGTCAGCAAGAATGATTTTTATACATATTACTCATCGATTATAAGTCAATTATTTTTGGCATATACTATAATCATTACAAGTGATTTGTTTTATTTTTTATTTTATAAATTTTAACACTGATCCCACTATTTTTAGATATTTAAAAGATCTCAACATTTGCCTTTTACAGAAAAAACAAGAAAAAATAAAAGAGAGATTATATCTAGTAAGAGGTGCAGACAACAAGAAAATCATTGGATTCTCTTTGCAATATTTATTTACATGAAAAATATGAGATTGTATGCAACATGTAAGAAACAACCTATAAGTATGAGATTGTATGAAACATGAAATAAACAACTAATAATTATTAGGTCAATCCCCAAAACCAATATATTTTATTTTTCCTACTAAAAGTCTAACCTTCATGTTCTTTATTTGGTCAGGGGCTGGGAGTGAGGGTGGTTGTTCCTCAACATGTTAGGAGTGAGGGAGGTTGTTCCTCAACATGTTATGATAATGATCCAAGCAAGGATTCACAATTTTTTGAATTCTAAGAATAACCCCTAATAGTGTTAGTACACAAATTTGATATTTTTATTGTGGTTTTTCTAACAAGAATTTTAATTCTCTTTAATTTTGTCTTTAAATTTTTGAATCTGCATCTACTTCGACAAGGCTAGTCTGACCATAATGACCTGACACTTCTTTAGAAGAAGTAGAAACCTATCATCTGTTACAATTGTGAATTTAATAAAATCAAGACTACAACATAAACAATAGAGAATAATGGATGAAAAAATGTATTTGCACAACATAAATGCAAAGTAATATTGTTAATTTTTTATATTTTAAAATGATATAACAATATTATAAAATAATAAAAATTTATTATTTTAAATTTTATATTTATTATTTTCTTATAATATTTTTCATCATTTCAAAATATAATAATTTATGAGTATTAATTGTGTTTAAGTTGCATAAATACATATCTTCATTTGTTATTATCTTTATATATGTGTTGATCTGTTAAATCACTTACCTCTCTCTTTTTAATAATTTTTATAAGTATAGAAAGTATTTTACATATTTAAAATATTTAATGATTTCAATTTTCAAATAAAATATAATTAATATATGAAAGTCCTTTTTTAATATCTTTTTATAGTCATTTTGTGTTGAACTCATTAAAAATAGTAATAAATTTTTATTTTAAAAGTTGAATAATATAAAAAAGGAAATATTTATACAAATTAAACACCATGATCATGGTTTGTTGAAGGTAAATGTCATAAATCATCATAAGATTTGTAGTGGAGAGTAGACATGTAGCATTATTACTTACAAATCATAATAATACTCGTAGTGAAAAGTAGATAGGTAGAATTAATACTTATAATTGAATAAAAAATCATATATATTAATATTAATATTAATAAAAAATAAATATTTATTATTTATATATACAATAAAAAATAATAATAAAATTTTAAAAAATATTAGTTGCATGTGAAACAAATAAATTGTAATCTATTAAATAAGAAGTTTTATTTTTATAAATTTTAATTAATTTTATTTATTAATATTTTTAAAATAATGAATTATTAAATATTAGTTTTTCCATATATACACATTTAAGTTATTATTTTTAAAATAAAGTACTTTAACTTTATATATTGGATATATAATAATTATTGAGTAATCATAATTAAATTTTCAAACATGCTTGGTTTCGATAGGCCTACAAGATTTTTTCTTATGGAATTCATTTTATTATATTAATGATACATTTTTATGAGGAATGTTTGGAGATATAAGTTTTATGCAAATTTTTATAAGTATTATTAAATTATGGAACATTTATACAATGTTTTTGATAATATAAGGTGGAAAAAACTAGGGGTTGAACCCTTAACAGAAGCAGAAAAAGGAACAAAAAGGCTCACAAACAAAAAAAGTTATCAGAGTCAAATAAATCATAAACATCATAAAAAACTGATAAAAAATAGACAATATAAAGTAAAAAATAGCACAAAGTATAAAAATAAACTACACTAAGGAGAAACAACCTCCCAACCTTTAGCCAAAAAATCCACAATTTCATCCAGTTTCTTGACTTTTTCATCATCCTCACCATTCACCAGTGACTCCTATTCCTTCAATAGATTCAAGTTGAGAAAAGCCAAGTGATATAGCATATTGCTAATAGAGGCTCCCAAGGAATGATCCTTCTACTCCACATACTCCACATGACCCCTAAGATCAACAATACCATTCTCCTAGCCATCTTCCTTCTCCTTAGTCTCCTCTTCAAATTCCTCCACAATAATCTTCTCCCCTTCACCAAAATTGACCACAGGTTCACCCCCCTAATCACCAAAATCTTCCATCTGATGCTCATCTCCCTCACCTTCATTCCCTTCAGAAATATCATGAATCTTAATGTCTTCAACTTTACAATAAACTTTACCCTAAGTAGAAGCTTCAGAATCACTTTCAGAATAATCAATTAATTTGTCCTTTAGGATAGTTTACCCACAATTCTCCTTGACCTTCTCATCCTAGATGAAAAAATCCTATTTCTTTCCCTTCTCTACTACTTTATACATTTTCATCAGGCCCTCATAATCACTGCTCAGATTCTTATGGGACCCCATTTTATCTTTAGTAACCTTCCCCTTAGAAGCCACCTCTTAGGTCTTTATTTTTTTACTTTTCATGCTCCCTTTAGAAACATGAGTATGTAAATCCTTCACAATCTCCTCTGAAGTAATGAAAAAAGAAACCCCTTTCATTTTTTGGTTATTAGGGGTAGAGCATGGTTCTTCAAAAATAATAGTAACAATTAGGGGTATGGCATCCTGAACTTTAATCACAGAGGGTTGAATTGGCTTAGGAGGGTCCAAATCAAGGTGTAAATTATACAACTAAATAATGGGGCCCTAATGTAGAGGAACCAAACATTTTGAGGGTTTTTTGTTATATTTAGCTTTATCTCAGAACACATAGTGTTCAAGGGAGGACAACAAATAAAATGGAAATCTTATCAAAGCATTGTGATGAAAATGATTAAGGGGAGGTGGTAATTATAAAACCTAGTAAATCATCCCTCTAAGGTGAAGTATTTCATCAGGACAAAGCACATCTCATCCCAAAACTTAGGTATCTTAGCATGCTCAAACCCTCCCTGGTATGGGACTAATTCTTCACCTTTACCCAAGAAAAGCTTTTGGTTCTAAGGTTCAACCACCTTAGTCTTCTTATGTAACTTAGTCCATTTTGTTGAAAGACCAGTCATCATAGCAATGACCTCTTCATGGATTTTGAAACCAATTTTTCCAATGGTAACCCTATGATTCTACCATGAAAGAGCACACTACACAGATAAATTTTCATCAAAACCATTGAGGCATTCCAAAAAGGGGGATATGCCCCCTTCCTTACAATAATGCTAAACAAAGGCACTATCTTTAAATTCATAGAAAGATATAGGATCGGTGTGAATTCTATCTCCTCCCATTCTCACCTTACCTTAGAGATTATAGAGCCAAAGATACTAAGAGAATAGGCAAATTTCTACTCTATAAGTTTGCAAATTAATTCTATCAAGGTAGAAAATTATAATGTAACAATAATTGGAAAGATAACCCAACATGTGTGAGCCATCAACAAATTGATACACCTTCATAAAATCCAATTGATGCCCTTTCTTCCCATGCTTAGAAATGATTTTTTCAAACTTACTATCAAAATCACTTATCTCACTCAGATGAACATATGTAAATAATAATACAGAATGGCATTAGTCAGAAATGTACAATAGCTCATAATGCCCCCATACTTAAGTATCCACATCATTTTTTCAAGAAAAACATCTGACCATCTAGGTTGGTAGATATGATGAGTCATCCTTGACAAGTCATCTATTTTTGAATGAGTTCCCTTATGTTATTGAGAACATTGGTATATTAGCACTAACATTGCCAATTCATAAACTACTAACCATAATTAGTGAGGGCATGAACAACATCATTACCTTTTCTTAAAATGTGAGATAATTCAACTCTAGAAATTCTTTGGATAAGAATTTGAATGTCCATGATGATATCCTTAAGTCTCCACCCAACTATCAAAGCATTGGTAACAAGATTGAGGATAAATTTAGAGTCCCCCTATATGTGTAAATTAGAAATTCCCAAGGAAATGACTAATTTGATTCCCCATAGGAGAGTAGAGGCCTCAACATAGTTGTTACTTTGAGTACCAAAAACACTAGTATAGGTAGCAACAAACACCTCTCTATCATCCCTAATAATTCCACCACCACTAGCTATGCCATTGGACTTAAAGGCCCATCAAAATTAAGCTTGAGCCAACTAGATGTTGGAGGGATCCATTTAATGTTTGATCTCAAAATCTACTTTGAATTATCATGGATAAGGATTTGGTTAAGAATTCTCCAGTTGCCAATAATGTTTTTATCTTCTTGAGTGAGGGTTTTTTAGTAGTTTTAAGATGGGAACTAGCAACACTTTCAATGAGGGAATTAGTAAAGGATAGATAAAATTGAGAAGAATCTTTGATAGCTTCCCTAAAGATTCTATTTTTCCTTTCTTTCCATAAATACCAACCAATAAAAAGAAGAGTTTGGTTCTAGAGCTCCTTAAGCTAGTGATGAGAAAAAGTATGAAGCTAATTAAAAATCACCTCCCTAATATCTTTGTTGCAAACCTATTCGATGCCAAAATTCCATAGAATAATACTCTATATTTCCTTGACAAAGGAACAATGAAGAATAAGATGGGGAATTATTTCCTCCTCCTGGAGGCAAAGAACACATCGATTAATTAGAGATAAACCCCTTTTTTTTAGATTATCCTAGGTTAAGATCTTATTATGAGCAATAACCCACCATAACATATTGACCTTAGGAATAATTTTATGATTCCAAACTTTTCACCAAATCTCATTTCTATAAGTATCAATAATGAACATATGGTAAGCAAAATTAATAGTGAAGCATCCTCCTATGTTAGGTGACCAATATAGCTCATCTTCTCTAAGAAAAATTAGAATTTTGATATTCTACAATAGCTATTGGATAGATATAATCCTCATAATAATCTCTAGATGATTAATACAATAGTCAAGAATATTTTTCCAACATCTAATACCATTCTCATGATGTATATAATGATAGACCTTTGACCCAAAAAACTATTTGGATATAATAACAATAGCTTCATTACCCACATGATTAGCTAGGGCCTTATCATCAGCCCAAGGATCCTCCCAAAAATCTATAAGGTTGCTATTCTCTAATTTCCACTTGAGGCCCTATTTAATTAAACTTCTAGATTTCATCATTTTGTTCCAAATTAACAACCCTTGGGTTAGCCCTTCTTAATAAAGGATATTAAGATTGTTAGCACCCTAAAGGTACTTAGCCTGCATAATAGTTTCCCAATATTTATTATTGTTAATCAAATTCCAATTGATTTTGGAAAGAAGGGATTTATTCATGTTTCTTATAGATCTAATATTAATCCCCCCGTGAGTTTTAGGAAGGCAAACCTTCTCCCATTTGATAAGAGACATTCTCTTTTATTCTTCCACACTTGTCCATAAACAATTCCCTTAATTCTACTCCAATTTGGTAGCAACATACTTGGGCATTTTGAAAAGGGAAGAAAAGTAAGTTGGAATTCCTTGTAAGGAAGCCAATAGAAGTTGCAATTTTATAGCACTACTCAAGAGCTTACCCTTCCAACCAATCAACTTCTTTTGAGTTCTTTCCAAGATACCATTCCAAAATCCCTAAGTTTCTTCTTTAACAGTTAGAGGAAGACCAAGGTAGATAGCAAGTAGATCAACCATAATGTAACCAAGGATGTTAATAATTTTTCTTTTGAGATCTTCCTATGTGTTAAAGGAAAAACATTACTCTTCTAAAAATTGATGTATTGGCTAGAGGATTTAGCATAATCATTAAGGTTATTCCTTCGATTATAGGCTTTTATAGCTGAAGAGATACCAAATAGGATGGTCTCATCCATAAACTACTCAATAGACATAAGTTGTAGAGCAGAAGCAGGTTTGATCCCCATAATTTCCTTAAAAATAACCTTAGAGTGGACACATCTCCCAAGGGATTTGGCCATCATGATAAATAGATAGGGAGAAAGAGGACCACCTTGTCTAATCCCTCTTGTGGGAAATAAAAAACCTCTAAAAATCCCATTAACTAGAACAAAAAAATTTGGTAGTGGTAACCGCTTCTCGGATGAGTAAGGAAACTTTATCATTAAAACCAAATTTTTGGATAACCTTGAAAAGAAACTACCAAGAAAATCTATCATAAGCCTTAGAAATATCAAGTTTGAAGACCATACCAGGGCTCCTACTCCTCACCATGAATGGACAGTTTCATGAGTGACAATGACCACATCTAAAATTTGCCTCTCAAGAACAAAACCTTTCTAAGAAGAGGAAATGATTTTATCAAGGAAAGGTTAAAATCTCAAAATAAGAAGTTTGGTGCATAATTTTTAAATGGTATTACACAAAATTATAGGTCTAACATTTTCAACAAACTCAAGATTTGGATTTTTTGGGACAAGAAAAATAAAGGTATTGTTAACTTGCTTTAAAAGTTTCCTAATTCTAAAAAAATACCTAACAACAGTAATGACATCATAGCTCATAATATCCCAATACTCTTGAAAAAACATAGGAGGAAAACCATCAAGGCTAGGGGCTTTAAAGGGTCCCATGGAGGAAAGAACAACATGAATCTTTTCTTTAGATATGGGTTTTAACATTTCAATATTATTCTCTTCAGTGATCAAAGTAGGAATATTGTTGAGGAATTGGTTCATTATCTACCCACTGGCAACACTATCAACTTATTCTATCAGTAAGTTCTTTAAGTAACATGACTCCCAATCTCATTGTCATCAGTGATAGTATTACCATCTTCCATATATAATTTGGAAATATTATTAACTTTCCTATGTTTCATAGTAGAGAGATGAAAGAAAGCTGTATTGTGATCCCCTTCTTTAAGCCATTGAATCCTAGATTTTTGTTTCCAAAAAAGCTCTTCCTTATTCATAAAGTTCTTCAAATAAGTAATTAAATTGTTTTCAGCTTGAGTAATATCCTCTGTAGAATCTCCTTGAGCTATTCTAGATTGAATGTCAGCTAATTTTCTAGAAAGAACCTTCTCTACACAAACACATTCCCAAACTTATATTTGTTCCAACCACGCACCTCTTATTTAATATGTAACATCTTCTTAACTAGCCTAAACATAGGATTACCTTGGATAAGAATTTTCCACCAATTGGTTAGGAGACTCCTAAAATCTTTATGTTTGATCCACATAGCTTCAAACCTAAAAGGGAAAGGTCCTCGATTCTACTAGTAAATCCAATTCAGGAGAATAGAATTATGGTTAGAGACTATTTTGGGGATAGTTAAAAGGCTAATATTAGAATGATTAACCCAATTATTTTATATTAGGAATATATCTAGTTTAACTTGAATAATTTGATCACCACTTCTTCTATTGGACCAAGTAAAGTTTTGATTCTGTAGCTCAATATTCAATAACCCAAAACTATTGATAAAGTTAGCTAAATCAGACATACTATCAAAGTAGTCTAAAATACCCCCAAGTTTCTCTGAGGGATATAAGTGGGTATAAAAATATCCCACCAACATCTAAAATGAATGAGGTGAAGTGGAGAGGAGAGTAGACATATCCATCTGCAATGTTTTCCTTAAAACCCTTGTACTTAGGGCATATATATTGATTAAGGACCAATGAAAAAAAGGAATAGAAAAATTGACAATAAGATAAAACTTATTATAAATAATGAAATTAATACTAATTATTGCCTTATTACACATAGTAACAACACCCCTCAAATAACCCACAACAGGACTGATGCAAAAAGTAGCATTAGACCAAATTCTATCAGCAACCAGTTTAAAATTTTCCTCAGACATTTTAACCTCTTGAAGTAAAAGAATATTGATTTTAAGATCCAGAATATGGTTCTTAACTTCAAAATACTTTGAGGGGCTATTAAGGCCCCTCATATTCTAAGATAAGATTCTCATTTAAGAGGTTTTTGGGAGTGGACCTCCAGTGTTTTTTGCTTACCATTGGCAATTTCATGAGCTACCTCTCTTTGTCTTATTTCCCTTAGAGAAGGTCTCCATGAATTAAGATATATTCCAATATCAATAGATTTCTTGGGCTTATGGCCCTTATTTTTAGGGTTTGTCCATTCATACTGATCATTTTTACACCTACTTGGCCCTGCTCTTGGGGTCAGGATTGAATCAACAAGCTAAAACATAGTAAAACCTACTTTAGGTGACTTAGAATTTCCATTAATCCTAACTCTAGAGGAGATAACTAGACTTTGTCTTATAGAGGGATGAACATTCATATCTTTTTTATTGCAAACTACATCTAAAATTTGAATGTTATCCAATGGGATAGAAGGGGCCTTGATATTAGCCTATTGAAACTCTCCTTCCTCTAGCATAAGAAGGTCCATAGAAACCTATTTAATAAGCTCCTCATTGACTTATACATTTTTTGGATCAGGGTTATCTCAACATTCACCTTCATGAGTAAGGACCTATTCCTCATTTCTCACCACTCCCATATCAGTATCTAAAAATCTAGGATCCTTATTCTCACCAATCTAATTAGAGTCATGTTCCTCATTACCTCCCATTCCCTGTGAATCAGGAATAACTTCTCCTATAGTAGTAGTGTTTTGTTCTTTCCCTAGGTTAGGGCTTACCTTTACTTTCTTAATCTTATAATGAGTGATTAAATGACCCTTCTTATTGTAAAGATGACAAAATGTAGTCGAGTTTTCATATAGGATCAATTGTGTCTAGATCCCATACTTAGAGCTCATCATAATGGACATAGGGAGAGTTTTGTGAACTTCTACATTAACACATAATCTAGTATAAACATAGTGGGATTTAGACTGTGTAGTATTTTCAAGTGTGACATACTGACCAAAAGTATTAGCTCTAGCAATTTTTTTCTCATCCTAGTATTCCAAAGGAAACCTAGTTAGTCTCATCTAGATCAGGGTAGTCCAGTTTAAATTAGTGTTGGGATCAGACCCAGGCCTCCATACACAAAGTGATATAAAATGTGTACCATAAATCCATGGCCCTCGTACCAAAATGGAAATCATACTTTTTTATCAGTAAATTTGAACATAAAAAACCCTCCCATTATTGTAATGACAAAGATACTACCTTTGAGCTTCTAATGATTGGAAACCCATTTTCAAATTGATTCAATATTAGGATGAAGGGAAAAAACTTACCCATAAGAGTAAGATCCATGGAGGCCATGATTTACTCAATTAGATCATCTAGTATGTCTAGTGTTATTCTTTCTATCACTTCTTTTTTAACAAGAACCATAGTGGTAATTTTAGGAGAAAAATCTCCTATCTCAATAGAAGACCTTTCCATCCCTTAGGGTAGTCAAAAATTGACATGAGTCTAGGCCCAATAGTACTACCTGAGGTAGTACCATCCATCAAAAAAATTAGAATGCAATAGAAACCCTAAAATAACCTAAACATCCATAAGGAGCAGCTCAAGAGAGCATAAATCTTATCAATTTACCTTAATGTTATTTTGTTAGAACATTAGCATCTAAATCTATACAATGTTAAAAGTAAATAATAAATTTATTATAAATATGTCACAAATATTATATAATTTTATTATTAAAAACTTGGTGGTGTTATTGCGATAAAAAATCATGTTTGTCGAATAAATAAATAAATAAAGTCATTATTTATTTTTTAGGTTTATGTTCACATAGTAAAATGGTGTTATTATTTTTTAGAATTTATATTTGAAGAGATGACACTGAAAAGTGATAAACATAAATTTGTAAATATACTTTAAAATTAAAGGTCATAAGTTAAAAATTCATTCTCCATTATTTTTCATAAAGTGTATTTCACTCTTAAAATAATAAATTTTATATAAATTTTTAAAGTATATTTACATATTTTAAGTTAGTAGATGTAATTTATGAAGTTTATAAATTTAAAGTCCGTAGATTCAAATTTGAATATGAGGTTGTTAGTTCCAATCACAATTAAAATATAAATAGGTCAAATTCAAGTCATTTTCATGATAATTTATGTTGGTCTGATTTATCTATTCATATAATACAAAATTAATGAACATCTTATTTTCTTAGTAGTGTATCATGATTTTATAACTATTGGGTATGAACATGCTTATTTCCTATCTAGTTCCACTGTCAGGTGTGAAAAGGGTTATCTCCCTAGCCGGTTCCACTAGTTGATTCCATTCACACCATATTTGGTTAAGTTTACTTAGGTGTTTTATATATTTATCTCACCTCAAAATATCATGACACTTATCACAATATTATGAAGGGTTGGTTAGATGCATTTAATATAAATACCCCTATGTAATCTTATTTTTTTGAACCATTGATTTATTCTAAATCAATTGAATGAAAGAATTCATTCATTTGATTTACACATAAGTTTAACATTCAGATAAGAATATAGTTTATTCTTATCTTTCTTATTCCTTAGTCTAAGTGATTCCATATGACTATTAGATTCTAGTCTAATCTCACATGGTAATAGAGCTCTTTAAGGTACCTAAGGTAGCATATTAGGGTCATCAATCTATTAATTTATTCTACTGTCAAGTATGCTCTTCTCTTGCATTTATAGGATGGTCCTAAGAATCAGAAAGATGTGAGAGGAATAACCAAATTCTAGGGGGGATTCCATTGAGTTTTTAGTTGAAATTTCTCTTCTTGAAGCTTGATTGAAGCACATTGAAACTCACCACCAATAGATCATCTTGTATCACTCTCAATTTTATTCCAATTAAACATTGGAGGCTCTATTAACAGGCAGTCTTTGTAGCAGTTCTGCACACATATGGAGAAACATTGATCAATTTTGAAGGTTTTTCTCTAAAAAATACATTTTTTTACCTTCAAATGCAAATTATAATTTTTTTAAAAAATCCTCCATTCTCACTTCTCAAAAATCTAGTTTTACCAATCTCTTTGTAATTTTTTATTTTTAATATTTTTTGGCAAAAAAAACTATTATTATTAAAATACTAAAAATTAAAAAAATCATATATTTTTGATATTTAAAAATAAATAAATAAATAAAAATATTTCAAAAAAAAAAAAAAAGATTTTTTTTTGAAAATAACAATATAAAAAAAATAAAAAAAGGTTTTTTTTAAATAAAAAAATTAAAATGTTTTTTAACAAAAAACAAACAAAATTTTTCATTAAATTTTTTAATAAGGCCCATAACCTACTCACATAGGTTGTGGCCTTTGGGGTGGGGCATAGATGCATCACCAAGGTCGCAAGGCCTTGGGTGAGGTCCCCTCACCACCCCTACAGGCTAGTGAGTGAGGTGTAGCCTCCCTAGGCCTTCGACCTCTTTTAGTCTAGAAACAAACCAATTTTTAAAAGTTTTTTTTCAAAAAAAAATTGAGGGACACGAAAATTATTTTTGTGTTTATCCAAACACATCACAGAACCACTAAAATTGTTTATTTTTTACAAATTTAGGTTATTGACAAACAAAAAAAATCACATGTTTCATGACTATGCCAATTAATCAAATCTAGGTTACTAGTCCAAATTGCATGTGAGTTTTTAAATTCTATTTTTTATCACATGGACAATGTAAAAAAATTGAATTTTTAGTCAAATTTGGTAGCTCACCAAACTTGATCAACATTTTGCTAAACTTGGTAGACTTCTAAATACAACATAGTTATGCTAAATTTGGTAGAAATTCTACTAACTTTGATAGCTTTCTAAATCTAGCAGTGGTTTCACTAAATTTGGCAAATTTATGGGTGACCCCTCTCCATTGGAAGTTTTGAAATTATAGTTCAAATTTAGAAGGCTATATCTTGAGCTTTAGACCTCCATTTTTCAAGCACTATTTTTTGATTTGGGATAATTTTTCATGCTATCCACATTAGTGTAGATGGTTGTAAATTTTAGTGCCTGATTTTTCAAGAAATTATAGATTCTCATAGGTGCCACTAGCTAGTCCTCATTTTGGGAACTTCAAAGCTACATAAATTTTGCATATGACCTCAGATTGAGGCACTTTATTTTTTGAAAGTGCATGATTTTTTGTGTAATTCATGGTGGTGCTAATAATTTCACTTAGTATTGTGCCAAAATTGTACTTTTAGTATGTTCTCATTTCATGAGGATTTGTACAACATTGAAGTCAAGTCCACTTTACATTTCTTACTAGTGGAAACTGTAATCAAACTCAATATAAAGTGCCAAATCATTTTTGCTTGGGGGAGTTCTTATTTTAGTGAATTTTGGGGGGGGGGGGTTCTATTAGTGTAATGCACCCATCTCTTGTCTACACTTTTGTGTGCTTAAATTTATTTTACCATGGGTAATCCTCCATTAAGTGACTACAACACTGACTACACCAACTAGAAAGTGGAAACCTTTTCAGAACCCACAACTAACAAAGAAAAATATGCATGGCTAATTAAATAGAAGGTAAAATTGGCCACCTTCTTGAGTTTTTTGCATTTTTTTCTCTAACAAAAAAATTGCACAATGAGTTTTTTACATAGTTTTTCCTTACACAAAACTAAAATTGCACATCAAGTATTTTTGTCAATTTATTTTCATGCCAAAAATAAAATTACACAAGTGGCCACCTTATTCAATCACTTGTGGTGGCAAGTAATGCTACCCTTTATGACACATCATTTTATTGATGAATCTTGATAGGTGGTTAGACCCCCTTATATAAAAACTTATTTTTTTCCACATCAATGTTCTTACTTAGTCTACATGCCCTATTGGCATTGTCAAATTTATCCAACATGCTCACATTCTATTGGACCATCTTCTATTCAACACACTTTTACAGAGTTCATGTCTACTTTGACCCCATTTCTTAGTGCCTGCATTCTTCAGTAGAAACATATCAAGGCCCCTTTCTTATCACCTTGATTTTTTTCATAATTTTCTCATGACAAAAAGAATTACTCCTCTATTATAAATGGCCATCTTATTAGGCACTCATATGTTGGAACCCATCTGAGGACCATTTCATGTCTCATTGGCATATTTTTTAGCTATATTTTCCTTGGTTGTATCTTTGGCATATCTATTACCTATTGAAAGTATCTAATTGTTTCAAAGCTATTCTACATTGTACCAATACTCATATGGTGATGTTTGAGTAGTGTCTACATCCACTCATACATATCTTAGTTTGTGTACTACTTGGCATTCATTGGTTTTTGATTTAGCTTTTAGGGAAGTTTATCTGACCATGTTATGGATCCATTGTGCCTTGAAGTCCTTCTTCATAGCTAGGTGACCTTTATTCAGTGACACCATATTTGTGTTTAATAGTCATCACTTACACTAGATACATCAGTAAAGACATGCATTTCTACCTTCTCCTAGTTTCACATTGAGCAAAAGAGGTGTTCAGGCAATGATTTTTTTGGTTCATCTCACTACCCACTTTTTTGGCATTCAATGTTTCATTTGAGTTATCCATGCATTCAACACCATTTATTACATCACTTGATGGTTGTAGTTACTTGACATCCATAAATTTTGATAATATGGATTGATGTCCATAGGGACACTTGGCTTTAACACTACTTTAGGGAGAGTCTATGACTTTGTTCCATCCTCTCATAGGGGGAGTTTTTTCCTATGGGGTTTTTTCCTTCTCTCTCATACTTGAGGGGATTATTTTTTACATGGGTACCTCATTAGGCCTTATTATTGGGACCCATTCATTATGTTTTATATATTTGAAGTTATCATTCCTCCTAAGTTACACTTAAGGGGGGGAGGGTGTTGGTGTGAACAGGGTCATTTCCTATCTAGTTCCACTGTCACATGTGAACAGGGTTATCTCCATATCTGGTTCCACTATTTGATTCTATTTACACATTATTTGGTTGAGTTTACTTAGGTGTTGTACATATTTTTCTCACCTCACAGGATCATAACACTTGTCATAATCTTGTGAAGAGTTGGTGAGAGGTTTTTAGTATAAATACCCCCTATGTAAGCTTATTTTGTTGAACCATTGATTCATTCTAAATCAATTAAATGAAGGTTTCATGCATTTTATTTGCACATGATTTTAACATTCAAATAAGAATATAGTCTATTCTTATCACTCTTATTCCTTAGTGTAAGTGCTTCCCTATGACTTTTAGGTTCTAGCCTAATCTCACAATATCATTTTTTTAAAATAGGAGACAAATCCCCTTCCATTGGTTGGCTTTGATATATATATATATATATATATATATATATATATATATATATATATATATATATATTATAAATTTTTATTAAAAAACTTAAATAATAATATTCAAGTACTGACCATAATATTTAATTAATAAATATAATAAATTAATGATCAATTTTATCTCATCAGATAATACAAAATTAGGGCATATATTATTTCCATATTATTATATTGTGATTTTGAGACATTTTCTATAACCCTTCAATAGGTCTGCATTGTTATTGCATTTGTGCTAAACATAAGATACTCAAAAAATATTATAATTATATATAATTAAAATTAAATATTAAAATTATAGATGATTATAACTAAATAATTTAATTATACATGAATTAAAACTATTATAAATTTACATAAATAATAATAATACTAATACTAATAATAATAATAATAATAATAATAATAATAATAATAATAATAATAATAATAATAATAATAATAATATTCAAGTATTAAATATAATATTGAAATAATAAATATGTTATTTATTTAAAAAAATTAGTGGATGGTGAAAATATGTTATAAACTATGTCAATTTTACATGAATCAAACCCTGAAATTAAAAATAAAGAGCCCAAAATTCCTCCCACTTTTTTCTTTTATTTCAAGATAATGATGGGAAGATAAAAAATATAAGGACAAGAGGATATAATGAGAGGATAAAATGAGCTAAGGAAGAAGTTGAAGGAGATAGGGACAACAAAAAGGGATAGTATAAAGCAAAGCAAGAAAGGGATACCAAAAAAGGATGGTAAAGAGGAGAGAGGTGGAAAATATAGAATGATAAAAGAACACAATAAAGAAGCCAAAGTGAGACCTCCAAGACAATATGGACCTCCAGTGCAAGTAGAGGAAGAAGAGGAAAAATATTTAGATCCTACATGAAATATCAAATTAGATGTATATACATTTTTAAAGCTAAATTTAATGAATAAAAAATTACAAGAAGTTGAATATTTAACTTACAGGGAAAAAGTCTATGATGGATTCAAAAAATTTGAGAGAAAATTGTGAATCCTAAGATAAATTGGAAACCTTGGGATTAATTTTGGATACCATAAGACAATTTGTAAGCCTTAAGATAAATAATAATAACTAAATAATATATCTTTCAAGTAAGATCAAAATGACAAACCCTAGTTCTTCAATGGCAAATAATCCATAGGAAATAAATTGAAAAAAAAATTAGGGTAGCCTATTGAAAAACCTTAATCATAGAAAAAATCATTTTTTTCAAAACCATTTGTGTTTTTTTTCAACCATTATTTTCCACAAAATTTCATGACATTTCATAGCTAATTTTTTTTCAATCCCAGTTTTGTTTATTTTTTATATAACCATTGTGTAACATTTCATGGTTATATATATTCTGTCAAACACTAGTGTAACATGGAAAAAAATTTGGGCTTAAGGTAATTTATATTATGATTTGGTATACTTTTTCATGATTTTTGTATTCTGAAGGTTGAAAAATACTTTCAAATGTAAATTAAAATTTAAAATATTAAACTAGAAAAATAGTTGATTTGGTGTAATCCACCATCTTGTTTACAAAGTTCACATATTTTTTTAATAAATTAGAGATGCCATGATGTAGATAGAAGGCCATATTTCCATAATAGTATAATGAAGAGGGAGTTTGATATGTCCATATGTGGTGGCTCTAGTGTTCTTGATTTAACATAATAGGACATTAAAGAGGATTTCAACGAGGCTTATGAGCTACATTGATGCTATTTCACTATTACATGTACATCAACCTCTATGTGCACACCATAGAAGTGTAAGTTAATACTTTATTTTTAATCAAAAAACAATTTTCTCATTTATTAATTATGATTATATAACTTGGTAATGACATGTCTACTAGTTATAGGGACCTTCGAAAGATTAAAGATAAAGACTACTTTGTTTCTACATGTGGACGTTCTTTGACCTTTATAGACCCAACACAAAGGTCTAGATTCATATTTTATTTTTTAAATAAAAAATATTAAAATTCATTGAATACTTATTATACAACTTGTGCATCACGTCTACTTCTCATTTTGATTGGTGGAAGGATGAGGGATTTAGAATGAGAAGACATCCCTTGTCTACTTCCAAGGAGTCACTTGCATGGAGATATATATTTATTGTGTATTTTTGAATTATTTCTTCTCATTGGAAAATTATAATACAAATTTATTATGATAAGTTTACTTCTCATATCAACCTACAAAAAGATAAGGGTAGTGGGAGGAGAGATGTCATTTGTCTATTGCCAAGAAGTTACCAAATCGGAGGTACAATTTCTTATTTTTATTTAAATAGATTAAAAATAATTCAGTTATAAACTCTTATAATTTTATTGTTTACCCTCATTAGGGGAAAGACCCTCTCAATTTGTTCCCTATAAAAAATTTCCAATTTCAAATATTGAGAATTCAACTCATCTATCATCAATGCCGTACTCCTTAATACACTCAAGGTGGGGTGTGTGTGTGATGATGATGAAACATGGTCTCCTTTACTAGTGTTAGATGATGACAAAACCTCTTGCCTTTTTTTGATAATTATAAACATAGAGTGAGAGGAGACTTGAAAATGACCCTATATGCAAATGTAAAAATTATGATATTGATGGATGTTAAAGGAAACTAAGTAATTTAATATATTTTATTTGACTATTTTAATTTATTTTATTTAAGTTTGTCATTTTACTATTTTATATGATTTTTAATTAATTATTTGCTAATGATTAATCAAAGTATGAAATATTTAACATTTAATTTTTATGGTTTGAGGTATTTCAAGAAAATAATAGTTGACCAAGCCTAAACATTCTTTTGTTCATATTGTGATGTAGACTAATATAAAATACCAGTTGAAAAATACAAAAATATTGAAGCTAAATTTAGGGTGAATTTGAGGGAACTAAATTTAAAAATATATATAATTGAAAAATATGTATCAAAAGGATTTAGGAGAATAAAGATGCATGTGATGATAATTATATTTCATAATTACCACATTTTTTATATAAATAAAATATTTTATTTATTTTTTAATTCTTTAATATTCAGCTTCAATACCAAGGAAACATTGATACATAAAGGAGTCTTTATTTGACATCCTAAAATAGTTGAATAAGTTTAGAATGATCTATGTGACAATCGCTAGTAAATGAAACTAATATGGTTACTTGTTAGCTAGCCAAATTAATGATATGTAAAGTTATGATTTTCTTTATTAATTAAATAATTTATAAATATTCTAATCAATGTAGGTAAGAAAGGTAACCAAGTAAAGGTTTGTGATGAAAGGGTAAAAAAGGGTTGAAGGTTATTCATAACATGGATAAAATAACTTAGATGAGCTAGATAGCAAATTTGTAAGTTCTATAAAAGTTATTTTAAATTTAATTATTAATTTTATATAGTTTATTAACACATCTAATTTTATCGTATCATTATTTTCTCAAGAAGTGCATTATATAAACAAGCACATAAAAAAATAAGTGTGAAAAATATTATAAACCACATGATGGATTACACATACCTTTAATAAGATGGTAATGATTTTGTGCCAATAAGACTTGTGTTGTTTAATTAGTTGTGATTTTTATAAATTATAATTTAAAAAACTTATTAAATTTTATCACTATGTATTTGTAGGTACAAAATTTATGGGGTAAATGAGTGGGCCACAATCGAGGATCAACTAGATGGGGTTGAACACATGAGGTTGAATCTGTATGGAGTAGTGAAATATTAAGAAAAACTCACAAGAGGAAGAAACTTATCTTTGTAAAAAAGAATTGAATAACTGAGCATTGGCAAAAAAATACATAGATATATTATAAATAAATAACTAGGTCACCTAAAACTATAATTAACTCCACTCATAATTATAAAATGATTTAAAGTACATTTACCTTAATGGTATATTATTAAACTAAGCAAGCTAATTAGACTATATAGGTAAAACTATATAGTGTGAATATCCTATACTAACACCTCCCCTTAAGCATAACTTAGGTGGGTATAAGAATTGGCTCTCATAATAAAGGCCTGGTGAGTTATTGAAGTACATAGAGATGATCCCTAGAGGAGGAAGAAAACAAAGCTATCTGAACCCCAAGAAAAACCTACAAATGAAGATACTAGCTCACGGTGAAAGGTTTGGTGATTATACCAATAATTTTCTCCATTTTCTTGATGTAATAGAGATTAATGACTTCATCATGGATGATATCATGAATGAAATACATATGAATCTTGATATGCTTGGTTCATTGATGGAGAACCAAATTCTTAAAAATTTGGATAATGTTTTGGTTATCATAGAAGATGATTGTTGATCATTGAAACTAGATGCCAAACTCAGTGAGAATTCCCTAAATCCAAATAGCCTAAATGGAAACATTAATATCTCCTATATATTATGACTCAATAGAAGATAAAGCAATAACATTATAATTATTTATTGACTAATTACTTAGACCTGAACCAAGGGAGAAACTAAAGCTTGAAGTAGACTTATGATTTTGAATATCACCAGCCTAATATGAATCTGTATAACTAATCAAGTCGATGTTGATGCTTTCTCCATAGTGAATCGCAAAACTATGAGTATCCTAAATGTAGTGGAGAATATATTTAGCTAATTTCTAATGTAGCTCTTGTGGTTCTTACATAAATATAGAGACCATACCCACTGCATATGAAATATTAGATCTAGTGTGCATAAGGTAGATGATACTACCAATAAATTATCGATACGAGGTGATATCAATCAAAAGAGATGGAAAATAAACCTCAAGATTCACACTAGATAGAAAATTAATTAGTTCTAGCTTAAAGTCATCCATGGTAAACTATGCAAGTAAATTATTTAAATACTTGGATTATGTAACAGTGATCTCAAAGTCAAATTGACAAATTTTAATACTAAGGAAGTAATACAAGACCAAGTCAGTCATTGATAACCTGTAAGATAAAAAAAATTCACTACTATGATGGTGGATGAAGAACTCATTGTGATCAATAGGTAATCCACATAGAGAACTAGAATCAATAGTGAATTAACATGTTGCAAAATGTAGACATTTGAATCGAAATGACATCTGGTGAACCCATCTAAAAGAAGAAGGGAGTCCATCTTGGCATACCAAACTCAAGGAGCTTGTTTGAGGCCATATATAGATTTATGAAGTTTGTAAACTAAGGAATAATCTTCCACACATATTTGTGGTTGATCCATGTACATTTACTCTTTGAGGTCACCATGATTAAAGGCACTCTTCACATCCTTCTGATGAACACCCCAAAAATGTGTTATATAAATGGTGAGAGTGAGTTAGAATGAGTTAATTTTGGAAATTGGGGTAAACGTCTTAGTATAGTCAATTTTAGGTACCTAAGAAAAAGCCTTTTCCATAAAATGTTCTTCAAACTTGTCTAAGGACCCATCTGTATTAAATTTTGTTTGGTAAATCCACCTATATGGAATAAGTTTTCTTCCCTTATGAAGTGGGAATAAATCCCAAGTGTTGTTCCTCATCAAGTAACCATACTCCTCTTTCATAGAAGTATCCCACTCATGAGTTCCTGATGCCTCATGAAATGATTATGGATCAAAATTAGATACAATGAAAGTATTTGGGCATCCTAGAATTATGAATGGGTTTGCCTAGTGTCTAATGGATATCTAACCCATTGGCAAGTACTTTATAGTGTTTTTCTATCCCAAAAAGAACCAGTGATTAGAGAGTTAGGAGGATATTCCTCATCCTCAATATATATATTTTTGAAGAAAGAAGAGGGGAATCCTCATCACTACTCTCATCATCAAAAGTATAAGAAGAATCTGGATCATCATGAAGGTGTTTATGTGGATCTAAATCACCAAAACTATCATCAAATCCTAGTGCATCTAAGAAAGAGAGAGGAGTGTCATGTGTAGAGTCTTGAGGACTCTCTTTAAATTAAACACTCCTCTTAATGAAAAAATTATGAGTGGTGGGATGGAGAATCTTGTATCCCTTAACACCCTCAAGATATGTAACAAAGATGCAAGGTTGACTCTAAGGTTCTATTATCTTATTGGCATGTGGGACATAATAGGGTATCCAAACACTCAGAAGTGATTTAGTATGTGTTTTTGACTAATCCAACATTCAAAATAGTGACTCCATTCAATGATTTATGAGTAACTTAGTTTTGGATATAACAAGCACAATTGATGGCCTATGCCCAATACTGAGGTGCAAGAGACTTGGAGTGTAGTATAAAATTGGCCATATCCTTTTAGGAAATGTTATTGTACTCTAAAAAACCATTATAATTAGTAATATATAGAAATGTACATTATAGTTCAATCCCCTTTAATGTACATAATTAATCAAAATGATTATTGACATACCATAATTTTTGGTGTTTAAAATATTGATGGATTTATATAATTATTTTTATACAAGTGCTTTGAAGTCTATAAAATGATCAAACACCTCTAATTTCTACTTAAATAAATACACCTAAGTATGCATAAAAAATTCATCAATTAAAGTAAGCATGTACTTTGTCCTTTTTAATGAAGGTTTTGGAAATGGGCCAACAATATAAGTATGAAAAATATCTAATATATATTTAGGTCTTTATGATTTTGTATTATCATACTTCTTAGGATGCTCACCAAGTATGAAACCATGGAAAAATCCATTAGAAAACTTGACTCGTGGTAACCTTGAAATCATATCTTGATAAATAAATTTCTCTAGGTAGTGATAGTTGAGATGGATGAATCACTCATGACATAATTTACACACCCCCATTTGAATGAGTAATGCAGTAGAGGGTTGATCATGATCATAATGTAGGAAATTATATAATCTTTACTAGTGATATAATTTCTCAAATGTAATAATATAGTCACTATTTGTTTCCCTAATGACCATATAATTTGGTGTGAACTCAAATTCTTTTCCCAAACTAATGAAAGTGATCTAATAAATAGATATGAGATTGGTGGATAAAAGGAGAACCCATAGAATTTTATCTCATGAAATGTCCCATCATTAGCTTCAATAGATCTACTCACACTAAATTCTATGAAAGTATCATCACCCAAAAAGATGGAAGGCATAGAACAAATCTCCAAATATGAGAACATGTCCTATGATGAAGCCATGTGATACGATGCACTAGAATTAATAACCTATGTGAAAGGTTGGGATGTAACTAAAAAAATGGATTTGACCTTATCTTTACCCTTCTTACTGTATTTGGCCTCATAATACTCTTGTGATGATGAAATATGGTCGGAAGACACAAGGACATTGATCTTATGATTCTCAAGCATTTTTATTAGTTGGTTAATCTAATTCTTCATGCATTTGCATTCATAATACCTAGATTTATTGTAGTAACTACATGTCAGTCACTCTTTATTGTGTTTCCCATCTGAAGAGGATGAATATTTTGATGATTTGGACTTAACATCAAATTTATGACCCTTTGCTCTAGGTCATTATTTTGTTTCTTCTGCTTGCTTCTAAAATCCTTCTATTTGTCATGACTCATAATTAAGGCATGTAATTTATATGAGTTTTGTGTACCTATTTGAATGAGCTTGTCTTCCTCCTGAGTTATGTCATCATAAAAGTCATCCAAGGATGGCATGGTCCATGTAGGGTATGTGGATGGGGTTGGGGGATAATTCTATGGACATACCCAATAATGCATATGCATTATTCACAAAATACATATACATTATGTGAATAACACGTACACATGATTTTAAACATGGATTAGTAATTACTGAGCCATAACATAGATACATTATTGTATAATGTGTATGCATTATATAGTAACATGTATGCATTATGTTAATGTGTATGCATTAAACTATGTTTTGTTTTACAACCCATGACCAATTCTTGAATTTTCATTTCTGCTAGGTTATTCCATGATTGATTTCTCCTTAAGAAAGCCTCAATAATCATTAGAAGTCTATTTTAATGCTCAAAACATCCTAAACTTCATGATGCGTACACATAGATGAGGTAAGTGATAAAAATTTACATCTATTAACCTTGTGTTTTGCCATTTTTTTTACATTATTTAATTTTTAAATTATTTGTTTTAAATAGACCAATCCACTGCAAGAGACCATAACCATCCTTCTAACCCTCCACTTGAACCGAATATTATTATGGCTAACCCTTCACTTAACCCTCCTAATCTTATTGATATCCATACACCTAAACTTCATATTCCTCCACCTAAACCTCATATTCTTCCACCTAAATATCCTATAATTCCACAAGATCCCCCAAGCATCTAGGAGGATCTAGCTTTACACATTGTAGTATAAAAATTAACAAGTAATTAGGTGAATGAGGGATCCCACATCCACCAACACCATCGTACCTATCTAGCCAATAAATTAGATTCATTATTGGGTCAAGTTGACTTGATAATGAGTCAAATTGATAAATGGGCATCTTATTAGAATAGTTTTAGGGTTTATTATGATAATATATTATCAACACAAGAGGTTAAAACCAAGAAATATCAAAATCTAACATTTGTGCATTATTCATTGACCTAACCACGAATGCACCATTTAAATTAATAGATAAATGTTTCCCAATCCATAGGTGCCAACATAATTTGATCAAATCCAATTTTTGGGACCGATGGTGAATGGTATTTTATTATCCACCTTGTAACAATCATGAGGTCATATTGTTTTTTTTAAAGAAAATCTACTATGAGTTTATCCTCAATGAGATTATAAATTATTTTGATTATAGTGAGTTTTAGGGCCAAGGGAAAGGATCTACATAGGATAAACTAGGTACACATCATACGCCTGATCAACCTACAAGGATCCCTACCCAAAGCCACTTCATTTGAAGACCCTCCTTGTGGTGAAGGGGTTGTGGAGTTTGACACTCTACATGTGATTAATGTGCTTACTACTAAACTCATACAACATATGATTAGGCTTTCAATGATTGATGTAGGAGATATGCCACACAGTGTGCATACCTAACCCCATCCTTGTAAATCTTGTGGAACTATATGTACTAGAACTTATGATGATGACATCACTAGTGGTTTAGAGGGTTTGGATGATATACTCTTGAGTGAAGATTTTTTTGAATGCACATTTGGTGTGTAATCATCATCCACTGCATGGATGCAGGTATATTTTATATAAATTTCATGTATGAAATTTAAGCTATATTTTCAAATTTAAAATATACTAATTAATTTGCATATAAAGTGAAATATATATATATATATATATATATATATATATATATATATATATATATATATATATATATATATATATATATATATATATATATATATATATATATATAATAGGAGGAGATGATGCCTTCATCATCATAATCCATATCTACAGGATTAGATATTACATAGCCATTATTTATATATACATATCTAACTACTGATCCATCCACTACTACAACTGCTTATGTGAGCATGAAAATTTTTACTTATACAAAGGTAAAATTTTGATTACATCTTATACTCTTGGTTTAATATTTAGGAGAAAAAATTGCCATATATCTTTGATACTTTATAAAAAAATAAGTGAGAACTTATTTGTTTAGTTGATGTCTCGAGTTGACATTCCTCCATCATTGTGAGTGGAGATAGACATAGGTATTATTGTAGCGATGTCATCTACACAAGACCTCATAGAGGTACATATATTTTGAATTGTAAAATAGATTTTTTTTAAATAATTTTATTACATACTTGCCCAAAAAATATAACTTATGTGAATGTATTATGTATGTAGGGTTATCCAGTGACATATAATAGTCCAATTTAGATGGTTAGTAGGGAAACATATCATATTTCATTCTCATTTTAGATGCCTATTCATGTAGCTTAACCTGTTATTGACCCAATCAAACATCAAAATCATATTGAGTAAGACCATGAGATTAGAGTATGTGCATGTTTAAATGTTTTTTATTCTATTTTAAAATTAAATTCCTAACTCGGTTACACACATATTTTATGCTAATTTTCTAATAATACTTGTACTAAAAGAGAGCTATGAGTTTAGGACCCACAGTCAGACCTTGGAGCAATCCAAGGATTTGGAGGGATCTCCATCTAACATCATGACATCCTAGGGAGGGTCTTATTCAAGGAAGGAAAAGAGAGGGAGGTTATTTTATGATTATCTTAATTCTTGCATGATGTACTTTTTTGTATGCTTATATGGAAATGTACGCATCTTATATATGCCTATATGGTAATCTATGTATTATTGACAGTGTACATGTGCCTATATAGCATTCACATATCATTTTATTATGTTTTTATTTTGTAAGACTTTATAGATTTTATTATTATATTATAAATCATTTATGAGAAATGAGGTTTTTTAACTTCCATTATCAATAATGAATTGTAATGTTTGACCATTGATCCACATTTGCTAATCTTAGGTGACTTGAATAATGAAGTGTAATTGTAAAATTGTAGGACTCTAAAATAGTTGCATAATGATATTAATATAAATATTTTTGTAGTAATAATGTGGAAACCTCATTTTTTAATCAATGTGAACTAGTTCAATATGTCAATATGGCATAGCAAATAAAATAGGGTCTCTTAGATGTAAAACGTTCACTAGGATGGACCCCTCACTCTCCTTAGTATCAGCTTGGAAAAATGCCGCCATCACCTTAGTACTTGTAGGGATGGGCTCCACTTTCACATCAATAATAACCAAATTAGGAAACCCATATGTAGAAATATCAATCCAATTATGTACCTCCAAATCACTAGAGATAGTATGGTGGGTATTCTAATCAATAATAACAATGAAGATCACCCCAAAGATAGGGATGTTATCATAGAAGCTATGAAATTCATAGGAAATGGAACATATATTATAGATATCCAATCACTTTCTATTTGTGTGGGGAGGTAATTCATATCAAATAAAACTTCCCATGTAATCCTTAACTGGTAACTTATTGGACTTATTGTAGATTCATAGGATATAGCATAACATAGAGGATTTTCAAGTGCTATAAAATCATAGGAAGAATAATATTGTGTGAAATGTGAATAAGGTAATAACTCACCCAAAATAGAAATATTTTATATATGTTTCATCTAAAAATAATATAGGTAAAAATATATCCCAACTTTAAAGGTGCCTATATAAATTCCCATATGGAAGGTGCATGAGGATAGATATTCAGATCCTATGAGAGAGAATGTCTTGATGAATGAAGTTGCCATTTTTTTCATTAATCCAAAATTAAGATACTAATGAAGTATACCCTATGACTATAAAAGCCTTAATGTATGATAAAATAGTGTGAATAATGTGATAGGAATGGGTATTCATAGCTCTAAAAGACCTCTTAAAACTAGTAATTACTTTTCATAATGAAGATATTTATAAAAATATCACAAATTTATTGTATAATCTACTAGAATGTGAAAATAAAGGGTATAAATAATATCATAATGAATGGTATAGTATGTAAATATTAATAAGTTATAAGATGTTGATGCAAGGATGGATATCAATATCATAGTCTATGAAGTCCTTAATGCAATATTTTTCTTTGGGATCACTATAAATATGATTCCCATATCCAATTAGGAATCCTTATGAAGGTCACCTCTAAGCTATATTCCTATCACATTGAGTTTTGAATATTATGGTTATGTTGAGCCTATTAAAAGGATTGAAGATGTATAAATAAAAGTGGATGACCTGAGTTTATGTGGGGAATTTTAGGTTATTTAACTTTAATATTGATGAAATTCATTACCCTAATATAATTAGGAATAAATAAGACTATGATGATCACATGACCATCATTATAATGTAAATATGTCTAGAAGCACATCAAGGTGATGTTTATATTGTCATAATTTTGAAAAATTCTAATAATAATCCATATGTGCATAGACCAAAGAAAGTCGATTTAAAGTTAATATAGATCCTAAGAGATAATATTTGTGAGACAAAACCTTTCCTTAAATGTATCACAACATGAATAAGATGCTCTAATATTTTAGAGAAAATATTTATGATGGAATAAAATTAAAATATGGTAGATAGCCCTTCAGTTACAAAGTATGGGACTGTGCAAGTCACCTTCTATGTGATCACCCACATAGTCAGAGATTTACAATAGCTATCAGTTAGGTGAGACAAATATTGATTATATATTTAGTTCACAAGTGAAAATTTAGTAACATAATTATTAGCTTCATCTATTAGTTAAGATTGTAATACTGTTAATTTGAATTATTTTAAAGGTTGTCACAAATTTAGACCCATGTGGATGGATAATGCAAGTGCATTCTAGAAACAAGTAAATGAGGTATTGTAAACAATATTAGAGGTCCATTTAGTCTCAATAAGTCCTTATTTTGGAATTATAAGTGTGTTTAGTGTCATTTTTAGTGTTTTAAGATTTTCCCTCCAAAATGTCCAATTTATATTTTTAAATGTTCTTAGTGTACGTCCATGATTAAATGTAACTTTTACAAGGTTCTATCAAGAGTATAAAAAGTTATATTAGGTTCTTAGGTAAAAATATTAAACTTATTATAAGTCCATTAAACATTATATAGGTCATAATTATCATTTTTTGTCTTAAATATTTAATGTAACCATAAATACCTACATATGAGGTCAATTTATTGAAATGAAACCAGGTACATGAGAGAGAATATGAGCAAGATTAGATAATTTATAAGATTATATTTAACTCAAAAAAGTGATAAGTATCATTAATAGTCAAATATAATCATACAAGGTTAGGTTTCAACTTAAGAAGGAAAATAATGATCAGTTTACAGGGTTGGAGTAAGTTGCAGGTCTGTCTCAAGAAAGCAAGGACTATATAGAAGCCTTTTTATTAAAAATAATAAAGATTTCATAAATTTATAATATGTTTAAATGTGTAATTTTATATATTATCATGTAATTTAAATTTTTCTATATTTTCTTCAATCTTATAAACTCATTTGAACCCTTAGAACCCTCATAATTCTTTGTTTTTGCATCTACAATCGATTTCAGAGGCCTAGTTATATGTGAATGTTGATATATGGATTGGTTTTAACTATTATAGATGGTAGAGGAGTTACATAAGACCAATATAAAGGTGTTATATTTTTAAAAACTCCAATTATATTTATAAATAATCACTAAATAGCTCTCAACTTATAACATTTATGTGTAAACCCACAGTCAAGGTTTCAATAGTAAAGGGTCTTTAAATCATAAAATACTCTACCAAATGAATTTAAATTTTTTGAGAAGTCATGAATTGACATATAAAACCTGATACAAATTATTTTATATTAAATATCTCTCCATAATTTTGGGTACATAGGTTTTTTTTTTGTACATCTATAAAAGACTATTTTTGAGAAGTTTGTGTAAGAAGTAAGATGAGTTTTTGGTTGTTTTGAGTTATAAATTTTTTTATAAGTGTTTTAACATGTTATAAATTGTAAAATACTACTATACACATTTTCATTAAGTGTTATAAACTCTATTTTGTGAATTGACTTATTAGATCTCTAAACTAGACCTATAGACCTTAAAACCTGAAAGATGGAATTTGAGAATGAGAGCTTAATAGTGAAGAGTCTATGCCTACACATACCTCATTAATAATATTGGAATTGAAATATAATTTAATCCTTCCACTAAGCTCTGATATTTATTCTTTCTATAGGTACTTAATTTTATTTATACCCTTTATCTCTCTTATCTTAAATAGGCTAATAAGCCTCCTTGTATGCATATAGTCCTTATTTAACATCATCCATCATGATTATCATATGCATATACACTCTCCCCTTCATGAAAATAATCATATTCATCTCATATTCCACATTTATCATTGTACTCCATTTGTTTGATTCAAACTTATTCATTCTTTTATATGGATTCATAGGTTTAAAAGTCTAAAACATGATCCCATGATTCTTGAATTATTATAAAGTCTCATATATCCATTATATTTCATATTAAAGATACAATACACATCCAATCAAATCACCTAATATACAAGTTTGAATTCTCTCACAATATGTACTTCCTTCTATTAGGCCTCTCCTCTAGTAGCCCTATTTTCACACAAATCTCATAGGTTTGGATAAATTACAGAGAATATAAAAAAACCAAGAACAATTTTGAGCACCCACTATCCTCTTACTAATTCATACAAAGTTTTATGATCCAAATCTTAATTCAAACCAATTAACTCAACCCACCTCTTTGCCAATTAGTCCTCTCTTAGGATTAGATAAACACATAGTCTTGGTATCCATAATAGGCCATATTATACCATTTTAAAATCACCATAATATTCTATAACATGTAAAAACACATCAAAGTACAAAATTTCATGAATTTTGTATGGGAGAGACACAAGTTATATAAGTTTCAAACTTGAAACCCTAGCTCTTATTTTGATAGGCCTATATAAGTGCAAGAGCTTAGAAAAAGGAAAAAATTTAGTTTATGACACTTAAAACAAACTAATACCTACAAAAGTTATATAATTCAAACAACCATGATGCTCCTTCTATGCTTTCCTTCATTCAAGACAAACTCATTTCAAGGATAAATGTTAGGTACTTTTAGCTTGAGCTTCTCTTATCTTCAAGAATATGAAATTCTTTACTAACAGTGTCAATTGTGTGAAGATGGAAGCTTATATGGCACCACTAACCTACACATTTTTTTATTAAGTAATTAAACATGAAATTTATATGTACTACCTACAAAATGATTAACATTTGATAAAAATACTTATATCTACATTTTAGAAGTCAACATAACTATACATATCAATCCTTTAAACCACTAAGATCTACTCTAATATTGATAATAACAAGAATAGATTCATGGTCTAACTCACAAACTTTACATAGATTCTTATTTAATAGTATTCCATGACATTTTTTTCAATTGAATATTCATTGCAATAACCAAATTTGAATAGTGCAATATCTTCCTATGTGTTTCAAACTCTTCAAACAACCATATATCTACATTTTTGATTATATATCATTGGATCCAAGTTAAATTAACTACCAAAGACCCAATAGGATACTCAAATTTTTATCCATCTATGATTGTGGAAGTCAATTTTTTATTTTCCTCTACACACCAACATAATTAGTAATTTGTCTCATTTTCATTGTCCTCATCTGTAATAATTGAAAAAAACATGTCATGTATCACAAAAAACAAATTTTAATGAAACTATATAAAGATAAATAAAGGGATTAAATATTACATAATGAATAATATTCTACCTATTAGAATTAAAATCACTAAGAGGGGGGAGTGAATTAGTGATGCAAAAAATCAACTTCAATTTTAATCCTTCAAACTCTTAACCATTCAACATAATCATTCATGAAACATATAAACCATTCATTGCAATGAATAAAGAAAAACATGCAAGATCAAAGCACATAACACATGAATTATGTGGGAAAAACTCATGGGGGATAAAAACCACTCTCAATCCTAAAAACACATGGACTACAATCCTATAAGAGATCATAAACAAGATACTTTAGTGAAGCACCCACATCACAAGGTGCACCAACCTGTAAGCATGGAAAGACACCCATTTTCCCTAGATGTTGAGCACCCACATAACACCTTATGATATCAAAACCTCTATAACTCTAATTTCCTTCCAATTTCATGGATAAATAGTGAATAAAATCTCTCTTCAATCCTTCACACTTTCTCAATCCTTCACACACAAGAAATGCATCAAAAACAACCTTTTGGATCACTCTACAACTTTTTTCTCATCCTCAATCATCAACCCTGAAAAAACTATGACATCATAAACATGACCACTAGGTCACACACATATTCCTCACACTTTTTTTTAAAAAATACATCCACCAAGATTACTCACACTTCTCTTTTCTTCGCACATACTCTCTAGAAACCTTCATCTTTGATTTTGATCTTTATAGAGTCTACATGATCACCACCTTCTTGGTCAGCCACAAGACATTACTTAACCATTAATGATTCTATCCCACTTAAAAAAAGATAAAAAAACACCTTTATAGGTTGACCATAACTTTGATAGATCACCCTTAAGTAACAATACCTTTCAATTAGGCCTAAGTAGCCCTTTTAGGTCCATGGAGACCTATTCATCCTTTTAGCACTTTACCAAGAAAAAATAGAAACATAAGACCACTTAATAGCACACAAGTCAATGACACATGACCCATAATACATATTCAATCAATTAAATTCATCACTACACACATATGCATATGTAAAACCTATCAATCATTTGCCTTGTATATGAAAACATCATGAATGAATAATCAACTTCCAAGCAATGGTTCATACTGAATATGGATTGGTAAAACCTCTAAAATAAATATAGATGATCTTAAGTGAGTATAATTTTTTTGAAAATATATAAATAAATATGAAAAATACAAACACCATCAATAAAAACTCAAACACCCTTCTCGGGTCACTTACAAAAGAAAAACAAATCCTTAGTCAACTTTGAACTATAATAAATGCAATTGTATGACCATTCAAACCTCCAAATCAATTTTCATGGATTACCCTTTTAGTTATCTACCACTTTTGTTTTTACACCATCATAAAATTCATCCATCATTAAAATTTAGAGGTAAAACATTACAAACTAGTTTTCTTTAGTAAATTCAAATATTTGAATTCCAATGGTCACTAAAAAATGCAAATTTGACTATGGAAAATGATGAAATAATCTTGGGAGAGAAACTTTGCACTATCATAAATTTTTATAGACATCATGTCAAGGTATGAAATTTTAAAAACATTTTCTATGTAAAAAAATTAATAGACCCATGTGATCACTTTCTTCTAACACTTCACACATGTGGATACTGATGTCATCAATCTACTTACTCAAGAAGCTTTGAAAAGATGAATAAGATAAACTCGACCTTCACAAGAATAATAATATGGATTCCTTTTACTTATAAAAGTACACCAAGCACTTATTACACCCCATATGACCCCTCAAACATGGTCAACACATCAACACCATCCATCATCTTGCCTAACCAAGCAAACACTGCAAGGTCCATGCATGATAACTAAGGCACACTTTGTCATTGAACTACTAAAATACTTGACACCTCATGAGCACTCTTGTAAAACTTTGAGACATCATTTAAAATAACTCAATAATATCCCCCTTTGTTATTGATTTCAACACTTTGTAAACACCAACTTAAATCTATACACATACTTTTTCACCATCTATAAAGACTTCCTCCCTCTTTGACATAATGACAAAGTGGGATTACTTGTTGATCCTGAGGAAATTTAAATGTTTTAAAATAAAACATAAATAAGGTACCTCTTTTAAGAGATTATATAAAATTCCCCTATCACTCTGCATATCATTTCTTACCATGACTACCTCAAACTTGCTCATTGACAACACTCTTCTTTGACCATGCACTGCTATATGAATAAGTAATGAACAATATCAAGAAAATGGGAGTGATAAAACCTTAATAACACTAATAGTAACTCCTATTAGTCACCTAAACTTAGGATCCCCTTGAGCACCTTCAGACCATCTCCAACCATGATGAAACTTCATAGTTGCCTTCAATTTTTCTCTCACAAGCCAGCTCCATGATCACCAACAGATGCTAAATCCATTCTTCAAAGATGAAATATTCTAAAAATATACTAAAAAACTCATATGAGAAAAATCATACCTTGGTATTTTGGAGAAAATGACCAAAAAGTCTATTTGAATCACCTAACCTTGTCTAGAGGCCTAGTAGCCCTACCTGAACCTTGCAGAGCCCATAAATTTCTATATATAGACCTTCATGAATTTAAATTAAATATATAATTCACAATCATATTCCCCTTCATTCATGCCAATTTTAATCATCCAAATCTTCTTTTGCACCATAACTCCTTCACAAACTAACCTACCAATTAGCTTTCTATTTGCACAGATGCGCAACCATAGAACAAACCATACACTTAAAGATGATTGTAAAGTAATTTTTGAGCACCCATTTGGCCATTTAAATTGATTATTCAACCTAAGAAATAAAATCCCTTGTGAATATCATTAACCCACATGGGTAAAACACTAAGGCATCAAAGAGAAATGTAGTCAAATTAGCATCTTCTAGTCAACACTAGCTCCTAAAACTTCTCTCACACCTAGATATCACAAATACACACAACTAGAACAATTATTAAGGTTTTAATCCTTGGGGAACCCATCTAACCATGAATGTGGCTTTTGTCCTACTAACACTTAAGTAGAGACTATCATACTTGAGAGCCATCAAAATTCTTCAACTTTCCCTTAAGAGGCATTCAAAGCCTAAAACCACCTAGAGAATAACTATATGAGGTTAACACACCTTTTTATGCCACAAAATCACCTTGAGCACTCACCAATCTTCATTTGACACCTATACATCTCATGACTATGCCTTCAAACCCTATATATACCCTTGCCACTTTGCCAAAACACCTTCAACTAATAATGTGATCAATATCAAACCTTTAAGGCACATTTTTAATTTGGACACATTGAATCCAATTGGATTCAACCCTTGGTTAGCTCCATAGATCTCAAAAACACCAATTTTGAATGATGAGCTCCTACTAGGTAGTGAACATTGAGTAAAATGGTCAATCTGAACAAATGTTCATGAATGGTTATTTTGACCAACTTAGAAGATATAAACCCATGGCATACATTTTTACAAGTCCTCTCCACACTCCAAATCAATATTACCTTCATTCTTCATGATTTGACCAACTAAACCAAGCTTCAAATATTAACTAAAAATTACCTTTAGGATCAAAGTCCTTGAATAGATTTCTTGAGGATTTTCATCACTAACCTCTGGAGAAAGCTCATGAACTTGTTGTTCCCCCTTAAACAATGACCTTGTATGATCAATACAACGCTTGGAAACATAATATCATCAATTTATTACCATAAATTCATTGGTCTTAAAGACCAATCAATAACTCTTCATACCTCTATACTAATAAAAGTCTCTTGTATATCACCTAAAGCACACACACTTACTTTTACATATGAAATATGTCTCCTAAGAAGCATAGGTAGAGACATCCACTTGTCATAGAGATACTAAATGTCCCAAAACTTAGGATACTCCCACATCTAAATGCTCTCGCTTAGATTGTAGTCCTACCTCATCATCAAATTGACTTTGAATGAGTCTTTAAATTCATTCTTTCCTTTTTGCTTGATTCTTTTGTCTACTTGGGAAACTAAGACTTGCTCTTTGACACTTGAAATTGTACCCTATTATATCATGACAAATAATCCATTTTGAACCTATTTTTAATTCACCTACTTTGTTCTCCATTAATTATGGCTCCTTTTCTTCATGTTAGGATTGACATTCTTTGAAGTAAAATTTTAACCATTCTTGTATAACCTTGCTATGTAACCTCTCTCTTGAAATTTAAAACAAATGAAGTTTCTCTGATTGTACATACCTTGTGTATGGGCTACATGATGACTCCTTGAAGTTTCATTATCCCATTCATGCACTTGATCATTTGATTTCCTGATGAATGCATTTTAAGACCTTGTAATATGATCAATCCCTTGACACATGTAGCACAAGATGTCATGCTATCCTTATGGACCAATTGACTATCTTGAGTGATGATATTCTTCATGATTGTCATTATCTTTCTCATAATTCCATTCAAATATCTTACTAGGATATTTTCTTTTACAATCAATGATCTTATGACCAAACTAATGACAATAATAACAATAACCATTGAAGGAGTTATCATACCTTATTGCATTAGGCTGTTTGATTTGATTTGAAATTTTATAGCTTTTGAAGTCATCCTTCTTATTCATATTGACATTTTTATTATCTTTACTAGCACTCTCCTTAATATGATTAGTCTTCTAATCTATCATCACTATCTTCTAAATATTATTATCCTTTTGAACATCTTCATGGAACCTTAGGATTGCCTTGTCATTTGAGACATTTAGACTGCTCAATAGGTCTTTAAGATCAATTGTACTTTTATAAATTTTTTGATATGTTTCAAGCTTGCTCATAGCTTGATCTAGTTTCTTCTACAAAGACTCCATATTTAATTTATATTTGACACATTGTTCATCCTTACTCTTTACATCTTCAACATGGGCACAAACGTAATTTTCAAGATGTTGAGTGATCTCATCATGCTCTTTGAATTCATTGTTCAACCTTTCTTCAAAGAAGCCAATTTTTTCCTCATAGGTCTTGATCAAGGATGCTTTCTTTTTATTCTTGCCTTGTAGAAGATTCAACTCTTCCAAGGTATTCAGATATTTATCTTCAAGATTTAATTTCACATCTTCTTCCTTTGAGATATCTCCACCAAAGAGATCTCTACCTAAAGAACATTCACCTTCATCACCCTCAAGAGACATGAATAGTGTCTAATTTTTCTCATCATGAGATGAATCATCACTATTTGATGTGTTTCCTTCTTCTTCAGTAGATGAGTTACTATCTTCTTCATGGTAAAAAATTTTACTACCTTTGTATGACTTCTTACCATTTATCTTGTTAAAAAAAAATTTGTACTTGTTAGGACCCTCAGATTTCTTATGCTCATCCTCATAAGATTCCTTATATTCAGACTTTCCTCTATCTAGGCACTTAGTTGCAAAATGGCCAACTTTACCATAGGAAAAAAATTTAAAAGGAGGCTTCCCTTCATATTTACTTGATCCTACATTCAATTTTCTTGAAATCATAGCTTCAAGTCGATCTTCATTAAGATCAAAGTATTCAAGACTTAACTTGATCTTCTTGCCTTTTGTCTCCTTGATCACCTTGAAGGATTCTTCCTTATTTTGTGGTGTGTCCTCATTGAATCTCATCTCATAAGAAGTAAGAATTCTATGTAATTCATCCATATTCATCTTGGTGAGATCATGACTTTATTTTATAGTATAAATTTTTGAATCAAACTAGAGGGTGAGAGACCTTAATATTTTCTTTACTATAGTACCTTCTTCAATCTCCTCTCTAAGACCTCTAATCATGTTCACCACCTCATCAACCCTTAGAAGATATGGTTCTATAGTATCTTCTTACTTTATTATGAGGCCCTCAAATTTCCTTTGATAGGTCTATAATTTATCGAACTTAACTTTTAAATCCCCTTCATATATGATCTATAATTTGTCTCATATTTTAGTGGTAGACTTGCAATGGATTACCTTGGTGAACTCACCCAATGATAGGCTGTAAATGATAGAATTCATAGCTTTAGAGTTGTTTTCACTCAAATTCTTATCAGCTAGAATAGTTGAAGGACTAGGGAATATAAAATACCCATCCATAATAGATTACCAAATGTCAAAACCTAGAGACATGATGTAGGTCTTCATCCTTGTACTCCAAAAATCATAGTTGGATCCATTGAATAGTGGTGCTTTCTTAGTAGAGAAACCACCTTGAATTTTATGACTACCTATTATACCTTTGATCACCTTCAAGTGGTTAAAATTGTAAAGAAGGTGTGGCTCTAATACTAATTATTATAGGTACAACCACTAAGAGGGGGGGGGGGGGTGAATTAGTGATGAAAAAAAACAAACTTCAATTCTAATCCTTCAAATTCTTAACCATTCAACATAAGCATTCATGAAGCATATAAACCATTCATTATAATGAACAAATAAAAACATGCAAGATCAAATCACATAAGACATGAATTATGTGAGAAACCCTCATGGGGGATAAAAAACACTCTCAAGACTATAAACACCTAGACTATAGTCCTATAAGAGATAAAAAAATAAGAGACTTTAGTGAAGCACCCACTTCATAAGGATCACCAACCCCTAATCATGGACAAGCATCCACTTTCCCTAGATGTTGACTACCCACACAACACCTTATGATATCAACACCTCCAAAACTCTGATGGACTTAAAATCTGATGGATAAATATTGAATAATAACTCTCTTCAAACCTTGACACTTTATCAAGCCTTCAAACACAAGCAATGCATCCAAAATAGCCTTTTGGATCACTCTACATCTTCTCACTCATCCTCAATCATCAACCCTATAAAACACTATTAAAACATAAAAAACATTACCACTAGGACACATAAATATTAATCACACCTCTCTACTCTTCAATCCATCCACCAAGATTACTCACACTTATCTTTTCTTCACACATACTCTATAAAATCCTTCATATTTGATATTTTTCTTTATAGAGTCTACATGATAACCAACTTATTA
>JARHVA010002520.1:1507500-1587500 GCA_037957365.1 Torreya grandis | reverse complement strand
TTTTTTATAAATTTTAAACTATTTTAAGGTTAAAAAATATGTTGATTTCTAACTACATCTTTTTAGGCCACCATATGATGCAGATATACATGCCCATACATCTCAATATAATTTATTTTTCATTCATCCAAGTGTAAAAAATATTATATGGTCACAAACTAGGCCTAATTATACACATATTCAAAAAACAAATCCATTTTTTTGAGGTAGTTAGGGGGAACACAATGGGATATCTATTTTTGTTAGTTTTTTGGATCTATTTACTTAAAAACTTAATAATAAAAAAATATTCATTGATAAAATATAAAACAATATAGGTCTCAAACTAGAAAATATTATATAATTATTAACTAAAAGGTTTCAAACAATATTAAATGATGTTAAAAGAATGGTGGGCCACATGTTCATATATCCACTCTATTTTCTTGAAAAAAAATGTTCCTATTCAAATTTTAGATGTTTGACCTAGTTATACTTAATAATTTTTGAAAAAAAATAGTGTTTTGGAAACTAGACTTGAAGTGATACAATTCATGTTCTTATAGGATCTTCAAATTTTAAGTGAAGTTATTTCAAATTATCTACACAAACACCATTTTCTAAAATTTTAGGAAAATCATGTCCACAGGTTGCTATTTTTGTTTCCCAACTTTGTGTATTTACCTTGTAGTTAAAATGCCATGCTTGGTGGCATGGAAGGTAGAAATGAAGACAAAATAGTCAGATCCAAACTTTGAAAGGCTAAAAAAGATCAATTGATCATCCTTTTTGACAATGTTGCATAGTTTTAATTGCAATCTAAGTGATTTAAATTTTGTCAATAATTCTTGTACAATATCAAAATCACCTATGTTCAAATTGATGAGCTCATTCTCTAGCTCATTACCTCTCATTATGTCCTTATTCATATTTTTTTAATATGGTCCATGCTTCATTAGGAGTAATGGAAATTTAATATGAAAGAGTAGGTTGGGAGACACAGACAGGCATAAAAGATCATAGACTCCATCACTTTTGTTGTACCACTTCACTTTCTCTACCTCTAATATTAGTTATTTTTATTTACCCATCTTGATTCAGTGTAAGCCTTTGCTCTTCAATAGGATTTTTTGCTTTCACTTTCCACTCATGATGGTTGAATGGTGTAAGAATCAGAAGAATTAGAACAAAACTTAGATCCATGGTGTAGAAAGGAAGTATGTGTTGAACGACAGGTGCTAAAAGACTAGGAATATGAAACCTCCTAGATCTATAGAGATTTAAATTTATAGGGTAATATAATATTACCAATGCATGGAGCTCAAAAAACTTGAAATTTAAAAAAAATGACACCTTAAAAGGAGTAACAAGCTGAAATTTTTGTACATTTAATATTCTCGATGGCAAGGACAATTTCCACTTTGAGAAATTTGATTTTTTTAAGGTATGCAAAGGTTTATTTAAAAACTTCTAGAATAAAATTACCCAAAACATACTTATGCCCTTTTAGAGTAAAAGTTAAGCAATTTTGAGTTTTTGTGATTAGGGGCTTAACATCCATATGATGAGGGGATAAGACCTATTTTGGGTGCTATCCTTTGCCCTCTTTCTCACTTTCACTGATGTGATTGAAAGGAAAAAATGAAGTGTCTCTAATTTAAAAATGATTTATGTCACCCTCCACTATATTAAAATTGATGGTCTCTAGGAAGTGATTATACATGAAAACATGGTGGGCAGAACCCATAATATTTTTAACAAGTAATAAAATCTAGAGGGTGCTTAAACTTAAGTAGGTGGTAGAGTCTAAGGCATGCATGATCAAGAGTAATAAATCATGTTGTGCCTAAGAAAGCATCTAAACATCAGAGGTAATTATGTAGGAGTCAAAAATTGATAGGTGATTTCCATCAAGGCTTAAAATTTGACATGTACTTAAGTAGGTATCATAACCTGGTAGGTGTTTGAGAAGGCATCAAAACTCAACAAGTGTTCCAATAGGCATTAGAATGCAATACATGTTTGTGCATGGGTTAGAACTTTGTTGGTGCTTTTTTAGAGGTCAAAATTTTAAGAGCATGCACACAACCACTCAAATGTATGTCGAGGTATAAATATCTTAAGGGGTTTGTTTTTACACTGAGAAAAGTTTGATAACTATCAAAATTGCCTATGAAGGGTCAAAATCCTGTCAAACTATAAAACCTAAAAAAATATGGATTCTAAGGAGATTTTCTAAAATATAAAAGAGACCCACTTGGTTTCTTAACAAACCTAGAAAAATAAAGAAATGGGTTTTCCTCAAAGTCATAGAAAAGTATAAATTTTTTATAGAAATAAAAAAGGCCTTGAGATCCTCCAAAAATGGTAAAAAATGGATTGTCATGAAACTAGGTCGTGTTTACAATCATTTCTTGGGTTTTACTAGATTCTAAAACCCATAAGATTATTTATTTTTCACTTTGAGACTCTAGGTATGCATATTTACATGAATTTAATGGAAACCCCACTAGACCTTAGAAAACTAAAATCAATGAAAAACTCAAACCAACAAGAATGCAAGATCTCATAACATAATTAATGGATTCATGTACCATCATAGCTATGATACCATGTCAGAGTGGGCCAAAATAAAGGATCAACTAGATAGGGTTGAATTCACAAGGTTGAATCTATATGTAGTACTGAAATCAAAAGAATAACTCACGAGAGAAATAAGCTTGTCTTCATAATAAAAAGTTGCATTAATGAACATTGGCCAAAAAATACATAGGAAGGTACATTATATAGTGAGGAATTAGGTCACCTAAAAAGATAATTAACTCAACTCACAATTATAAAATAACTTAAAATATATTTCCCTTAATGACCTATTATTAACCTAAGCAAGTTAATTAGACCATATAGGTAAAACTATATAGTGGGAAAAATCCTACACTAATAGATAGGATGAGGATGAGGATTAGTATATCTAGAATAATGATGAAATAGAAGATGAGGAAGAAGAGGATGAATAGCTTTATATTCATTTATTTTATAATTTGGAGGCATTTTTTAAATTTTTTTCTTAGTCCCTTATTGTAATTTTAAATTGTAGTATTGTATAAAAATAAAATAAAATTTAAGTATTATCTTCTTTGATTATCTACAACATTTTTATATTTTAAAAATTCCTTTTATAGTAATATTATATAATCTAAATTTAAAATATTTAATATTTAATATAATAATATATATTATAAATAATAAATTAATTTAATATATTACTATATACATTAATTTTCTTATATATTTATAAATAATTAAGAAAAAATATTATATAATTGTTTTTATTTACATTAAAACATATCTAATTTTTTAAATTAAAAAGTATTTTATATATTTTAATTTTTTTGAATAGTATTTGACCCATATTTATGCCACATAATAGCTAGTTGTGCCACATTTGCACCACATTTGTGCCATAAAAATGATGCAATTTTTTCAAGTTTAATTGTAAAAAAATATTAAAATCAATTGATTTTTGATGTGATTTTGACCCTAAATGTGGTGCTAATTATATTTTTTGTAGTAGTGGAGTATATGTATAATTGGTATAATGCAATGAATTCATATGAGGCAATGTTGTTCACTCCAACATAAATATTTTGTGCCAATTAGAATCAATGGATTATCATATAGTTTAATTACTAAGAAAATGGTCTAGTTTTGATGTGATGTGATTTTGACCATATTAAAATCAATTGATGTTTGATGTGATAATCCAACCATGTGATAAAATTAGAAAAAATATTTATGTTGACCTGACATACCCCCATTCTTTTTTTAAGAATAGGAACCCTCTATATTTATGAAAAGGTCTAGGCCTATCTTAAAAGTATTCTTCAAATAGAGATTTATATGTTGGACCTAACTTCAATATTTGACAAACATAAATGAACATGTTTATATATTTGGAATAACCTACTAATAATATTTGAAATTTTTACAGATGTATAGGTTTTTGATAGATACATAATTTGTGAATTCACAGGGTTTGTGGAATTAAGTCTTCAAAACTTTTATTTGGAAGCCTATCTTCAGTAGTCTTCACCATTTCACACCTATATGAACCCTAACAAAAAATTAATCTTCAAGGTTCTTATCTACAAGTCTTATTCAAATTTTTTTAGGGCTTCTATCTATAATTTGGGCTCTCACAACTTTATTCACCATGTATTAAAGTCTTCACCATTTGAATTTAAGGAACTAGGTTTTTAAAAATGTTTCATTTTAGCATTTTGATATTCAAAGAAATTGTTTAGAGAAATTATTTGGGTGAATTTTTTGGTAAAAGTTTTGGAGAGTTGTCAATGATGTCATGGTGATATCATATAGGTGTCCTAGTGAGGGGATGAAGTGTTCTAGTAGCCTAAGTAACAATGACAAAGTGTGAAATATGCTTTTCCTAGTGTGCTTGAAGTATGCTTGGTTGATCTTCTATTTTTGCATGGTTAGAGATGTTTAGTGATGAGTATGGATTTTTTAACATGTGAAAAATGTCCCTAAGAGGTTTTCTAAGCTTTGAGTACTTATTTGTAGAAGTGGAGTTCATCTGGTTATCCATAGTTTTCATCTAGACACTTTGAGTCCAGTGGCAAAAAATTTGAGTAGGTAGTTTGATGATGTCACCATTGCCACATGTGGATGAGTCAAGAGTAAATGGTCACATGGGTTTATTCAGTATTGTGCCTAGTTTTTATGTGTTATATCTTAGGTCATGTACCTAAGCGCATCAAAATATATGCAAGTACAAAGTTAGGCTCTCAAGTATTTTGATAGTGTTTTCCCATACTTTGCCAAATTTGTAACGTGGTAGGAAGAGATGAGTAAGAATTTTGATGGAGGAATATATTTCATATGTGGATTTTTTATGAGAATTTGATCATATGGGTTTGTTTAGTTTTTTGTGTATTTATTATGCACCAAATTTTAGGTCATGCAATGTAACATGACAAAAGATATGCATGTGCAAAGTTGGGCTCCCAGATATTTTGATAGTGTTTTCAAATAGAGCCAAGTAAGTAGTTTATTAATGTCATATATTTCATGTGTGAAGGTTTTAAGATAGTATTGATATATGGATGGAATCCCCTATATGAGAGGATCTTATACACGAAATTTAAGATTATGTGACTAAGCGCAATGAAAGTTATGCAAAAGCAAAGTTGGCCTTACAAGAAATTTCTAAGCATAATTGGCTTTGTGACAAAAGATTTTGAGAAGGAATTTTAATGGTGATATATCTCACACATGTGAGGGTTAAAAGAGTAATTTATCACATGGTTGGATTATCCTATGTGAGGAAATCATATGGTCTAATTTTGAGAACATGTGAGTGACTGAGGTAAGAGATACAACTATGCAAATTTGGCCTTTCAGGTAGATAAGTAAGGTTTCCATATTCAAATTTTCACAAGCCACAGTTTGAGCAACATCGATGGATCATGTTTCTCTAAGAAGTTAGGAAGTAGTGAGATGAGGACAAGTGTTCATTATTTAACATTGAACAACGATAAAGATAAAACTTGTTCCAAGGATCTATAATGAGTGGGTGTTCATAATAATAAAGATAAATGGTGCATATTAAATTCAAGAGGTTAAAGTGATAGTTGTTTAGAATTGCTAAATACTGAGCTACATACAAAATATGAATGTTCCATGTTGAGTCAAAGTTGTAAGAGTGCACGAGATGAGGTCAAAGTGACTGAGGTTTAACACTTGAGCATTAGTGCATATGAATTATAGATAAAATAAAATCAATAGTACATGATTGATATAATTTGTGAAGACACGAGATGTGATCATGGTGTTTGAGGTTTAATTGTGACCATTTATATTTAAATATTTGAATTTGCAAAGGAAAAAACTAGTGTTATGTATTTTGGCTATAACTTTTGATCCAAGAATAATTTTATCATGGTGTAAAAAGTAAAGTGATAGAGGACTCTAGGGTACATATAATGAACCTAATTTGAATATTTTAAAGTGTGTATAGTCAAAGATATTAAGCTTAAAATATGATTGTGTGTTTGTGTTGGTCTGTAAGTGACATGAGAAGAGTAATTAGGCTTATGTAGATGGTGTTTTGATGTTTCATAGTGAATTAGCTATTGGGGAGTGATTTAAACTCTATGAGGATGCTCTGTGTGCATTTTAAAAGTTTTAACAATTGTATATAGTGTGAACAATGGTTTAGAAGATGATTATGTGTTCATTCATAATGATTGTGCACAAAATGTTATTTCAGAGAATTAGGCTTAAGATAAAAGGGCTATATGTTGGTTTTTGGAACTTAAGGGGGACCTATAGATCATATGAAATGAGTCCATGATTTTTATAGTGGTTTTATATTCTTGTTTTTTTCAATGAATTGTTAAAAGAGTGAATGGGTTCACATGAGACCTATAAGGACTACAAGGGCCTTATTAAAATGTGTAGTTCCTTAAGGGTGACCCATAGATGCTATGTTTGACCATGGATATTATTTTTGAGCCATGTATTGATGTAAGATATTCCTTAAGGATTAATTCATGCCTAATGGCCAACCAAGGTAGTGTTTATCATGTTTTCTTTATAAATAGTGAAACTAAATGTGTTGGTTTTTAGACCTTGAGTGTGAGACTTGAAAGATATTTGAGAGAGGATTGTGCATCTTAATTTTAGAGAAAAGGAGAGGTAGAGTGCCCTATTAATTAGTTAATGAGAATATCAGATTGAGGACTATATATATGACTTATTGGTCATAATTCTATTGGCAAAATAGTGCTCTTATTATTTGAGTATGAGTGAAAGTGAAGAATGATAAGCAAAGGTCCAGAATTAGGCGTTGTAGACATCAGTCCAAAGGTGGATGTATTCATAGGTATTATTTTGGTAGCTCAAAATATAAGGGGGTTGAAGCCTCCTTGTAAGGTGAAACTTGTTAAAGGTCTAGTTGTTGTTGTAGCTCAGCTAGATAGGTGTGGTAACACCTTATTGGATTGTAGTATCACTAAATAGGGATTGTAGTTTCTTAATCAATTATAGTTGTTCTAAATTGGACCTTGTTATTATAAGGATATATTAAAATTATAGGTTTTAATGGGTTTTATTCCCTAAGAGGGTTTCTCATGTATGTCATGTGTTATGTGATTGATGTCTCTTTATCTCACTTGATCATTGGTATAAATGATTCATGAATGCTTATGGTAACTAATTAAACATTTATAAGGATCAGATTTAAATTTGGATTATTTGGGCTCATTGATTCACCCTCCTCTTAGTGATTGTACCTCTAACAATTAGAATCAAAGAAGGTCCATGAAAATTTTGACCACTTAAAGGTGATCAAAAGTACAATGGTTGATAAAGAGGTTATGGACTATCTTCAAGACAATCTGGTTTGTGCTTTATCAAAAATTAATAGTGTGAAGACATAAGTGACAAATCTAGAAGCAACTATCAATAATGTTGGATGGTGGAGCTTGATCTTTTTTTAATGCCTGGTACCTAACAGGGGGGTGTGGGGGTGGGGGAACTCCCCCACTATGGTCACGATGGGGGTCCAAGCAGGAGATGACCTACTTGGAAGCCCCCCTGGTGGGGGTTTGGGGGCAACACCCATGAAGAAAAATTTAGTTAAAAATGTATTGTAAAATATTATAATTTCATAGTAAATTTGGATCATTCACTATTAGGCTATAGATCTAATGGTAGAAATTATGTTTATGCATTCTTTCCCTATAAGTAACCCTCCTTTTTATATGATGGAATTATAATTATGGAGGCATGCTATGCGTGAGTGAAGAGGATATTATAGTGGATGTATTATAGGTTTTCCCTTCATTTGTTGGACTAAATAATAAGAAGGACTAACTATTTATATGTGGACGTAGCCCATATTGGGTGAACCACATTAAATGTATGTCTCTATAATGTTGTTATTTCTAAATTTTATTTCCATCTTTAATTCATTAAAATTTCTCTGTATTTTGTATTCCTAATAACTAGTATTAGAACCAAAGGTTTACTTGGTAGATAAACTCATAGGAAAAGAGGGTTCCTAGTTTTAGTGGTAGCAATGACATAAGAAAGCAAGTTTAAGGTCAAAAATTTTAGTGGCCAAAACTACCAGCTATGGAAGATGCAAATGGAGGACTATCTATATCAAAAGGATATTTTCCTACCATTGGGAAAAATAATAAAGAAGTTAACAACTATCAAGGATGAAGATTGGGAGGTTCTTGACAAAGCACTAGGAACAATATGGCTATGCCTAGCAATTTTGGTGACCTTTACTATTTAAAAAGAAAAGACAATAGTGAATGTGATAAAGGCATTATATATAGTATATTAAAATACCTTAACCTCCAACAAGGTGTTTCATATAAAACATTTATTTAATCTAAAAATGTCAAAAGGTGGGTTTGTTACTGATTATTTAAATAAAATTAACATGGTCATAAATCAGTTGAGCTATGTAGGAGTAAATTTTGATGATGAGGTTAGGGCTCTTTTAATTCTATACTCATTTCTAGAAATATGGAATGGCTTGGTCATGATTATGAGTAATTCTATCTCTAGTTCAAACACTTTAAAGTTTGATGATATTATTGGTATTATTCTTAGTGAGGAAATGTGATGCAAAAGTATAGGTAAGACATCAGATAATGCTTTAACTATGGAGAATAAGGGAAGATAAAAATATAGAGGAAAGGGCCTAGGGAATCATGGTAAGTCTAAGAAGGGTAGATCCAAATCTAAAAGAACATTGGTGCACTAGATTTGTGGGAAGAAAGGACACTTGAAGAAAGATTGTTGGTTTCAAAAAGGAAAACAAGGAGATGAACAACAAGATAGAAATTAGAAAGAAAATGTAGTAGGTGATGTGTTAAAAGATGATTTAATCATTTATTTAGATAACACTAATGATTCTTCAGTGTTAGACTTAAAGCTTCATTTCATGTTGCACCCTATAAGAAATATTTTCAAGACTATGTTCAAGGTGATTTTGGATTGGGTTATTTGGGTGATGGTGAACCCTGTAAAATCATAGGAAAGGGTAAGATACAAATAAAATTATAGAATGGAAACAAATGGTTGATGAAAGAGGTGAGGCATGTTACTGAGTTGGGAAGAAATCTAATTTCAAAAAGGTAGTTGGGAAGTGAGGGTTGCATAGTTATATTTGAAAAAAATTCATGGAAGGTCATTAAAGGATCACTAATAATATAAAAAGGAGAAGAGGTGGGTACATTATATTTATCTAATGGTAATTTTGAATCTTCTATTGCTTTAGATTCTATAGAAGTGGATACAAAATTTTGGCTCCATAGACTTGGGCACATAAGGGAGAAGGGGATGAAATTTCTCCACTCAAATAGTTTGTTGATATATTTGAAGAAGGTGGATTTAGATTTTTGTAAGCACTGTGTATGGAAAACAGAAGAGAGTCAGATTTCTTAGAGTTGGGAAGATAAAGAAGGATGAAAAGTTAGAGCTTGTGCATACAGATGTATGAGGATTGGCTCAAGTATCATCTCTTGGTGGATATTCATATTATGTTACTTTTAATGATGATGCAACTAGAAAAGCTTGGGTTTATTTCATACAATTTTTTTTGATGTTTTTGATACTTTTAAGAAATGAAAAGCTTTGGTTGAGAATGAGACAGGGAATAAGTTGAAGTGTGTTAGATCAGACAATGGAGGTGAATAGTATAGTAAGGAGTTTGAGAATTATTTTTCATCCCATGGGATTCAAAGAATTAAGATGGTTCTAATAACACCACAATAAAATGGTGTGTTTGAAAGGATGAATAGGACAATCATGGAGCATGAGATTGTATATAGGGTCACCCTTATAATTTTGGGAAGATGTTGTGGATATTGTTGTTTACTTAATAAACATAGGGAATTTAATTCCTTTGGATGGTGGAATTCTAGAGGAAGCATAGATAGGTAAAAAGGTAAATTATTCTTTTTTAAATACTTTTAGGTGTGAAGCATTTGTCCATATTGATAAAGAAAATAGAACCAAGCTTGAAGAAAAATCTAAGAAATATAATTTTATTGGATATGGAATTAATGATTTTGGTTACCATTTATGGGATTTTAAAAATCATAAAATTATTAGGAGTATAGATGTGATCTTTAATGAGAAAGCCATGTATAGAGATTAGTTGCAGGGAAATAAATAAGAAAATCTGAATACAAAATATGTAGTACTTGATGAAATCATAGGAAATGAAATTTAAAAAGTTCCAAAAAATTAGAATGTGTAACAACTATAACAACAACAACAAGTACCTCAAACTCCTAAAAGTGTAGCTAAAATATCTACTAAATTAAGTATATTCCTTGAAAGATACTCTCCTTCACTTTATTATTTATTATTGTCTAATGGTGGTGAGCCAAAAAGCTATGAAGAAGTAATGCAGGTAGAAACTAGAAATAAGTGGGAGTAAGGCATGAAAGAGGATGTGGAGTCTTTGGTAAATAACCAAACATGGAATTTGGTTTAGTTACCTATAGGTAAAAGAGCATTATAGAATAAATGGGTCTATAGGTTGAAGGAAGAATATGGAGGCAAAAAGAGGTACAAGGATAGACTTGTTGTAAAGGGGTTTGCACAAAAGAAAGGTATTGATTTTGATGAAATATTTTCTCCAGTTGTAAAAATGAATTTCATAAGAACTATTTTATGTTTGGTAGTAGAAGAAGATTTGTACCTTGAAAAATTAGATGTGAAGACTTCTTTCCTTCATGGTGATTTGGAGGAGGAAATATATATGGAGAATCCACAGGGATACAAAGTAAAAGGTAAGGATAAAATGGTGTGCAGGTTGAAAAAGAGTTTGTATGGTCTAAATCAAACTCCAAGGTAGTGGTATTTATAATTTAACATATTTATGATAAAACAAGGTTGTAATAGTTGTCATTCTGACCACTATGATTATTTTATAATATTAGATAATGATAGCTATATTATCTTATTATTGTATGTAGATGACATGCTTATTGTAGGGTTTAACATGCATGATATAAATGATCTCAAAAGAAAAATTAGAAAATTCATTTGTAATGAAGGATTTGGGTGATGTAAATAAAATCCTTAATATGAGAGTAACAAGAGACAAGAAAAATAGAAGATTGACATTGTCTCAAGAAGAATACATCAAGAAGGTGTTAGTCAGGTTCAATATGAAAGATGCAAAACCAATGAGTACACCTTTGGTAGGGAAGTTAAAATTAATAAAGGAACAATGTCCTAAAACACAAGAAGAAATCAATTACATGTTCAAAGTGCCCTATGATTCAACAGTTAGAAGTTTAATGTATGTTATGGTGTGCACTAGACTAGACATTGCACATGCAATGGGATTTGTTAGTAGGTTTATGAATAATCTAAGAAATGAGCACTGAGATGTAGTCAAGTGGATTCTCAGGTACTTAAGAGGGACCACTGATAGATAGTTATCCTCTGAAGGTTCATATATTACCTTACAAGGATATGTTGATGTAGACATGGCTAGAGATTTAGATGGTAGGAAGAGAACCATAAGTTATGTATTCATTGTTGGTGACATAATAGTTAGTTAGATTTTAGAATTTTAGAAGGTAGTCTTTTTCAAATATAGAGGCAAAATATGTTATAGCTACTGTAGCAAGTAAAGAGATGATATGGATGCAATGGTTCATGGAAGATTTGAGGTAGAATTAGAAAGATTGTAAATTGTAAAATGATATCCAAAGTGTGATTTATTTAGAAAAAAACTTAGCATTCCACTCAAGAACCAAAAATATACAACTTAGGTATCATTTCATTCATTTAGTATTGGAGGATGGTCAACTAAAGTTGGAAAATATCCATACAAGTTAGAATCCTATAGATATACTAACAAAAGTAGTCACAAAAGAGAAGTTGGAGAGTTGTTCTACTTCAATAGGTATTGTTGACCCAATTTTGCCTCTCAGGCAAAATATCAGTCACCTCATACACCTGCTTTATAGGCCAGTCATTTTGGGTTGCAAGGTCCACCTTCAGGTTTCGATAGCGCCGTTGCAGAGCATTAGTCACGAAAGGCAGCGAAAGGTAGAGTCTTCAAACATCCAGGAGAGAAGAAGGGAAAATGGAGTGTTCAACACTTGGCAAGAAAGACGGCAGAAAAGATGCAGAGGGCAGAAAAATTGCCGCCCACTATAAGGGTGGGTAAAAGGAGCCCACCCAAAAACATGCAGAGGGCAGCAAATTTGCCACCCACAAAACAAAGGAAAAGAAAAAGGGCGTCGACATCAGCTGACATCGGCAATACTACCATCGTCGACATCTTACAGAGACTGACATCGGCAGAACTACCTCCGTCGGTAGCACAACAAAAGGCAAAAAGGAAAAAAAGCCCACCCTATGGCGGCAAAAATGAAAACCTTGCCCTATGGTGGCAAAAATGAAAACCCCGCCCCATGGCGGGGAAGGAGAAAGGGCCGCCCACAGCACAATATAGCCGACGTCAGCAGGTTACAAAATCGACGTCGGCAAGACTGCCACCGTCAACAGCTTATCGGCCAACGTCGGCAAGAGTTCTATATAAAGTCCATGCAGTGGGTGGCAAATTTGCCGCCCATAACAGATGGTGGCAAAATTCACTTGCAGTGCACAAGAAAAAATCTGCCCAACCGCCAGAGAAGACTAGCATGCAAAACAAGGCAACAAGCATGGTCTTGGCAGACTTGTGATGTCATCAATAGTGTTTTCATGCTTTCCAATGAGACTTCTCTTGGCTCTTTTATTATAAATACAGGGACTTAGTCATTTTATAAAGATCTTCCTGACTTTTGTAAAGATCATTGCTCTCTAAATTTTCCACTTGAATCAATAAAAGACAGTTTTTACCTCTATTTGGATGGATCTTTCAGTGTATGCATTGAATGTTAATCTGTGTCTAGTCATTATCTCTTGATGCTCTCACAGGTTCAACACCAGCAAACCTGTGATCTACAAAGTGCCACTGTCTGTTGCTACCAGGAGTAGAGTTCTATTTTGGAGGTATAAAACAGGTGAGGTCACTTACAGTGTGTATTCCTCAGCACCTTGGTGAGTCCCTATTTCTTGTGCTTTCCATAAGAACCTCCCTGTCATCCCAGAGACCTGGTCTTTTTTGCCAGATCTGAGTGTATGTATGTTTTTCCCTAATCCTGAGTGTGGATGTGGAAGGTCAACCTATTTTTGGTGTATCACCTCTTTTAGAGTAGGCTGTTTGTTCATGCTTTTTCTTCCTTCCCTTTTCATCCCCCCCAGTATACCTATATACCTATATTTTGTGTTACCTGAAACAAACAAGATACATCAGAGAGAATTAGCCCATATCTAGAGACTCTCCTCTCCTGCTTCACCATCCCATAGGCGAGAGAGGAGTTTCCATGTTGCGGGGAGAGGGCAGGAATCTACTTTCCTGCCATTGGGTGCACTTTCCAGCGTCAACAGTTTTGGCACGCCTGGTGGGACCTTTAGTTTGATAATGCAGTAACGTTTTAAGGCTGATGCTGGTCCTATTACAATAATCAAGTTTCTTCAGCATCTGGCAACTCCAAGTAAATCCACTGGTTAAGCAGCCTGGTGCCATCAAAAATCATCCATTTCTTGTATGTATACTTCTTTTGCAAAAAATCATGGATTTTGTTCTCCTTCATATAATATCGATCAGACTCAAAATATTTATGGAATCCCCTCAAGTAGCTCTCCTAGTTTCCCTGCAACTATAAGCGAGGTGGCATTGGAATTTGAGAAGCAGACAAAAGAAATCAACAAGTTGGAAGAGCAGCACAAGTATCAGCAGGAGCTGATGTATAAAGAGGAGTGCTTGTTTAGGCAAGCACAAGCCATAAAGTCCATGAAGAAGGAGGTAATAAAATGGAGAAATCCATCTATTCAAGGCAACCAGCCTTGCGTACCCCCACCTAACCTAAATAAAACCCCCTCTTTCGCACCAAATCCATTTTACCAAATTGCACTTGCTCACTCCAACTCATCAAATACAGCTGCTCCCAATCCCGTACGCTTGGCCTTCCAACACCAGATGGTATCAGAATAACCTCCCAGGGAGATCAATCTTTTCAACTCCTTAGATCAGGAATCTTCCATTGAGAATAATACCACCAGCCAGTACGTCCCTCTTCTAGAGGTTCCTCCAACGCACCAACAGTGTTTTCCTTGCATCCCTCAGCCTCCCCAAGTTTTCCAGCATGATGTGCAAATTTGAAGTTAGAGGAAGGAATGCCAAGACCCAGCTCAGAGCTTTGAAGAGGATCATGCTAGCCACCTCCAAGAAAGACTCTTCCAGGAAAACCTAGCCAGACAAATTGAAGACTTAGAGGCTAGAATGAAGCTACTCCTTGAAAGGGAGTTAAATTTTTTAGACCTTGAGGAAGAGCCTCAGGTCCTTATGGAAAACAAAGTTGCTTCCTGTTCACAAGAGCAAGATTCAAATTCAGGGGTCCTGAATTGGGGGAAGATAGTGGAATCATGGGGCAGTAAAGAGGAAGAAGAAAAGCAAGGTTTTTCTCAAAACCTTGAAAAAGCTGAAGCTATGCCTGCCTATGATGATGCTGGCAGCCTCCAGAAAAATATTTTTCAAGAAAATCTGAGTAGGATAATTGTAGAGTTGGAGTCTAAAGAGAATTCCCTCAGCGAATGTGTGGTGGATGGTTCAGACCAAACAGCACATTCCATGCCTGAACACACCCCACTTACACATTTCCAAGAGAGCTATCAGGCTGTGCCTGATATTGATGAAGTGCTGATCAAGTGGAGGGAGGAGAATCATTCGATTCTAGCTCAAGGGCTGCCCCCTCTCCCACATGTTTTCTCCACTTCTTCCCTTCTCAAGGAAGACCCTATTTTGCAAGAGGTAGGAGAGGAACAAAAGATCCAATCTGCAGTCTTTCAGGAGGCTGTTATGAGTGACAACAAAGAAGAAATCATCATTGATGCTCCTTGTGAAGACCTTATCAGAAGTAGAGAAGATGCGGGCCTTGCGTATATGCAGATGTTCTAGAAATTTGAAGAGGAACAAATGCATAGTAAGCTCTCTTCTCCTCTGATTGATGAACTTCCTTGCTATTTTGATGAAGATGACTACATTGAAGAACTTGAGTTAGAGGAGGATCAGGAGAATATTTTTGAAAATCTAGAGAGCCTGATCAACAATGAGGAAAAAGAGAAGTCTGTCTTCGTGGAGGAATAACTTGAAGAACTAAACTTTAAACAGATAAGTGAAGTCTCGTGGGATGAGCAATCATTTTTTGAGCCCCTTTTAGACATCACCACATTCACCCTTCTTCAAGAAGGCCAAGAGGAAGCAGAGGATGAGTCTGACAGAGTTTTCAGCAAGGTAGAGGGGAACGAATCGAACCATGATACATTGAAGAAGGAATGTGCAGATCAGAAGGCTTACGGTGATAAACTGGCAGTAATTAATTTCTTGGTGAGGGGCACCAATTTGAAGGACCAACATCCAACAGGCCTCCTAGAACAATCAGAATACGTATATATTGGAGGCATGTTCGATTTTGATCCCCTCGATTTCCAGCCAACTCAGGTGACAGGCAGGAAGAGCAAGTCACCAAATCTCATTTTCTTTCAGCTAATTTCCTATCATGATAAGTCTCTTCGCTAGGAAGGGGACTTAAGAAATTTTCCTTTCGATCCAGGAGGGATGTGAACATTCCTGGTTAGCTGTACATAATAGTTTACTTTCAGTTGTTTTCCCTATTTTCCCTAAGTGCAATTTGCACAGTTAGTTGTTTTTAGTCTTGTGTGTTTCCCTTTGCAGTGGGGGTAAATTCTATATTTTTGATTCTAGAATCTTCTAGGCTGTTGTGAACTATCTTCAAAGTTACCATCCGACTCTGCACCCAATGAATATGCAAGGCAACTGGGTTCTAAGCATAGCAGGCACGCTTCCCCTGTGAGTCACCAATTTGTTGACCCAATTTTGCCTCTCAGGCAAAATCTCGATCACCTCATACACCTGATTTATAGGCCAATCATTTCGGGTTGCAAGGTCCACCTTCAGGTTTTGACAGTGCCATTGTAGAGCATTGGTCATGAAAGGCAGAGTCTTCAAACGTCCAGGAGAGAAGAAGGGAAAATGGAGTGTTTAACACTTGGCAAGAAAGAGGGCAGAAAAGATGCAGAGGGTGGCAAAATTGCTGCCCACTACAAGGGTGGGTAAAAAGAGCCCACCTACAAACATGCAGAGGGCGGAAAATTTGCCGCCCACAAAATAAAGGAAAAGAAAAAGGGCATCGACATCAGTCGACGTCGGCAATACTACCATCGTCGGCATCTTACAGAGACCGACGTCAGTAGAACCACCGCCATCGGTAGCACAACAGAAGGTGAAAAGGAAAAAAAGCCCACCCTATGGCATCAAAAATGAAAACCCCGCCCTATGGCGATGAAAATGAAAACCTCGCCCCATGGCGGGGAAGGAGAAAGGGCTGCCCACAGCACAATACAGCCGACGTCGGTAGGTTACAAAACCGACGTCAGTAAGACTGCCTCCATCGGTAGCTTATCGGCCGACGTCGACAAGAGTTCTATATAAATTCCATGCAGCGGGCGGCAAATTCGCCACCCATAATAGATGGCAGCAAAATTCACTTGCAATGCACAAGAAAAAATCTGCCCAACCACCAGAGAAGACCAACACACAAAACGAGGCAACAAGCATGGTCTTGGCAGACTTGTGATGTCATTAATAGTGTTTTCACGCTTTCTAATGAGACTTCTCTTGGCTCTTTTGTTATAAATACAGGGACTTAGTCATTTTATCAAGATCTTCCTGACTTTTGTAAAGAGCACTGCTCTCCAAATTTTCCACTTGAATCAATAAAAGATAGTTTTTACCTCTATTTGGATGGATCTTTTAGTGTATGCATTAAATGTTAATCTGTGTCCAGTCATTGTCTCTTGATGCTCTCACAGGTTCAACACCAACAAACCTGTGATCTACAAAGTGCCACTGTCTGCTGCTGCCAGGAGTAGAGTTCTATTTTGGAGGTATAAAATAGGTGAGGTCACTTACAGTGTGTATTCCTCAGCACCTTGGTGAGTCCCTATTTCTTGTGCTTTCCATAAGAACCTCCCTGTCATCCCAGAGACCTGGTCTTTTCTGCCAGATCTGAGTGTATGTATGTTTTTCCCTGATCCTGAGTGTGGATGTGGAAGGTCAACCTATTTTTGGTGTATCACCTCTTTTAGAGTAGGCTGTTTGTTCATGATTTTTCTTCCTTCCCTTTTCATCCCCCCAATATACCTATATACGTATATTTTGCGTTACCTAAAACAAACAAAATACATCAGAGGGAACTAGCCCATATCTAGAGACTCTCCTCTCCTGCTTCGCCATCCCACAGGCGAGAGAGGAGTTTCCATGTTGCAGGGAGAGGGTAGGAATCTGCTTTCCTACCGCTGAGTGCACTTTCCAGCATCAACAGGTATTTAGGTATAACAAGGAAGATGAGAAATATGCCAGGGTCAAAGTTCAAAGCAAAGTCCAAGGAAGAGTTGTAGCAGTGGAGTTGTAGTAGTCAGTCCCTAAGTGGGAGATTGTTAGATGGTGGAGTTTGATTTTATTTTAATTGTTGATACCTCAAAGGGGGTGTGTGTGTGTGTGGGGGGGAACACCCCCCCACTATGTTTTTCATGTGGGTCTAGGGGGGTGGTGACCTACTTGGAATCCCCCTTGGTGGGGGTTTAGGGACAACACCCCCAAAGCAAAATTTTGTTAAAAATGCATTATAAAATATTGTAATTTCATAGTAAATCTAGACCATTCACTATTAGGTTGCAGATCTAATGGTATAAATTATGTTTGTGCATTTTTTCCCTATATTTAACCCTCTTTTTAATATGAGGGCATGGTAATTATGATAACATGCTATGTGTGAGTGAAGAGGATAGTGCAGTGGATGTATTATAGGTTTTTCCCTTCATTTATTAGACTAAATAATAAGATGGATTGGCTATATTTGTGTGGATATAACTAATATTGGGTGAACCATGTTAAATATGTCTCTATTGTGTTGTGATTTTTGCATTTTATTTTTGTCTTTAATTCATTAATATTGCTCTATGTTCTGTATTCCTAACAAAGAATCTATAGGGTATGATGAATAAAGATCTCAATCAAAAAATGGAACAATTGGAAAGTAAAGACATGAATTACTCAGATGTAATCTTATCCAAGGACAAAAGGGATTCCATCTCCACCAAAAGGGTCAATAATGAAAATTCATGGATCAATAATAATCAATAAAAAGGACATCAAATATGAACAATGTCTTAAATGGGTATTTCTTCTCCTATAATCATTTTGGTTATAGATATAAAGACTACAATCTCTCAATAGAGATAAAAAGGGATATCATATGCTACAATGGTAACCAATAAGTTCATAAATCTAAAAATTACAAAAGATATTTTTGGGAAAAGGATACACAAGTCATTGACACTATCAAATGGTTCAAGGAGACTAAGTCTAAAGAAGAAAATTAGCAAAATCTAAGCAAATCACCAAAGGAAGAGTCATTGTTTGTTCAAGTAGCCTTGCATACTCAAAAAGATGAGAACAATAGATGGTTCATCAATAGTGGATGCTCAAATCATATGATAAGAGACAAGAGCAAGTTTATCTCTCTTAAAAATACCAACCTAGGTACAATTATATCTGGTGACAAAAAATCTACTAACATAATCAGCAAAGGTACAATGAGTTTAGACAATGGTCATACTAGGACTAAGAATGTCTTACGTGTGGAAGTTTTGAAACATAATGTTTTAAGTATGAGCCAAATGTGTAAACAAGGAAATGTTGTAAATTTTAATGATGATGTATGTGAAATAAGAAAGGCAAAATCTAGTAGATTAATTATAAATGCTCATAAAATAGATAACACCATGTATTTATTCCATGATTCCAAGAAGGAAGAATGCTTCATAAGTCAATTGGAAGAATGTTAGCTTTGGCATAAAAGGCTTGGACATATAAATTTTGATAATATGATAAAAATCAATTTAAAGGGGTTGGTAAGGCATATGCCTAAGATTTCTAAGATTCCTCATTCTCTTTGCAAGGCATGTCTTCATAGGAATCAAATCAAGAGAAGATATAAAACCAAGGAATTATCCATAATAGAGCCATTAGAATTGATCCACACTGATCTATGTGGACCTATGAGAACTCAAAGTATTCAAGGTAATAGATACTTCATGCTTTTCATTGATGATTTTACTAAGATGACTTGGATATTCTTTCTTAAAGAAAAATCAAAAGCTTTTATAAAATTTATGGCATTCAAAGCTCTTGTGGAAAATGATAAAGGTTCAAAGATCAAGTATGTGAGATCAGACAGAGGAGGTGACTTTTGGTCTCATAAGTTTGATAATTTTTTTGAAGAACGTGGGATAAGAAGACAATATTATTCTGCTAGAAAACCACAATAGAATGGTGTGGTTGAAAGAAAGAATAGGACTATTGTTGATATGAGTAGAACCATGCTTCAAGATGCAAAATTATCAAATGGTTTTTGGGAAGAGGTAGAGAACACATATGTTTACATCTTAAATACGTTTCAAATTATAGCAAATATTAATAATACTCCTTATGATTTATCAAAAAATAGAGTGGCTAATATCAAACATTTCAAAGTGTTTGGGTGTATGTGATTCATCAAAAGCGATGAAGAGAATCTTGACAAATTTGATTTAAGGTTTGATGAGGGCATCTTCTTAGGTTACTCTTCTATTAGTACTACCTATAAGTGCTTCAAAAAGAGACTTCACAATATTTTTTAAAGTTCAAATGTAAGGGTAGATGAGGCAAGTAGAGTTAAGAATACAAAAGTGTAGGTAAGTTACTCAATTCAAAATTTTGTTGCAAACAATGATGAGTTATCTATTCAAATAGATGATGAAGAGGAGGAAGAAAGATAATATTCTAGAGTTCCATCTATAAGAGTTAAAAAATATCATCCAATCTCTTAGATTATTGGAAATGTTGGTGTAAGGTTGCAGACTAGAAATAGAATGTTGATAAATTAAAATCAATAAGACTCAACTTTGTTATCGATAATTGAACCCAAAACACTTATGGAAGTTAGAAAATATGAAAGTTGGAATGATGCAATGGATGAAGAAATTGATTAAATAGAAAGGAAAGAAATATGGGACTTAGTCCCTAGGCCAAAAGATAAAAATGTGATAGGTACCAAATGGGTTTTCAAAAACAAGATAAATAAGAAAGGAGAATTCACAAGGAACAAGGCTAGATCAGTGTTTAAAATATATGCTTATGTTAAAGGAATATATTTTGATGAGAGTTTTACTTATATGGCAAGGATAGAAGTAATTAGACTCTTTTTTGGCATATGCATGTTTTAAAGGTTTTAAGGTATATCAAATGGATGTGAAATCTAAATTCTTGATGGTCTTAAAAGGTTTACGGGGGACCTATAGATCATATGGAATGGGTCCATGCTTTTGATAGTGGTTCTATGTTCTTCTTTTGTTCAATGAAGTTCTAAAGGAGTGAATGGGTTTGCATGAGACCTATAAGGACTACAACGGCCTTATTAAAAGGTGTAGTTCCTTAAGGGTGACCCATAGTAGCTATGGCCAATCTATGAAGATTATTTTTGAGTTGTGTCTTGATGTAAGAGATGCCTTAAGGATTAAGGAATGCCTAATGGCCAACCAAGGTAGTGTTTATCATGTTTGTTTTATAAATAGTGAAACCAAATGTGTTGGTTTCTAAACCTTGAGTGTGAGACTTGGGAGAGATTTGAGAGAGGATTATGTGTTTGATTTTTGGAGTGAAGGAGGGGTAGAATACCCTATAGATGAGTTGATGAGAAAATCAGATTGAGGACTATTTTTATGACCTATTGGTCATAATTTTATTGGTAGAATACTACTCTTACTATTTGAGTATGAGAGAAGGTGATGAGTGATAAGCAAAGGTCCATCATCAAGTGTTGTAGACATCAATCCAAAAGTGTATGTGTTTATAGGTGTTGTTTTGGAAGCTCAACATATAAGGGGGTTGCAGCCTCCTTACAAGGTGAAACTTTTTACAGGTCCAGTTGTTGTTGTAGCCCAGCTGACAGATATGGCAACATGTTATTAGATTGTAGTCTCACTAAATATAGATTATAATTCCTTAATCAATTTTAGATAGTCTAAATTGGATCTCATTATTATAGGACAATAGTTCAATTGCATGTTCCATTGGGTTTTATTCCCTAAGATGGTTTCCAATGTATGTCATGTGTTATGTGATTGATCTTGTTTTATCTCTCTTGATCATTGTTATGAATGATTCATGAATTTTTGTGGTACTGATTAAATGTTTGTAAGGATTAGAATTGAAGTTGGATTATTTGGGCTCATTGATTCACTCCCTTTAGTGATTTTAGCTCTAACAAAAAATATTTGGAGAAAATATTTTTCATTTTGGTCTTCAGTGAAAATATTTGAAGAGCTTGTTGGGAGAAATTTATCTTCAAAAAAAATGTTCAAAACTTTTGTTTAGAAGATTATTTCACTTTGAAAACACCATTGTAATGCAATATCAAACTCTTGATTACCAAAAGATTCCATAGAATAAGGATACTAAATCAAAAATAGAGACATAACAAAATTTGGCAAAAGGCAATGATATGGCATTCTTTCTAAAAATCACAAATGCCTATGTGGCATACCCACTAAATGAAGTTATAAATTTCAAATTGAAAACACAAAAGAAGTCTATAGACATTTGACATTAATGAAACATGAACTATAATTCAATTCAAAAGTTACAATAATGAATTTGAAATAAATGATGTGTTCATTGATATCAAACTAACTTTGAGCTCACGTGATTCCTTGCTAACAAGCCATAGATACCTATATTTTGATCATATAATACATCCAAAAGAGCTGAACTACTAAATTGTAGAACCAAAACTTTGTCAACCTAGTCAATTACCTATGAGGTCCTTATCCAAGACATTTTGAGGAGTCTTTCCCCCATATATATTATTTATTAAGGATTCAATAGAGTACAAGGACACCATCAATAACAACTACTTTAATTACTCAACATCATGGTAAGTAATTTAATAGGTGGATGCACACACTCTTGATGAGAATTTGAAACCAACTAAAAGATAATTGGTTGAAAACCTCCTCACCTTTAAATAATAAGGACTACATTTCACAGTGGAAAAGCCTAATGTTATGCCACACATTTACCTCATATGAGACTTGTTATTCATTGTTAAATTGGATGAATGTGCATTATTTCACCACTTAGAGTAAAAAACCATCATAGTATGCATTTTAGGAGATGCATTCCAAAGATATTTATCCCTCCCTATTTCATATGCTACATACAAATTACACAAAGTAGTTTCATGGAAGAAATAGAACTCGATTGAGAAACCATTGAGCAAGTAAATGATTCAAGAGGAGACTATCAATCTAAAGGAGAAGCAGCCAATGCCTTTTACTAAGTTTCATATGGGAATCCATATTAGGATGGCCCTATTAAATTATCTATATGGATACCCAAGCATATAATTCCTTCATCTTAAATGGGTTTCATTGCTAGACTTATTGATGACATCAAAGTTAACATTTACTCTAAGTGAGGTAATTAGTGCAAAGCTATGATAAAAAGTAATGCAAAAGGATAAGAGGCCTCACAGGGGCCATTTATATATGATGTCCTACTTTATAGATGTTATGTTAGGTATAATTTATATACATAATGGGTCACTTTATATCTCATCTCTAAATTTCATTAAAAAAAATATATGTGATTCATATTATTTTAAACACATATACGCTTATACCAAGAACATGACTCACATTGTAGAGGATGTATACAATCAAGTATGGAGGGTCATTCATGAATCCCTACTACCTATGGAATATAAAAGAATTATAGACACACTGATGTCTAAAGTGGATTATTGGCTATATCTTGACTGCATTGTGATTATGGTCATGGGCAATAAGGTTTCACCCCTACATCTCCCCAAACATGTATCAGATAAATAAGTAAATCAAGAGATAGTCTAACAATTATGGTAAGGTATACATGAAAATATGAATAATAAGAAGATCACCTTCCATGGCTCTTACCCCATATTGGCAAAATGTGTTATGTCAATCGTAAATATTTTTATGAGGTTGATAGATAAAAGAAATACTACTCACTATCCACACTACCACACAAAGTCAGGGATCCTCATGGTAAAGTGCAAAATCAAATTCAAGGCCTTGGTATTCCGTACCAACATGAGCTATATTAATATGATTTCTTATTTATCAATTTTAAGAGTGATGCCCAAGTCAAAGAGGGGGCACAAATAGTGGGATTAGGCAAGGATATCCTAAAAATATTCAAGGGGATCCCTCCATTTCAATTATAGATGCACACATTAGACTCCCACCCATAGGAGGATGGGATGCCTCTATTTTTTGGGTCAATAGGCCTTCTCAACCATTATTAGAGTAATGGAAACCTTCAAAAGCATTCTTTATGGAATTAAAAGTTCTAAATAAAGAGCTTGGGGTGGATTATACTTCACTTGGGGGAGTTCAGAATGATCCAATTTTCCTTGATTTTTAAGAGTTAGCAGCCCATATCGAACCTATTGCTACATTATCCCAAGATACTGCTATTTTGGTTACCTCAATTACACTCACATAGGAGGGCTCTTCCACATCTATGAAAGTTACTATTTATTATAATAGGAAGCCAATGGCTCACATCCCTCCATAAAGTCTAAATATTGAAGCAATATCAATATAAGGACCATCAAGAGAGCATTAGGTAGCATGAGGTGAGTCTATAAATGAGGAGGAATATATAGAAAGAGTTAAAGTTTTTATCCTCCAAAACACCAAAGGCAAAGCACCACTACATGGATAATAATTAGGTAAGGGTGTAACTCCTTCAATTTCTACCACTCCCATTGTGTCTTTTGTTTCCCCTTTATCTATTGGTTCATTTCAATCTATTTCTTTTAATCCCAGTGTCTAACCATCTTTTGTTTTTCTAAAGGTAGAGGATGTTTCCTCTACCCCTATTATTTCCACTTTTCTGGTAGTTATTACTCCTCTAATTATGTCGTATATATCCATTCCTCTTATTTTTATTGTGGTTACTTCTACTATTACCCCAACATCCATAAAAACCAAAAATAAAGCATCTAAAAAAGCAAGGGGAACATTTTCAAGCCCAAAAATACATGTATCATCTACTTAGGTTTAATAGTGCCTCTATCTAGTTCTTCTCAATACACCACTATAGTAACAATGAAGAAGGCTAGACATAAAAAAAGGTGTATATAATCCACCCACTACCTCAATATGGTGGTGTGGACTGGTCTAAGATAATTTTGTGTTACATTCTTGACCCATTACTTGAAAAGGCCTTGAATCAGTCCTTAGGGGATCTATCAGTTGAGACTATAGGTTAGGATACTTAACTAATAGATATTACCTAATTGGTCATCCCATAATGGACAATTGATTTATAATCATAGGCTTCTCAATGGCCAAATATTACAATCATATAATTGTCATAGTGAGCTCCATCTTTGACAAATCTATAGGGAATGTCTAAAGGGTGAAGGAAAGGTAAATTGAAGATGAGACTAGAAGGGTGAGATTTTTGAGGAAAGACATAAAGATTTCACATTGTCTAAGAGAAATAATAGGAAATTGGGGCAATCCCCATAAATTGAGGATTTCAAATCCTATTTTGAGACACACAAGGATGCTCTTATTGAGTTCCATGAGAGAACAAAACTTGGTAGGAAGGAGCTTGATTAGGAGTTAGAAGAAGTTAGGGAATAATTGAACATAGTTCATGTTCCCATATAGATTAAAATAAATGTGTAGAGTGTAACATCAATGTTATATAATATTTTGGAGGTCATTTCTACAATTAGGGATGAATTATCTTCTAAAATCATTGAAGCTACCAAATTATTTAAATCAAGATGAAAATAAATTTAAGCTCCTCATTATTTATTAAAAAATAAGGTGTATAGCCACCTTAATTTGATGACACCATTAGAGGCTTAAAAGTCCCTCAATTTCATGGTCATTAGGATGCAAGAGGAAAGAGAGTGGGTTACAATATCTGAGGAAATAATTCCCAAGGATGCAGAGCATGAGAGCCTCATTTTGCAAATTCTAGAGGAATTGAAGCTCTCGCAAGCAAGGGACTCTATGAGAAGACTAATAAGTAAAGCCAATTTTTAAAATATTCTTCAATAGGCCTGAACTAACTTCAATTAAAACCTATATGGATTGAAATTGAAGAATATTTAAGATGAGTTAAATTTTTCATGGAAGAAAGTCAATGAAGTGGAAATATTTGGGATAAACTTTAGGAATTCTAAAGATGAGCATGCACCACTTATGGAACAAGTACAAAAGGTACACAATTCCCCACTATTAAACATGTATATCATTAGGTACCATCATGATGTTGACAATAAATTTTTTTAATAATTAGAGTCTAAGAAGAAATCCAACACTACAACTTCCAATTTAGCTTAAGGTATCACTTCAAAAACCACCACAACAAGAAGTAATGCCATGCAGTCACCCAACAAGCCTTAGTTAAAGGATAATTTTATATGTAGTCATGCATAAAGGACTAATATTTGTAATTATAGTTTAATTATACTTGATATATTGATGTAAATTTTTTCTTGAATTATTTGTAAGCATGCACATGCTACATTGCATTATACAATGTATATTACTTTGACATAGTTGTAATTAATTATAAGTATGCACACATACAATTTTGAAAAAATTAGAACTAAAGTTCTAATTAATTAATGTAAATATGAGTTTGCATGAACTTGGAGGATGAGGTGATCCCTCTCCAAGTATATATATTCATGTAATCATGTATTCCAAAAGGTCATAACTTTTATCAATACAAGAAGAAATCATTTAGATTGTCATAGAACTATGTGGATGTCATTTACTTCCATCTCATTTTAATTAATATTTTTTCTTTGAGTTGATTTATTTCAATAATTTTAAGTGTGAAAAATCTATTGAAGAGTTATCAAGTACCATTTATTTTTAGCAATTGGTTGACTGTCTTAATATTCTAAAGTGTGCAAGAGTGTTTCTATCATAGTATGCTAGGTGTGTGTGTCATAATTTCCCTAGATACATTTATGGTCCAATTTCTAATCTCCTTGTAGAGTGGATTAAGATATTTTATTAGTCAAGCACTCTTCAATAAAATAAATATAAATGCATAAAAATCTAAAAAAATCAAGCGAAACTATTCATGCAAGGTTTGCTAATGATAACAAGATACAAATAGAAGAAATCAATCAACCATTACCTTCCCAAATTAATTTATTACTCAAAAGTGGCTCCAAGCATGTTCTCCCCCTAATCTAGAGCTCTAGTATTTATCAACAATGGCTTCTTTACTCGTCCATTACCTTAATAACTCTATGTAAAACCTAGGCTCGTGATATAAAATATCTAATATGCCTATCAATAAATCTAATCCAAATGCAAATAACACAATAATAAAAACACAAATGACTTGTGGAGAGATTTTAGCATTATAAGTTTACATAATTTTATCTTAAAAATGGTAGTGTGAGGCCTTCTATTTATAGATTTTTGAGATTGGTTAGGATTAACCATGACCATCCATCTCAAGATTGAGATGTGTGGCTATGAATTAATCCAATATTTATAATTAAATCCATAAATATCCTCATCATGATTTGGGAATAAAGGGCATTAATGAGGCATGATAGGCATTAAAGAGGCATGTGAGGCATTAAAGAGGCATGGGAGGTCATAATAATGATATTTATTACAATTATGGCTTTTGGATGCCACCCCATGGATGATGTCATTAGGTGATATAGATATTGCAAATCTATTTCCAATAATGAAATATTCAATAACCTCCATGGAAAATCCACTTAAGCTCTTGAATTGATTTAATTATCTCTAAACATGATTAATGAATTTTAGTACAATTCTTTGGAAATTGGTGCATAATTAATCAAAATGGTCAGAAAGTCATATTATTGGGTCATAATTTGACTCAGGTTGAATTGGAAGGATTTGTTAGATGCGTTGAAACCATATTCCCATTTAGGATATTGCCAAAACAAAATAACAAAGGTACATGATGTGTACTATTGAATTAGAAGAAAAGAGTGATCCAGAACACAACAAGGCAAAATCATCATTTTGAATTGAAATGAATTGATCAAAATTAGGAATCACATAAAATGCATTGCCCCATTTAGGGATAATTTGGCCTAAATCAGCACTTGTAAATGACAATTTCAAACCATTAACCACATTTTTAGTTATTTTGGCCTAAATTATGCATTTGAGTACAAATAGAGTAATATTGATAATTTCAACACAAATGGTGTTAGGAATTATATGTCTACATTTTGCCCCTATTTGATAAGCATGGTGAGACATTCAGGTAAAGAAAAATCTTTTCAAAGAAAAGAGTTGTTAAGAGGAAATTAGAAATGACCCATGATGCTCCCTTGAGAGGACATACTAGGATGAAAGAGAAGGATAGAATCTCAAAAAGAAAGGGAAAGAGAGAGAAATTAAACACATGGAATAGGTCACATCCTGATGATCTAATGCTTGCATATGTGGTGACCATCAATGATCAAAGTATAATTAGAGGTATGATGGGCCCAAAAAATGGGGGGAATGGGAAGGATTCAATCCAAACATATAAGTGACACACTTTAAATGTGCCTAATTTGAGAGTGCAAGCTACACATTTACAACATTGATCAATCCTGAGACAAGTTACACACTAAAACATTGCCATCATGGGTAAAAGTGTGGAGATATTAGAATTAGAGGAAAATGAGAATGTGGTCTCTACAAAGAGATGATAAAAAGAAGTGTCCCAATAGAGAAAATTTTATCATGATAAATTAGTTGTGCCCCAATAGGTTTAATTTTGATCATTGATACAGAATAAAGAATGATCTTGCCCCTGTAGGGATGATTTAGATTTTCAACTTGTTTAAAAGATTGTGCCCCATCATGGACAAATTGGCAAGAAATTAGGTTAAGGATATAACCTAAAACATAGGTTAAAGTGAGCGAGCACAAACATATATGTGATGGTGGAATGGTTGTTGGAGCCACAAAAAACCATGCATATGAGGATGCACAAAGTGATGAGAGGGATGAAAAGAAGAATGAATATGGTTCAGCTGGATTTAATAGAAATTAAACACTACCTACATAGTCTAGTAAGACCTCAAAATGATGTAGTTATCTTAGGAAATGGGATGAGTGATGAAGAAAACTGACTAGATACACATCTAAGAATATATTCAAGTGCTAGAATACATCTTGCCTAGATGCCTATTTTCATATCATGGGCCTAGATTATGCATAGTGATCTTGAGATTTGTTTTTCAGAGATGCATTAACATTAAGACTTGAGTATAGAGCACAAAGTGCTTGTTATAACAAAATAAATTAGGCATAATACGTATAAAAAAATCTTAATGAAATTTCATTTCAATTGCGTAGAGCCAGTTCAAATGTGAATACGTATAACTAAGGATAATGGTAAAATAATTACCAAAACTAGAGTTATAACTACTTACATTTAAACAAAAATAAATAAAGAAAAAGATAAACATAAATGAACCTAACTTAAAATGAAGATATGAAAATCAAGACTTAAGTAAGAAACAAAATGTTTAAAAAAAAAGACAAAAACAACTTGATAACATGAGATCAAGATATAAATAATCAAGATCTATGTGGACCATCAATATGTACTTGGAAAATAAAACAAAGAAGCAAGAAAATAAAGAAATAAGACCAAACAAGAAAACAAAAGAATAGATAGTAAACAACAATCAAATAAAAAAAATGTTTTTAGAATTTTAAAATGTTTTATGAATGTTTTTGGAATTTTATAGGTATCTCAACTCGATTGAGAATTAAGAGATATAAAATAGTCTAGCTCATGAAATAGAGAGAGCATACCAACTTAAAATGCTCACAAGATGGTGAGAGCATAATGAATGGGGGACTGAGTTGACCTTATTATGAATTGATCACAATATGCATAATCCCATTAGGACTATTGATTGTTAAAATTGTGCTTGTTTCTAACACCAACAATGGGAAGTTTCAAGATGTGGGACTTGCAACTTGAAACAACCTCCATATTTTTAAGAAGTTGGTCTCTTATTTATATCAAGTGTATACTGGGAAAAGGGATAGGAATTTTAATAGAAACACAAATGCAAGAAAGAAAATCTAACTATCACAATATTCCTGAATGTAATTCAACCTTAATCCTGAGCACAATGAGACTATATATAACATTCAATTACATTTAAGAGCAAATAAGTGCATGATCAATGTAAAATATGGAAACAATAGAAATAGAGGCTCACATCATAGACTGCTTTTGTAGTGATACAAAAAATATCAACAAAGGCACAGGTTTCAATCTTCTTATTTGAATTCTCCAGTAACATAAGAGGCACATAAACACGCACAGTTATATAAACTTTCCAACTCAAGAAAATAGAACAAAGGCAAATGAAATTCCTAATCATAGCTCTAGAAAGTCTAAAACTCCTAACAACACAGCCTAGACTAACTTTGTAATGACACAGAAAGTATCAACAAAGGCACATGATTCAATCTTCTTATTAATTCTCTAGTCACATAAGAGGCACAGAAACATGCATAGTTACATAAACCTTCCAACTCAAAAAAATAGAACAAAGGAAAATGATATTCCTAGTCACAGCTCTAAAAAGTCTAAACTCTTGACAATAATTCTCTTAGAAAATTCTCTCTGGTATCTAATTTTTTTTGGTGATCTCTACACCCTTATTTATAGCCTTGGATTCACTCAAAATTGTCTACTTGTTCTCAATCTAATGGCTCAACTAAAATCTAACAAACTATAAGTGTCTAACAGAAGATATTTCTCAGATTTTGAAACACTCTATCTTTTGATAGTTCATTGGCTAAAATAGATCGCAGGACACTCCCTTCTCTTAAACGGAAGATGACACTTGGCCAATTCTTTGAAAAACTTATTATTAATTAGGAGACACTGGAAAATGACACATGGTGTGTTCCTCATCACCTATCAAAGACACATGGCACTTTCCGTGTAATTTATACTCCTTTTGTGTCTTTGATTATGAGTGTTTTGCCATTGACACCTATCATAATCTGCTTCCTTGAAACTTTAACAACTTAAAATAAAATAATACCCACAACCTTTCTTGCCTGAGAAACTTGAAAAGGAGCATAGGGATAGGTGGAAATTTCTGCTTTCCTCAACAAAAGACACATGGCAAACTCCGCTTTACTTAATTAGGGTTATGTGGTGGTCTCCACTTCTTTTAGCTACCTTTTTAGAAACCTAAAAAAGGTGACACATGGTGGTCTCAGCTTTACTCTATTTATATCATAGAAACAATTGGGTCTCATTTCATATTTACATAGATAGACACACTTGGCGGCTTTTGCTTGCTTTAGAAACAAAATTTGAGACCCACCATAGTCTTTGCTATATTGGTGAAGGAAAATGAAGATAATTTAGATCTTGACACATGGTGGCCTCTACTCTCTTCAACTGGGATGCATGACATCTTTCATCACTTTTTAGAAAATCAAATTGAAGCCTTCCATGATTTCCACTTGGCGCTTTCAGCTTGATCCTAATACTCAACTTGAAACCTTTTGCTCAAAAGAGATTTGAAATGCGAATGCCTAAATGAAATGTGGATGCTGACACTTGTCACATTCTACTAAGTTGCTATGAGATATGTGGCATGTCTTGACCAACTTATAGAAGATATGAAAGATGCCTCAGATGATGACACTTGGTAGCTTCCACTTGACTTCGACACTTAGACAAAATGAATCAAAAGGAAAATTAGTGCCTGTGCTTTGTTTCAAAACTTTGCCATCTCAGACCAAAGTATGCGGGCACAAAATTTTGCAGTGCGCAACTAATAAATAAAATGAAACATAGAGTAATTTTTTACTCTATAGTTATTGGCAACCCTAAGGACTTTTGAGCCTGCTAAAAAGGAATCTACAACTCCTGCATGATCCAAAATCACTAAAAAAACATAGTTTTAACTAAAATGTTTCAAATAGATTCCATTTACAAGAATCTCTTTAGGTTCACCTTCCATCATTTCTAGCTCAAACAAATTTTGTTGTTTACATGCCAAAATTTTATAAGGACCAGTCCATAATGCTTCAAACTTAGTGTGTTGCCCTGGTTTGGCGGCTCTTGCATCCCATTTCAAAACAATTGAGCCTGTTTCGAAATGGGGATTTGAAGTCCTTTTATCAAAATAATCTTTAATTATTTTTTGATGCTTTATCAATGAATCATGTGTTGCATCCCTCTTTTTTTGAACTTCTAGAAGTTCTACGAGTCTGACCTACATGGGGCCATTTTCTTCAATTTCAATCTATTTGATCAGCTGGAGAGTAGGAATCTCCAAGCTTAGGGGAACTACAGTAGGTTTCCCATATACCAATTCATATGGGGACATTTTGATCACCTGTTTAGGCATAATTATATCAGCCCATAGTGTGAAATTAAGCACTTTATGCCACTCCTTGTGATGATCAGCCCTTATTCTTTTGATGAGTCTTTCTTATTAGTTGATTCTGCCAAACCATTACCCTGAGGGTAATAATTAGAAGGAGTTTTCAAATATATTCCATGCTTTAATGCAAATTCAGATACTTTGGACCCTAAAAATGAATTTACTGGCCTCTGTTTCTATTTGACAGGCTTATATCCTTCAGTCAATTCTATTGTGTGTTTTATAATGTCTCTATTATATTCATGAATGTCTTCATAGCTCTAAGCTATGACTCTATCATATTTTTTGCATAATTCAATTAGCCTTTCCTTTTCTACTTGAGTTGCAAAATTTCCAACTTTTAATTTTTTTCCTTCACTTACCTCTATTTTAGAATAATCTGCTTTGTTTTCTTGGAACCTTTTCTTCTCCAGGCTTACATCTTCTAGATAAAAAAGGCTCTCTAAAGTGATTAAACCTTTGGGAAGCTTATTATTATTTAATTGTATAATATGATCCCCATATGCCTCTTCAATCTTTGGTTGCAATTAATCAAAAAATTCCCCTAATTGTTGAAAGAATGAGAGTACTTGAAAATCATTCTCAAATACTTGCCAATTCTCATCATTATCTAGGATAGTTGGCCTTACTATAACCTTTACTGACTCATTATTAACTAATAGGCTAGTTGCTAGATCAAATTGTGAGCCAATCTGTGCCATCCTATTAGCTTCAAAATTTTGAATCCTGAGAACTACTTCAATATTAAAAGCTTCAAAATCTTCTATTAAGTCCCAAATTATGTGCTTATAGGATTTCATCCTGACATTCTTTGCTATTGCCTTTTCTCTAATTTGCTTTACTACTAATTCTAAATCTCCTTTTACTATTAGATTCTTTATTCCCTTTTTCTTGGCTAATAAGAGCCCATGTACTAAAGATTCATACTCAGCATCATTATTAGTACAAGCAAATTGAAAATGGATAGCCCTTAATTTTTTTTCACTATTTGGAGCAATAAGACAAATTCCTGCTCTAGCACCATTTTTAGTTCTAGCCCCATCAAAATTTAAAGTCCAAATTTCTGAATCTCTTTTTTCAAATTCTTGAGTAGTTGGTGTCTCTTCCATTAAAAAATTTGGGATTTCATGGTCTTCATCAAAAATAACATAAGTGCCTAGACCAGTAGAGTCATAATTTCCATATGGGTCACTTTGCATCATAGCTAACAACTGGTTATTTTCTTTTTCTTGATCATGCTTAGTCCATAATGCTTCAAAATTTTCAACAAAAACCCTTTCTTCCTTATTTATCATAGCATGATCTACCTCTAATTTTGATATTGGTTCATTGGTGATGTGATCTTTTGATAGTGGTTCAGATAGAATTTTCATCTTTGAACCATATTTAGTTTTTAGAATTAAGTGAGACCAGTCAAGAGACATATCTCCTCCTATCTTGGCTATAAAGTCTCTTGATAAACATAGGCCAAATACAGGAGGTATATCTATCATTAATATATCTTGATTTACAATTATATTTGGATAAGTATATAATTGTAATGGGAATTGTTTAATTCTCCCTATTATTTGCACTGGTTTTTCATCTAGCTGCATAACTCCTTTAGTGAGTTGCTCATATTTTATCTCTAAAGCATCTGCTATTTGCTTTGGAATTACTATAGTAATAGCCTCTAAATTTATCATTACATTATGCAATAGTTTCTTGCCAACTATCACAATTAAATAGAAGGGATCCAGTTTGGATTTGCTTACCTCTGGTGCAATGTTCACTAAGGCTGTTGTCTGCAGATGAACTGTGTCTTTGAGCTTTCTTTTATCAGCAAGTCCTTCATTACATTTGGGCATTAATTGGCTTTGAAGAGCTTCTTGTAAAAATGTCCTTTGTTCAGGAATAGCTAATATGTCCCAAATTGATACTTGTGCTGGAGTCATCTTCAGTTGATCTACCACATTCATTGGTCCCAAAGTTTGAATTCTTGGAAAATAAGGATACCTTGTCTTTTCTTAAATTTGTCCAGGAATTTCTTGATTTTGTACTGGCTGAAGCACTTCTTGTCTAACTACCATGTTTTGATGACCTTAAAATGGAGTATTCTCCATAATTTCATTTTTTACAACTTCAGGTTGTTCTAGCATTCTTCTCTTTGATCTAGTACAATAGTCTGATTACACCGTTGGTTTCTTGGAAACAAAAGCTTCATTCAAGAATACTGATTCTTCATCTTTAACCCATGATAACAAAGCATATTCCAAGGCTATTTCTTCCTCTTGTTGCAAAGACATCCCTTGCATCTGAGCCATTAAGACTGAATTTTGCATACCAGAAGACTGGTAGGCTTGATTGTCACTGGAACTTGCAAACTGACCATCCGTTCTTCTTTTCTTTGCCACATTTTGTTGTAGATTACCCATGGGACAATCTCTAGGTGTATGAGCATTATTATAAGGGAAATACTAGGCATTACTATTATCTACATAGTTATTTTGCCCTAGAACAATCTCCCTATTTGAATTGGGAGGAATAGTCTGTGATGGTGTGGGGACTGCAACTAATGAGTTTGCTGGCTGAGGGCTATTTTGCCTTAGAGGACCCTAGTATTGGTTTGGCTGAGATGAAAATATATTTCCTTGATAGCCTTGATATGGAGGCCTAGGGAAAGTATTCTGCTGTCTTTTTATATTAATCAACTCATTAGAAAATGTCCTCAAGATATTCTTGATATCATCAAGCTCAGATGACTAAGCAGGAACAATTTCTTTAGCAGGTGGTTGAGGATATGTATACATAAACACAGGTGGGGTTATAGATTTAGGGGCTTCTTGAGGTAATGGTAAGGAAATTTCTAGGAACATGGGCATGGGAGGCCTTGGTGGTAACTTTCCAGCATCTATTAAATTATTCTCAGCTCTGACCGCATAGTCATAAGCCTCTGGCAAAGTGTGTCCTCCAAGTGACTGAATCATAATAGATATATCTGAATTCAAAGCCTTAAGATAAAACACTATGGCCATACTTGGTACTGGTCTAGCTATAGCAGGGATTCTTTCCCAAGTCTTTTGAAATCTAGAATTGAAGTTAGTCATCACTTCTTATGGTGCCCTTTGGATGGTAATCAATTGCTGTAACAAAGAAGACTTATCACCCTTCTCTTCGAATCTTTCAAAGAGAAGATCTCTAAGCTAATCCCATGTAGAGATGGTATTTGGGGTCAGGGACTGGTACCATTCTAGAGCCTTCCCTTTAAAAGAAGCTGCTAATAGTCTTATGGCCACATTTTGCTATGTGAGAACATGTATAGCACAGACATCTGATACATCTTGTAGATGTTATTTAGGTGTTTTAAAGTCTTTCCCACTCAATTTGGGTAGAGCTTTTAGGGCATTCACTGGGATAGGGTCCTAAGTGGCTAGTGGTATTGGGAGAATCAATGGACTACCAGTGTTCCAACTTGCATAATTTCTTGGGGGTATAGGGGCTCCCATATTTGGTCTTGGTATTGGTATAAACTAGTTGACTCTTCTTCTTGGACTAGTTACCAAAGGTGGTAAAAGAATACCTAAATTTATAATAGATTGTGATCTAGTTACTGGTCCAAAGCTATGACTCCTCATAGCTCTCTAGTTCATACGATCTTGATAGAAAATTCAAGATTGGTCCCACTAGGAGTGCCAAAAAACTGTTGATGGTTAAAATTACACTTGTTTCTAGCACCAACAATGGGATGTTTCAAGATGTGGGACTTGCGACTTGAAATAACTTCCAAATTTTTAAGAAGCTGGTCTCTTCTTTATATCAAGTGTATACTGGGAAAAGGGATAGGAATTTTAACAAAAATATAAATGCAAGAAAGAAAATATAACTATGGTGATACACCTGAATGTAATTCAACCTTAATCCTGAGCACAATGAGACTATATAAGATTCAATTACATTTAAGAGAAAACAAGTGCATGATCAATGTAAAAGATGGAAATAATAGAAATAGAGGCTCACAGCATAGACTACTTTTGCAGTGATACAGAAAATATCAACAAAGGCACAGGGTTTAATCTTCTTATTTGAATTCTCTAATCACATAAGAGACACAGAAACATACACAATTATATGAACTTTACAACTCAAGAAAATAGAACAAAGGCAAATGACATTCCTAATCATAGCTCTAGAAAGTCTAAAACTCTTGACAACACAACCTAGAATACTTTTGCAATGACACAGAAAGTATCAACAAAGGCATAGGATTCAATCTTCTTATTAATTCTCCAGTCACATAAGAGGCATAGAAACATGCACAGTTACATAAACCTTCCAACTCAAAAAAATAGAACGAAGGCAAATGATATTCCTAGTCATAGCTCTAAAAAGTCTAAACTCTTGACAATAATTCTCTCTGGTATCTGATATTTTTTTTTGTGATCTCTACACCCTTATTTATAGCCTTGGATTCACTCTGGATTGTCTGCTTGTTCTCAATCTAATAACCCAACTAAAATCTAACTAAACTGAAAGTGTCTAATAGAAGATATTTCTTAGATTCTGAAATGTTCTGTCTTCCAATAGTTCATTGGTTGAAATAGATCATAGGACACTCCCTTCTCTTAAATGAAAGATGACACTTAGCCAATTCTTTGAAAACCTTCTTATTACTTAGGAGACACCAAAAAATGACACTTGGCATGTTTTGCAGCACCTATCGAAGACACACGACACTTTTCATGTAATTTATACTCCTTTTGTGTCTTTGCTTATGAGTGTTCCACCTTTGACACCTATCGTAATCCACTTCCTCAAAACTTTAACAGCTTAAAAGAAAATAATACCCACAACCTTTCTTGCCTGAGTAACTTGAAAAGGAGCATAGGGACAGGTGCCGATTTCCACTTTCCTCAACAAAAGACACGTGGCTATCTCTACTTTAATTAATTGGGGTTATGTGGTGGTCTCTACTTCTTTTAGCTACCTTTTTAGAAACCTGTGAAAGGTGACACATGGTGGTCTCCACTTAACTCTATTTATATCATAGAAACAATCGAGTCTCATTTCATATTTTCATGGATAGTGACACTTGGCGGCTTCCTCTTGCTTTAGAAGCAAAACTTGAGACCCACCATAGACTTTGGTATATCGGTGAAGCAAAATGAAGATAATTTAGATCTTGACACATGGTGGCTTCCGCTCTCTTCATTTGGGATGCATAGCATCTTCTGTCACTTTTTAGAAAAGCAAATTGAAGCCTTCTGCGATTTCCACTTGGCACTTTCCACCTGATCCTGATACTCAGCTTGAAACCTTTCACTCAAAAGAGATTTGAAACATGAATGCCTAAATAAAACATGGATGCCGACACTTGTCACATTTTGTTGAGTTGTTATGAGATACATGGCATGTCCCAACCAACTTATAGAAAATATGAAAGATGCCTCAAATGATGACACTTGGTAGCTTCTGCTTGACTTTGACACTTAGACAAAATGAATCAAAAGGAAAATTAACACCTACGCTCTATTTCAAAACTTTGCCATCTCAGACCAAAGTATGTGGGAACAAAATTTTTCAGCGTGCAACTAAAAAATATAATGAAACATAGAGTAATTTTTTACTCTAAAAGGACCTCAAGTGACAATAATTTTGCCTACACAAAAGATAATGAAAATTTGACCAAGTCACAACAAGTTTGCAAATAAAATAAAATGATAATTGTAATGACTAGGTGATGTGATAATGCATGATAAAAATTTGTTATACCTAATTTTCCCATAGGTAGTTATAATTAGGAAAAAATATCATAATAATGATTAAACCAAAGGTGGTTATGATATGGATACTATTGATTTGCCTATAGGCAGTTATAATCAGTGATGCCAAATAAGATGATAGATGAATGATAACTTTCTAGATCAAATGTCACACTGCTGACATAGACTATCATTCAACACAAAATTTTAAATTTTTTGAAACTAGATCAGAATCACCCCATATAAAGTCTAGGATGAACCAACAGAACTAAGATCAAAATGGGATAAGTAGGATGATTAAAACAAGCCTTGGTCAATAGTAAAGAAATGGTATAATGAAAATGATCATAAGACAATTGGCTATAGTGGAAACAATGTTTCCCCCAAGTGATGATTGGATTAGCTATGCTAAAAAAATAGTGACATCATGGATTACATTGTTCACAAAATAGTGATAGCATGAAGGGGTGACCGAGCTATCCTCAATATAAATTGAGTGCTACCTACATAGTTTTGAAGGACCTCAAGTCAATGTAGTTAAAATAACATAATAAATGGAACACAATGGTATAATATGCATAAAAATGGTCTATAGGGTTACCCCCATGATATGAGGTATGGTGATGGCAAATGGTAATTGAAAAAGTGAAAAGTGGGTCTACTGTTCTTATTGATAGGGAGATGCACGTCCTAGTCAATATGTGAGACAATAGAAATGATCATTTATAAATTTTCTATCCAATACCCTTTTAGAAAAGTTTTTATATCAAGAACATGTTTTTGTTCTGGATCTTAAGGATGTGTTCATGATCTTCCTTGGTCATTGATTTTGATTGCTTCTAATGTCAAGACAAGATATCCTTATAGCCTCTATAAAAGAAAGTGTTACCAGTGATGGTAAATAATGTTAGGATAAATGATATAAGTGGGTAATGGATAGGTGGATGAGAATGAAGTGTATAATGAATGGGAAACAAATGAAGATCAAGATTTTTAGTCACATATAATGTTGCTAATTCCATATTTGATATAATTTTGGTTGTAGTGGGGCTGAAGACATTTAAAGATGTTCTTGATAGGACCACAATATTTTTCTATTATTTGATCTTGAGAGTAACTACCATCTAATTATGTTGTATATTATAATCTATACTAATTTGATCTTGAATAACATTTTCAGTAAGTAGTGAATAATTTTTTTGATCATCTATTGGCACCTCAAAGAGGTTTTTACCAATGAATTTGTTTTGATTATCCCATAGTGCCTCCAAGAAGGTTTCACAAAGAGATATTAACATTTTACTTTGATTATCTTTTGGTTCCTTCAAAAAGGTTTCACTAAAAGATGTTGAGATTGATCTTTTCTCATCCCCAAGTACCTTTGAAAAGGTTTCACTAGGAGATTATTTTTCATCTACATAAATTTGGTCGTGAATCCCCTTAATATTTTGCAAATGGTATGTCACCATGGATGTAGTTTAATAAAGTGTGATTCTGTCAATCCCAATCGACATTTGTGGGAGGTGGAATGTTAATATAATGATTTTTTTGGGTGGGAATAATGGAATGATGAATGATAGCATAATCTTCATAGAATATACTAGGATAATCCATGTCAATGGTGGAGTAATCATCCTAAAAAAAACATAGAAGGATCATAAATATATTCAAATTGATCTGCAAGTCAATTGTAACCAATGTTATAACAACCAATACTATATTCTATTTCTGAATCTGATTCTAATATAAGGGACTCTAAATCCAATATCGTAACTAATGTTGATTTTATTTTTGATGCTAAATCTGATGTTGGTGTAAAAATAGAACATGACTCTAATTTTGTTTCTTCATTTGATGTGGTTGATTATATAATGATTTCCTAATGAATATTTAGCATTGAATAAGTAATGGCCTATGATGGCATAATCAACTCTATAAAAATTGATTCATCTAAGAAGGGTTCAACATAGACTAGCTCATCTAAATCAAGCCCATAAAATAGAGGGAACCACTTGAGGGATGTATCTATAGAATCTTTTTTATCAAAATGAGACTCCTTAAAGAGTGGAAAAAGATCAAGAGACAACTTTGTAGAGACTAGCTTGTCAAGGAGATGAGGCTCTTTAAAAATAGGTAACATATGAATGGGTGATTCGTCAAAAGTTCTTTCATCATAAATGGGTGTTTCAAAAATAAAATTGGGGTTTTAGTTCACAATTGGTTGCAAAATATTAAATTTTAACACATTATTGTCCTCATAAGATGGTTCTTGAAGAGGAAATGGTTCTTGTTTTGGCTCAAAATTTCTAAAGTGGGGAACATTTGGTTTAGCAGGAATAATGGTTTGTGGTTTAATAATGGGATCCCCAAAAATTACACTATTGAAGATTGGATCAACAATGATAGGTTCATAAAATGAATATTTTTCAACAATAAGCTTAATAAATACAGGGGATGGGCCTATAATGGTAATAACTAAATACTACATAGTATGATTGTTTGTGCAAACCAAAGGAAGAGGTCCTAAAATGGTAACCTTCATGTGTTATAGAGATTGATTTCTCACACAAGATAAAGGATAATAGCCTAATATGGTAACCTCCACATGTTGCAAAAAATGATCACTCGCACAAGGTGAAAGGGGATAACCTAAGATGGTAACCTTTGAGTGCAGAGCACAAATAGAAAGAGAATATTCTAAAATTATTACTTTTAAGCATGATTCATAAATTGAAGGGGAAGGATGGAAATGATGCACAACAATAGACATGGATTGAAATGGTTTTCATCAAATAAGATCAAATAGGGTGACATCCTTAAATAAGACGTAATGCTCACATCCATCATAAAAGTTCTCTACCTCATAACTATGGCCACAAAAGACCCCATTACGAGTGTACCTTAACATCATGTATAAACAAGTTTTTTCTCTATGTTTGCCAAGATTTGGACTATGTTTTGCAAACATTTTAACCAAGGTATGGATTTTTATCTTTATTCCAAATAAATGACTAAGGCACCAAATAAACTATAAAAGGAGGGTGGTATAGAACCATACACAATTAGAAGAACATGTCAATGAAATTACTCAACCTTGGGTAGGGTTGAAATCATATAAATTAGAAGAGGGTATGATAACTCAAAAATCCTAGAGTGTCATTAGTATACTAAAACATATAATTTCAAGATACGTCAATACTGTAAAAGCTAGTTCAACTTTGATGAGTTACTACTTGAAAACTAGAAGAAATCCCTTTAGATAAGGAATGAGATAATGTGAACCAAGAAAATCATGATGTGGAAACATGCAGGAATTCCTAAGTATAAAACTAGAACTAAATGGGAAGCACAACATCACCACATGGTAATAAGAATGGTAGTATAAAATATGTTATAGGATTTAAAGCATGAGTGATATAGAAGATGACTTGATTCCACCAAAGATGATAATGAGTTTATAAATAACCCTCAATTCAAATGGGAAATTGAACCCAAGTTAAAACAAGTCATGTACAAATGGTGAACCTAATTTAACACATCAAACTTAAAATCTTTTTTAAAAAAGTCTAATTTTGGATTTAAATTATCAATGAGGGACTTAAGAAAATTTATCAAATGATCTAGACTCAAATGGGAAACATAATTGTACCAAAAATGGATGATATGACACAATGTTTTAGATGACAATTTGAACAAGGAAAAGATGATTTTCACTTGGACAACGTAATGTCTCCTTGTTTGAGAAATTATGGATAATGCATTAGGCTATGAACTTTTGTTAACAAGCAGTTTTGCGTCAAAATAAGACCAAGTAATCTAAGACTAATTTAGACAAATACAACTAAGTAATCATCCTAAGTCCTAAATTGACAAGATGTGCTAAGGTGGGGTTAACTAAACTAACAAGTTTTCAAACATTTTTAGATAGATCAGATACACAAGACTTTCATGTTAAAATGCAAGAGAATTAGCACATCATTTGGGTTTGTGACACTTGGCTTGTTATAAAAAGGTCTTGCCCTTTGTATAACCACTACATCCATCACTTACTTAGTGTAGTGTGATGTCCAATGTGATCAAATTTCTTGGGCTTATCCCCAATAATAGGATATGGTTTAACTACTTAAACCACCATCTTAGTGGGGTGATCCCATTTTATATACCCCCCATGGAGAGGGGTTAAAGATGATGCTAGGAGATGAAACCTTGGGTCAAATATTTCCTAAAGAACTTGTGACAGGTAATGAAATCCCTTACACAAAGCAAGATGCATAAAATAAAGACTAAGTATAATAGCTTTAAGTTTGTTTCTAGATCACTCAAGCCATGCATGTCTTGGGGAGAGCCTTCACAACATATTGTTTTCACCTTTGGACTAAGGAAATTTACAATGAATATGGTGCTTTTAATCCCACAAGTTCCCTATAGGATATCGGGGGAGAGCATACACACACACCTTCCTTTTTTCACAAATAAGTCTATCTAAACAAATAATAAATGACTTGTATAAAGCAAAAACTTTGAAGTGTGTTCAATTTTAGAGCACTAAAATGAAATATTTGGTGGTGTTCTTTGACCCCTTGGCCTTAAGTTTAATTTTTTTGAAATTATAACAATAAAATCATTAAAGTAAGCATCTAAGTGTTTCTATAAGCACCAAATAAAAATTCCTAATTCATTTTAAGCACTCAAAAAGAGGGTTAAAAAGATTTGATTAAGCATGATTGGCACTTTTCCAAGTAGGCATTGCAAGGAAATTTTTAGAATTTTGTTTATCTTTGAAGATATTTTTCCAAATGAAAAAAATAACCTTGAAATTTTTTCTCTTGGGTTTGGATGACCTATCAACCCAAAGGCAAAACCCCAAGAAATTAAACACATTAGATTAGACTTGGTTAGAAAAAATCTCAATAAAACTTGCAAGGCAAGGATTAAGTAAAGAAAACATAATTTATCAAAACTAAGAAATGATAATTAGAAAATTTAAAAAGATTCAAACTCTTATTTCAAGATTTTGTTGAAAACCATGCAACTTAAAGGTGAAATGATAACATATTCAAAAAATTTAGGAGAAAACATGTGGTTTTAAAAAAAATCATCAAAATGGAGTCCATATGACCCCAAACCAAGCTTTGAAAGATGGCTTATTATCTTTCTACCCTACACAATGACTTCTAATGGTTCTAAAATGCACACAATGACCATTGATGGTTATATATGACCAACAATGATTAGATTTGACTGTTGAAGGTTATTTCACTACCATCGATGGTTATAACAGATCATTTATGGTCTCTATGTAAACTTGTGAAGATGAAATAGGCTAAAAAAAGATTAGAAAATTATTTTTAAAGATATTTAAACATCCATTCTTCAATTTTTGACTTACATATGGATCTCCTTGGTACATGAGAATAAATTTTGATTTTAGCCTAAATTGTGCATTTGAGTGCAAATCAAGTAAGATTGATAATTCCAACATAAATGGTGTTAATAATTGGATGTATACACTCCTAACTAAGGGTGTGCAATACCTACTCTAATAAGAGTAACCTTCAATTAAAACCATTAATTTTCATATACCATTTCATCCTAGATTGCCTAATTATGTTTGTCTGTAAGCGTGAAATAATTACAAATAACAAACATTAGTTCTAAAAACACTTATCCACAAAGGAAATAACTTATTAAATGATCCCTTAAAATCATAGAGTCTTATTTTATGTTCTACCTTTCCCTCTTTTAGAATTATATTTGACTAGGATCAACCAACTCTAGAATATACTCCATCCATCCAATTCACTTACGTTTTGATTTATTTACTAGGATTTATTTCACTAAAAGAACACCTAGTTAACAAATTTCATGCTCAACCTACTATTACACCACTAGGTTTTTTAACCCATACTTACAAATCATGCCCTTGAGTGGAGTTTACCTCAATTGAGATCCTAAAATGTTAGATGCCACCTCATTAAATCTGGGGATGTGCATAAGACCCACATCAATAGAAAAATAGATGGTACTGAAAGGAGGGCCACTTATGTGCCTTCTCTAAGTGAGAGGTTATCCACTATGTTTGAGTTGCACTAGAGACACCTGAGAGAGTTACTAGGTCTAAAGCCCAAACTAGTCTTTTGATTTCCCCTTTATCATTGCATGGAAGGCCTAGATCTATACTAGTTATTCCCAATATACTTTAGGCCAAGACACCTTCTCCATTAAGAAATATCCACCCTATTAATAATCCTATGACCTAACAATATTTATTAGTTAGATCTAACATTACCTTCTTAGGAGATGTGCAAAATTTACCAAGGAATCTAGAGAAGTATCTGCCTTCATTCTCCCCATTAGGAGGAATAAATATAGAGGAACATATCAAGTTTTTCAAGACTACTTTGAGGTTAATAAATGTTGATGATAATGTTGCATGCAGGATTTTCCCATTTATCTTACATGATGGTACTTACAATTGGTACCTAAACCTTCAAGAGAACTTAGTTACTTCTTAAAATGCATGCCATATCACTTTTATTGCCCAATTTAGACAAGTTTCCATCCATAGCCTGGTGTATCAACATCTCACCAATAAGAAGAGGGAGATTAATGAGAAAACTTGATCCTTAAACTTAAATACATAGAGTTTTGTGTAGCATTTGAGATATTCCAAAGGGATATGGTAACACATGATTTAATGAACAACCCACTAGAGTTTCACCTAGAAGTTAGTTCCAAAAATACCACCATGGTATTTGAAATACATGAGTCCTATTTTTTAGGTGAGGATGACAATGAACTAGAGGATAACTTTGATGAAATACATTCCTTCCAATAGTATCAAAAGGGAAATTAAAATCTAAGGAACATGCAACCCTTTATAACATCTACTCCTTTAAACAATACCATTATTCTACCAAATCTAAGGGTTGACAATAATCCACCTCCCCAAAAGGGAATGAACAACCCCAAAATAATGAGAAAAAATAAATGAGGGTATAATTTTTTTGAAGACATGAATAAGATTAAATCCAAGATCAATCTTCATGAATTGGCTAAGATAACTAAACAAAAGGAGCTCCTATAGAGATCCATTATAGGGAAGCCAATTGCAAAAAGGATAAAGGCTACTCATACCAATGTCATATACAAGAGCAATCCAAAAGTCCCTCATTTCTTATTAACTATCCAAGTGTTTGGAAATAATATTCATAAGTATTTAGTAAATTATGGAGCATCAACCACGGTGATGCCAAATTTCATTTTCCAAAAGATGGGATTGACTCTAAGCCCATAAAAGAGGATGATTTCATATTGAGATAAGACAATGGTGCTATTATTAGGAGAACTAAATGATGTACACATCCAAGTATCCTCCAAGCCACTGGTAAAAATGATAATTATATTGAAGAAAATCTAGAAATGTAAATTAAACTAATAAATCTTAATATAAAATATCTCAAACTAAGTTAGAGATATAAATAGAAGAAATAACACAAACTTATACCTTAATTATAAAAATAATATTCCATTGCAATGTGAATTAGATTATCTATCTTTGAATTATGGTTTCTCATACTTCTAATGTAAGGTAAAATGGGAAATATTTTGGTGCAAAAATGATCTTTGATGGATTTGATTTGCTTCGAATTTGATTATGATTTTGATAGCACTTCATTCGCATGAGTTAGGATGATTAAAGTGATGGATTTCATGCTTATTTATATATTTTTGGAGGAAAGTTTTAATGGTGGAGGATTATTTGGATATTTAAAAAAATCCAAATAATCTATGGTTGTTGATGAGTCCTCCTCCATAAGGATGATGACCATTTAAAATGGTTGAGATAAACATGGAGATGGTTAGATGAGTCACCAAGAACGAGTCAAACTATTTGAAAACTCAAGGGATGACTCAAAGGAAGTTGAGGAAGTTATAGAACTAGTTGGGGTGAGTTAACATGTGAGGGAGATAATGGTGGAAGATTTTGGGTGAGGTGTAAAATATAGATTTAATAATTAAATTTGGAATAAAAGTGTGCATAATTGATTAAATTTGATTTATTCAATTATTTAAGGGTAAATTGTCATTAATTATAATATGAATGTTATGAATAATAATTAATAAGTTTTAGGTGCATTTTGACACTAAATGTAATTTATGTGTCTACATTTATCCCTCTTTAAAATTGTATTGCAAAGTAATATTGTTTCAAAGAATAATAAAAGTACAGCATTGATTATTAAGAATAAAAATGTTTCCCAAAATGAATGAGAATAAATGTGATGATTCCACGTCAAAGGTTTGTGTTTCACATAGATTTTATTTTATTTCTAAGAAGAAAGTTGTAAAAATTGAAAGAAGGGTGAGATTAGTAGAACTTGGATTTGGTTTTCACTCCATGATCTAGATGGTTGTAGATATTCTTATTTATTTGGGGAGGAATGACCTAAAGATAATATATCACTAAAGGATTAGTTAATTAGTTATATATTAGGGTGGATTGCCTAGCAAGTTAGATCTAAGAAGCATAAGCTTCCTTGTAAGCTTTCAATCCACACTTTTAATAATCAAGTTCTAAAAATGAAATATAAATTTCTTTCATGAATAATAAAAGATACTAAAATCAAATAAAAGTTCTTGAAAGAGATGAATTTGCCTAATTATATCAATAAATTATTGGATATTAATGATACATAAAACATGGTTTGGAAAATAGGGTGATCCTTTGTGACTAGGTTAAAGGTCAAAAAGTGAGGTTTGGTTAAGGTCTGAAGGTGGAATTAGCTTTCTATTAGAATTGACACACAGTGACCATCGATAGTTAGGGGTAAACCATCAATGGTTAGGTGACCATCGGTAGTTAGGTGACCATCGGTGGTTAGGGGAAAACCATCGATGGTTGGGTGATTGTCACAGTGGTTACTATGATATTTGGCTTGGGTCAAGAAGTTTTGGTTGGGAAAGGTTGCAGAAAGACACGATAAAGAAACTAAATCTTGAATCTTAACAAGATAAAAATACTTAGATTTTTTTGGTCTAAAGAACATTAAGGGTCGGAAAAAACTTATTGTGGAGTATAGAGTAATTTTGGGCAAGTGATGGTACCTTAGGTTGTGAATTGCCACACTTTTAATCTTTCTCCTGGTCACTAATTTTCTAGAAGATTTCTTAGATTTGTCATAAGAAGAATACCTACATAAGAAGATCTGACGTAAGAATTTCTTGTTGGCTCTAGTGATCTCTTTCACCTCTTCCTAATCTCTTTTATAGAAAGAAGGGAGAGGTGAAACAATAGTTTCAACAAGAGGTTTAATAAGGTGTCTAATTTTAGCCTTGAAATGCATAATTATGTGAGTGGATAAGAATAAAAAATTAAGGTGAAATTAAGATGGATTTAACCCTCAAGGTGATTAAATATTGAACATCAATGGTCGAGTCTAATTAGTGGTGGTTAGGGGTTGAATATTGATAGTTGATAGGACAAAGGTAAAATGGTTAGAGCTAGTTAGTTAGTCAGATTGACTTAAGTTTGTGGGGTAATGGTTAGGAAGTGGTCCCAAGGTGTTTTAAGGGTTAGTACGACATCTAAAACTATAGTGTGTGGTTTTCTAGTTTCTACATTTGCCCCTTTTGTTATGTAGTTTATAACAACAAGATATAAAAACCAAAAATGGATAATAGGTCAAAGGTTTGGTTGTCCTGAGTATGGGAGGAGGTGTCCCCCCTCAATCTAAGAAATGATGAGGTAAAATGGAATTGGATGTGGGTTTTATGAGTGTGTAAGTTGGTGATAAAATTAGTGATTAGTTGGGTACAAAAGCACAAACATGTGCACAAAGTGAAATGAGGTGTGATAGCCAAGAGGGTGCATTGACTAGGTTACCATGGTTAAAGTAGTCAATAAAATAGGTGGCACTAGAAGGACAAGTGACAATTGGACCAAGTGATCACATTTAAGCATGACAATTAGGCTCTACTTTTAAATGTATGTTTCCTACTCAAGGTCAGTGTATTCATATGTATCTAAGGTAGGAAGTGCCCCTAAGAAGGCATAATTGGGTTAGTGTGCAAAAGTAATGTGGGTTCAATTTATTCAATATGAAAATGTAGTCACAGCAGTCAAAGTGACCAAGGTAAGGTCATAAAAAATATGCTAAATTTGGGCCAAAATGATCTATATTATGGTTGGTATATTTACTAGAGTAGGTAATATCCATGTGTATGTAGTATTTAAGTAGGTAATATCCATGTGTATGTAGTAGTTAAGTAGGTTTGTTTATTTTAAAAAGTTGTGGTTGTGATGAAAAAATTTGGGAGGTCAACCGTTGATTGTCAAGGTTAACCATTCATGATCACCTAATGAACGTTGGTGGTTGGATGTTAGCCATAAAAGGGAGAGGTTAAAATTACATCAATGGTGTTATTTTCTCATTTGAATTTATCAACCTGTGACACTTATACCCCTACCCAAGAGGAAAAAATTGTGATGGTTGGCATTTGACTGAGAGATTGTTAGGTGAGTGGTTATTGGGTGAGAGTTATTGAGTGAGAGTGATTGGTTGGAGGTATTGTCCAAAGAGGATGAAGGAGAGTGTAGTGTGTGGGGGTGGTTTTAAGGCCACCTCCACATCGGTGGTCATGAAATGAGGTAGGTAGTGCACTTATATTTGGTAGTTTTAGACTTGAATTTATTTATTTTGGCTTATTAATTAGAGTTGTGGATGAGTAGATTAGGTGTTGTGAAAATATGTGGGGGGGGGGAGGTTTGAGGTTGATAATTTGGTATATGGGTGGGAGTTAGGTAGAGGGAGGTTATAATGGTATTTATTTGTTGTATTATTGATTGTATGTAGAGAATAGAGGGTTAGGATTGGGGTTTACCGACTGTCAGTTATTATACATTGATTATCAATGGTCTTTATCAGATATCATTAGTAATTATTGACTATTGATAGTTTATGGGTGACCATTGATAGGTCCATATATGGTGACTATCAATGGTTGGTCCCCTAACCACCAACATTCAATGGTTTGATTGGTGATGGTTCTAAAAAGAACCATCACTAGTTGATAATTGACTATCGATGGTCAATAAAATGGGGTAAAGTTAAATTTATTTGATAAATGGGGTGGGGGTTGGTTAAAGCTAAATGGTGTGTAGGTTGTTTAAGGGTGAGTTAGGTAAGGGGTAAGGTTAGTAGGTAAGGGTGTAGGTTTTGAGTTTAAGGAAGGGTTTTGTAGGTGAATAGGTGAAGGATATAATGTTATGGCTAGGTTAAGATAGGATGTAGGTAGGTATAGGTAGAATTCATAGGAAAAATCATGTTGAATAAGGTGAATTAAGGCATTAGTATCAAAAATTTTAGGTGAGGGAGAAGTTGTAGATGAGAGATTGAGTGCCATAGTTGCTAGATGAAGTCCATCAAATGATGATAGACCAAGAGTGGGATCACTTATCAACAGTGGATTTGTGTGGCATCAAGTATTATCAGCATGTGCCTTAAGATACAACTATGTTAGTGATACTCATAAAGAGATGGGATTCAACCACTAACACATTTATGCTTCCTACCAGAGAGATGCTAATATTTCTAAAGGACATTAATCATATTATATGACTACTACTACGAGGTGAGCCAATAGATCACATTGATGGCAAGGAGTGAGACTAACTCATTGGTGTGATGTATGGTGATGACACGGTACATGCAAGGTGGAAATCTAGAAGCTTACATTATGCACCCTTATATCACATGGATAGGGGCACTAGATGGGTTGTCACTATGATGATGATGGTGGTGACTTATTTCACATTGAAAGACTCGAATACCAATAGGCTTCCTTTTGTGTTATTAGGTGTTTTGGTAGGTATGATGATGGATCATATAGTGTATGCTTGGGCACCTATCTTATTAGTGAAGATATATTGAGATATCTAGGGCTATAAGGTGCATAATAGGTATGATATTAGTTTTGGTTTTGTGATACATTATTGGGCTTATGAGAACATCAAAATTCTTTGACCAAGTGGGATGCCATGACATGAAATTATTCAGATGGACTTCAAAGTCAAGTACATGAAATGGAGGTATGACTATGAACTCAGAGGAACAAGAAGAGGGGAACATGATTTTGATTAGTATAGGGATAGATTGGATGCACTATTGGTGGGTGACATGATTTGGTAGACATATATTTGATTTCTTGTATGGGCCGGTCATATGAGGCAAATTTTATTGCTATAAATTTACAAGTGGATCTATGGGAGGTGAGATCTAAAGGTAGAGTTTATCCCTTTTGATAGGGTGAGGAGATAGTTTTTCCTCATTCAAGATATCCTATGGGAGTTATTGAGCTATCAAAGGGAGGATGTAGAGTTCCCACTGTCTGTCCTAGTGATAGTTCATGACTTTATCGATCACAAGGAGTTACCAATGAGAGTGGATGTAGATGATGTAGGTGTGACTGATGACTACCCCACATGATTTCAAGCTCATTATGATGCAACAATTTTTAGAGGTGATTATGGTGGCCAATAGGATATGTATGTGTATGGTAGATACCAAATGTAGGGGGATGTCCCTGATAGATAGACACTATTGGTAGAGAGAGATCAGACATAGATGACACTAGCCACAACAAATGCATCCTTAGTAGCTATAACCCAGGAGAGGGATGCAACATAGGTCTAGGTGGCCACTCTTACTAGAGAAATGGATTGGGATAGATCTCAAATAGTCATGGTTACATAGGAGAGAGACTCTCTCAAATAGGTAGGAGGGTAAGCACCAGTATCGATAGGACCACCAAGTACTATCTCTATGGCTAGATATGTAACTATAGTTGGGGAGCTTTGTTATTATGAGGCCTTTGTATTCACACACCTTATAGATGAGCTAATATGGGGCGAGTACAGAGCATAGATCACCAAAGGGGCTAGTAGTGTGATACCAGGTTAGTGGGCCATATCTATAGGTGGACAAGTAGGCTCAAGAGATGGATAGTCTCTAGGAGGCAGTGGTGTCTTAGGGTCTTAGACTCTCATGAGACCTTGTATTTTTATGTATTATATGATTTTTATATCATTCTATGAGATGATGTAGTGAGATGTATATATACATTAAGAGACATGTACAATATTGTATGTATGATCATTATTTTGATTGTGAGATTATGATGTGTGTGTGTGTGTGTGTGTGTGTGTGTGTGTGTGTGTGTGTGTGATCATGGTTTATGGTTTGTGTTTATATATGTAATATTTATTATTTATGATATGATGCTATGATGATTATCATGTTGTGTTTTATGTGTACTCACGTAGATAGGGATGTGATGCTATGGATATTTAATTTATGTTCATGATGATGTTGATATTAATGGATGTTTTCTATGTGATTATTGATGATATAAATGTGATGTTATTAGATGATGTGATGTTATTTATAGGTAGGTATTTGGTGTTATGATTATGATAATGGCTATGGCTAGTAAGGATGATGTTCATGATTATTATGTTTATGATGTAATGATGATGTGACACTGTTATGCTTATGATGATGTGACTGATGTTTGTGACATGGTTATAGTTTATGGATCATAGTTATATGTATGTGATAGATGGTAGGATGATTATGATGGTATGATTAGGTGATGTTATGTTCATGATGTTATGCTATGATGATGTTTGTTATGATGAGATGTTTTGTTGCACATGTGGATGTTTTGAATTAATGAATCTTTGCTTCTTTACCTAGTTAGGCATGTGATGGATAACATATGTGGATGATTTATGATTGAATAGTGATAGATGCTTCATGATTAGTTGGTATTCTTGGTTATTTGGATGAGATGATTATGATGTTATTTTGAGTAGATACATGTTGAGGTAGATTATATGTGATGATTTATTGACTTATGATGTGATAAAAGGTAATGTTGTGATGATTATATGTTGTTATGATTAGCTATGATGGTAAAGATGTTATTTTGATTAAAAACACTTAAACAAGGAACAACACATAATAAAACACATAATTGGTTTTTAAATGTTTTTAATGAGTTGCATATGATTAGATTAAGGTGGTTGAATCTTTAAGAAACACAAAGTAAGTTATATTACAAAACTAAATGTGAGAGAGATAGGATAATCAAGAGACAAGTGTCATAATGAATGTATAAATAATTAGATATGAGAGAATAAGAAGGTACAATGCTTATTCATTGGAAAGGACTGAGACAAACTTAAGTTAGATCAGCTTATAAACATAATCCCTTCAAATGCTTTACATGAGTGGTCATTAGTTGGTTAAAAGAGTGTCTTGATCTCATAATGTCAAATATACTCAAAATCCCTTGTTTATAGAAGGTTTAAATGGGATATGGATGAAAATTGAACCTTATTATGAGACTAGCATGCCTATTTTTTAGGTTACCAAAGAGCCAATATAAACAAGTCCATGTCATATAAGGTTTAGACTGATCAATGCGGGAAGTCTACTCATGAGAGCTGATTGTGGCTTCCAAATTATTTTTAATTTTTTTTGGTTTTGATAATGGATCTTTCAATATTTTGTTATTACTTGGAGGGATGGGGAAGCTAATCGATGTGGGAAGCTTTCAAGAAATTGATATGATTTGATAAATGCTTTACTTAGCCATCCTTCAAGGGAGTGGTCTAAGTTTGTAAGATTTGTTTAAGGATTTTGGATATTTGTCCTTCAAGGGAGAAGTCTACATTATATTGAGAAATTTTGATATGTTTTGGTAGTTTTCCTCTAAGGGAGAAGTCTATGAATTATTTATTTATATTATTATTTTAATTTTGTTGTTTATTTTTACTTTTGATAACATAGACTTGCTTATATAGGCTTAGAGGTTTAATTTTATGAAGGCAAAAATAAAACACCAAAATGTGGATGATATGTAAAAGAGGTTTAAGGGACAATGACCATGGGAATACATCTTATAAAGGGGTGAAAAGTACCATGAGAATCATGCCATGAGTAGAACCATGGTACCGATGTTAAAGATTAGGATATGATTATGACAGATAATCACATGATTTAATTTTAATTGATTGTCCCTAAAATAAGGAGATGAATGTGGTTAAAAATAAGGGATGAGATTAAGTTAGACAAAAGTGAGTTTGACCTTGTTTAAAAAAATAAAGGGCACAAACATGAAGAATTGAGGGGCTCAAGTTCTAGGTTCCCTTCAAGAGAGGTTCAGTGATAAGCTCCTGATCCATACTTGTGCATTATGATATAAGGTCCTAGCTAATTGAAAGCAAACTTGACCTGCTTGCTTTTTTCCATATTGATGACATGTTTATTTTCCTTTAAGATGGGGTCTCCAATTTTGAATTATCACACTTTAAGGTGTTTGTTATAAACATGCTTGATTTGTTATTGATAGATATGAATATGAGTAAGTGTAGCCAAATGACATTCATCAAGTAGCTCAAGATAGGATAAACATTCTTGATGATAATCATCTTCAGAAATGATATCCTATAGGGATATGTGAAGAGAGGGAATTTAGACTTCGAGAGGTAAGATAGCCGCTACTCTAAAAACAATAGAGAAAAGAGTAGCACTTTTGGGGGTTTGAATGCTAGTACCATATGCCCATAAGGTAAAAGGGATGTGCAAATGCCAATCCTAACTAGATGCAATAACCATTTTAGTTAGCATGCTGTTAAGAGTTTTGTTAGAGGATTTTTCATATCCATTATCTTGTGGTCGATAGGTGGATGAGAAACTTACCTGATATCAAACATGTCACAAAGACCTTGGACTTGTTCATTTTTGAAAGATTTACCATTATCAATGATAATTTTATGAGGAACACTGAAATAATAGATAATGTGATGGTTGATAAAAGTGACAATATTTTTGGATTTGGTTGAGATGAGAGGAATAGTCTCTACCCATTTGGTGAAATATTCTATTGCAGTGATGATAGAATGATGTCACTCAAAATAATGGGGTTTAATTTCACCAATAAGATCCAAACCCCATTATGAAAGGGCCAGAGATCCTTGGATACTTGGAGACTATGCCTATGTGCATGATGTAAATTGGCATGTTGTTGAAATTTAACACACTTTTTCACATAATCACAATAATCTTGGTTAAGGGTGGGATAATAATAGCCAAGGTGAAGGATGCATTTAGTGATAGCTAGACCACTAAAGTTACCTTCAAAAATCCCATCATGCATTTATTTGATATCATGAAAGGCTTCATGAATACATAGGTAATAGAAGAGGAGACCATCAAAGATACTTATAAATAATTCCCCCAGTATGGTATAACCTAAGGTGTTTTGAATAAATTCTCTTCGATCATTCCTAGAAAGGTTGGAAGGGATGATGGCAAGGTTTAGATACTTGAAGGTCTATTGGTACCAAAGTTTAGGTTAGGTCTCCTTCATATTAAAGATGGTAGGAGAGTCTAATTTGATATAATAAGGATGGGTGAGTTAATGAATAATTATAGATATCTTAGAGTTAGAGGGTGTAGATGGGATCTGGGAAGTGAAAGAAGCCATCATATCAATAAACTTGTTCATAGATTACATAGTGGTTTAGATACGGTAGAATTAAAATGATACTAAGAGTGCATTAAATAATTGCTTGTACTATTAAAAAACATCATTATTACATTGATAAAAGTAATTTATTTGATTGACCACAAGTTGAGAGTCACCAAAAATGTTGACTATTTTGAATCACAAGGCTAATGTAGTTTGGAGACCTATCACTAAGGCTTCATACTCAACCATATTATTGGTATAATTAAATTATAGGTTAAAGGATAAAGGAAGAGTTTCACCATGAAGGGGTATAAGGATTATATTTTATCCCCAACCATGTTGGCACTTTGATCCATCAAATAACATGGTCACTTGATAGGTGAAGTCTGCTTGAGAGAGGGTTATGATCGACTGATCTGAAAACTCAAGAGGAAGAGGCTGATTATCTACTAATGGTGCTTCATCCAATTAGTCATAAATGAATTTCCCTTTAATTAATTTTTTCTAGAGGAACTCAAGGTCAAACTTAGATGAAATCATGAGACACTTGGCCATCCATTAATTTTGGTATGGCTTGGAGTTCATATACTTTAGAGGGTCAATGTTGGTGATGACAAAGGTCTTATGGTTAAGAGGTAATGGCAAAGTTTGGTGGCCACAAAAATCAAGGCAAGGAAAATATTTTTACTATGGGTGTTCCAAATATCATACTCTATAAGTATACATCTTATATATTGATCATCTTGATCTTTATGCTACTCATCTTGATTAGCTAGCATTGCACCTAAGGAGTGGTCAATAGTAGAAATATAAAGGTTAAAAGGTTGATATTCCTTGGGAGGAGTAAGGATGGGTGGAGATAAAAGGTAATATTTGAGAGTATAAAAGGCCTTTTAACGTTCATTACTCCACTTAAAAGATATGACCATCTTTGAAAGGTAGTGGAAAGGTTGGCATTGATCAGAAAGTTGAGAGATAAAATGATAAATGGATTGGAGCTTCCCCTACAAGTTGTAGATTTGCTTGAGGTGGGTTAGAAGAGGCATGTTGAAGATTGATTTGATTTTTGTGGGATCAACTTTAATTACCCAAAGGGAGATGATAAATCCAAAGATATTTCCTGACAAGATCCTATAAATACACTTTTTGGGGTTAAGGTGAACATGGTAATGGATGAGCTATTCAAAGATAATATTAAGAATGGAAAAATGATATTTATGACATTTGTATTTCCCAAGAAGGTCATCAAAATAGGATTCTATGATTTTGTGAATAGGTTCATGGAAGTTTTAGGTCATAGTTTATTGGTAGGTTGCACCAACATTCTTTAGACCAAAAGGCATGACCCTATTATAGTAGAAGGTTCCCCATGGGGTGATAAAGGTAGTTTTGTGTTGATATTCAAGGGTAATTAAGATTTAATTGTAACCTAAGAACTCATATATAAGATATAAAATATCATTTCCATCTATAAGATCAACAAATTGGTAAATGCTTGGTAGAGTAAAGTCATCCTTTTGGAAAGCAAGGTTAAGGTCATGAAAGTCTACACATATGTGAAGTCCCCTTATGGTTTTATTGATAGGTATGATGTTTGAGACCCATTGGGGATAATCAATGGGTTAGATGAAATTTATAGATAGGAGACATTGAAGCTCTTCTTTGATGAGAAGGGATATGTGAGGGTGCATTCATCAAAGTTTTTGCCTAACTATCTTGGCATCATGATTGGTAACTATATTCTGGGTAGTGATAGAGGGGTCAATTCTTGGCATGTTGTTGTAAGACCAAATAAATTTAGTGATTAGATCATTTTGACAATGCACAAGTTATCCAAAGTTCCCAAGTAGATATATATGGTGGATTCATTCAACATGGTTGAAATTTTAGGGTGAGAGATTTATAGATAGAGGAATATTCTACACCTAGGTAGGCAAGAAGGGAATCATAATCTTGAAACTAAATGATATGAATGGTAGGAGAGTCATCTACTACCATCTCAAGATGAGTCAGAGGAATAGTCATGGTCACCCCATCTTTTTGATAAGTCAAGGGTCTATGGATGCTCATGTTGATGAAAAAAAGTTAAGGGGGATGATTTTGGGATCCTTAGATGTTGATGGTGGATTGGATGGTGAGGATGGGATTTCCTAATCAATGAAGGTAATAGGAGGTGGGTTGGTTTGCTTCTTAGGTGGCATAAAACTGAGATCATGATTTCATGAGATTTTTAGATCTTGATTGGAAATAACTTATGCAACCCATGTTCATACTGACCTAGAAAGAATACTTTCTAAGCACACATATAAATAAATGTCTTGGAAAACTTTGGTTTATCTAAATAGGAGAAACTAGAGGTAAATGGTTGAGGTGAAAAAGAGGTGGTATAAGTGTCAAGGGGTTTATCAAGTCCCCCATAGATGAAATTGGTTTGACAAGTTAGGGGCTTGAAAGGAATAATGACTCCAACATTGGGGTCATAACTAAGTTATTGGTCAAGATTACTATACTTTTAGGGAGTAGGAAACGTGTCTAGTGTCAAAAGGTGATACTCCCTTAATAAAAGACATTATAAGGTTGATTCTAAAGGGTCTATTGTGGGGATTTTGGTGGAAAGAATTGATGAACTAGTGGATGCTTCTTTGGTAGAATAAGATGGGGTATCATATTTTGTTGAGGATGGCTTGTTGGATGGAGGATAGAGAACATCATTAGGTTGTTACATCATGTTTCATGATGTAAAAGGACTTGGGTTAGATTTTATGGTAATAACTTAACCTTCATGTTCAAATGTGACACATTGGTATAGGGTGGAAGACACATAGCCCATATAATGAATCTAAGGGCATCCCAAAAAAATGTTATACTAGAACTCACATTTTACTATGTATAAGAGCTTAATAATCATGCAGGATCCTAGAATAATGTGAAGGACAAAAGTTCCTAAAGTTGTGGCCATGGTATCATTGAATGATTAGTACACCGTTGAGGTTCCTAGCATAATGTTCTTTGGTAATTTGAATTGGTTATATGCATAGGAGGAGATAGTGTTAATGTTATCTCCCTCATAAATAATAACCTCTTTATGTAAATTTGGTTGATGTATGTGGTAATAATAAAGGAGGATCTGGATCATCTAGATGGATGGAAGGTATTTCTAAATCCTTGAAGGTAACACAGTTAGAAAGATGAAGAGTGTTAATAAAGGCTGCTAGAGGTTATGGGTCTTCTAGTTAAACCTATATGCATTACAAATCCTCTATCATCACTTGGTAGTGATGGGTGAGGTATTGATCAGTTCATACAAACTCATATTTACTGGTGTTTGGTGAAGCTATTTTAGAACTAGTCATTGGATTGATTTAGAAGGGTTGGATTGAGAGGGACCTAAGATGGATATCTTGGGTTTGGTTGAATATAAAGGTGCTTGGTATTAGTTAGGTGATTGGGTGGTAGAAGAGGGATATGTACATATAATGGACACCTTTACCTTTCCCTTATCCTTTTGTTGATCCTCTAATTATGTGACCATATGGATGATATGGATTTGGGGAGGAGTTGGGATAGAGGACTACTTTGGTTCCTCCTCATTCTTGGACGAGAGTGAGAGAGTAGGTAAGTGTTGGTTTATGTCTCTTTATTCTTGGATCCATGGTAGGCTCAGATGAAGATCATCTAACACTAAGACATCCTTGTGATACAATAGATGGATTAATACTTGGAGAGCTTTATAGTTCTTCATATCAAGCCCAAGTGTTCTATGGTATGAACATATTAATTTGTCATTATACCAGGATGGTTTAGGACTATGTGGGTCAAATGGTTTGATAGGTGAAAAAATTAAGCAAGATATTTTCAATAAAATTTGTAGGATGATCGAGTAAGACTCAAGTAAAGGTGGCAAAGATGTTGGAGTTTTGGTTTTGATAATTACTCAAAGTTTTGAACCAACCTAGAGAAGGGCTTATAGATAGGTTTGGTCCATTTGATATTGGTATTAGAGGAAAAATCTATGGGTGGAGAGAGAGGATTGATTACCTCATACTTTTCCTCAATCAAAGGGTTCAAGGTTTGAGAAGATGATTCTCCTATGATATAGGTAGGTAGAGTGATCTCTTCCTTAGGAATGCTTTCCAAGGGAAGAGTGGATTGATGTATGATGGAAGAGAAAGGATACAGTGGTAATGACTACTTCTTTTGGTATGTATTCTAAAAAAGAGTTGGGTAACTTGAATACCTTGATAAGTGGAGAAAGGGGAGTGGTTGTTTCCTTGTTCTCATTTTCCAAAGGAATGGAAAGTGACTCCACTACCTCAATAATTAGAGGGGAAGGAAAGGTGGTTTTGTCAATGGTCTCCTCAATAATGAGTTCATTAAGAACTGTGTTAATGGTATGGACCTCATGGTTGTGAGAGGATTCCACTTTATTATTTTCATTATTTATAGAAGGGGCATGGATAGGGAGTGGTTATCTAAAGATGTCAAGTGATTTATTTGGGGTTGCATTGGGGTTATCCAACACAAGTTCCCCCTTGTTAATAAATAATTGGACAATGTTTTTAAATGTAGTACACCTATTAACATCATGTCCAATGGCATGATGGAAGGCACATAATTTGTTATCCTTATACCAACTAAGTACAGGATGAGTGGAATCAAATTCTTTATGTAGGTTTTATCAGAGGAAGTTATATGATATTTTCTTTCAACAACTTATATAAGACCAATGCATATGAATCCTCTAGTAGAGTGAATTGATTTTAGTTGTTGAATTTTGGGTTTTTAGTGTTTTTATTGGAGGAGATGGAAGATTTGGGTTGGTTAACAATGGGTGGAGGGGCAATTTTAAGGACAATCGCATGTGTAGTTCCCTTGTTTCTGGTGGTAGTGTTTGTTTGACTACTAGGATTAGAGGAAGGAGCCTCATTTGATTTGAAGGTGGAATTATTATTTATCAATTTTAACTTCCCATAAACAATGGATCTATTCTCTAAATTTTGTGCCATGTTAAAAGCCTCATCAAAGGTCTTGAAAGTTTGAACCCATAAAGTGGAGGAAATGTGTTTGGCACAAGCCCAAGAAAAGAGTTCAATTAGCTCAAGTTGGGGAAAATTGAGAGTTGAATTATCAAGTGTATCCAATGGGCTATGAAATTAGCTATGGACTCATCATCAAATTACTAAATAGAGTAGAGATCAGTGATGGAAACCTTCTTAGAGATGTTTATGGAAAATTTGTCTAAGAAAGTTTGAGCTAGTTCGACAAAAGAAAAGATGGAGTGATTTGTAATAACACTGTACCAATCTAGTACTAGACTAGATAGATACATGGGAAAGGTATGAAGAAAGAGATCATCATCATAGGAAATCAAAAATCAAGAATGCCTAAATGCTCTTAGATGTTGTTTAGGGTCTTCCTTGCTCTAAAATTTTGAAATTTTTTGGAGTTCCCATTGAGGGGGATAAGGTTGAATGGGGATAGATGGATGATTTGGTTCATTACATATGTGGTCATAAGATAAGAGGTATGGGTACTAGAAATAGATGACTCCAAAGTAGTCATTTTATTGATTAACATTTTGATAAGATCTATTTGTGGGGGTGCACCCCAATAGTGATAGGGAAGATTATGTTGGGTTTGGGTAAGGGTGGTATAAGGATAGCTAGTGGAAGGTTGGGAGGTTGTCACATGTTGGTATGTGGGCATATGTGGTTAGGATGATGCCACATATGAATACGTGGGGATAGGTAGTTGGGTGGAAGGTAGAGGTACACACAGTTATGGGTGAGGGATGTAGCTTAAGTTTTGTACAATAGGAACCTATTGAGGGATCAATGTAAGATAGGTAGGAGGTATGGTTGGGTTGGTACATAAAGGATAGGTGGTAAATTTAGTACTGATGGGTGGAAGGGTAGATGGTATGAGGACCACCAAGATATATAATAGAGTGGAAGTAGGTGGGTTGGAAACAAGAAGGGTGGTGATACTAGTTGAGGGTAATCTCATAGTAAGTGGAGTACTGATGCCCAAAGGTGGGGTTGATCCTATACTAGAAGGGTTGTTGGTTAGGGTAGAAGGTGTTAGGGTATTGGGTGGTTGGGTGGGTTGGTTTTGGATGGTGGTATTGGTGGGATTATCAATATAAGATGATGTTTGGATAAATAAAGGTTGGGTGGGAATGGTGTAAACATAAGTGTTTCCCATAAGGTGGGATGACATGCCATATAGCAAGTTAGTAGGTGGAACATAATTAGGGGTATGGTAGGATATGGTGTTAAGGTATTGTTGGAGGGATATGGGATTTTATCCAAAAAAGTGGAAAAATCCATATCATCTTGGGCAACCATTTGAGGGATAATATGACTTCTAGAAGGATGGGGAGACCTCCCTACATCTGACATATACTCTATTAATGAAGGAGAAGAGGAATATGGATAATTAGGGGATGGATCTTGATTTTCTTAGTTTTTTGTTTATTATCTAGTTAAAACCATGAAAATAAGGGAAAGAGGAAGACACAAGTAATATCGTAACTAAAACAAAGATAAGACAAGAAAAATTCAAGGGAATGAAACACACACTAAAACATATTAAATCCTAAGGTTCATTTTAGTCTCTTTTGTGGCTTATGCCTTAATTTTGAAGAAGTTATGAAGACCAAATTAGGATTATAGAGCAAGTACTAGAAGAAGCTATCTAAAGATGGTTTTAGGTAGTTAAAATCTCTCAATATCTATACTAGAACTTGGTATGTGGCTTGATACTGAGGCATACCCCCTCACTTCACACACCATAGTGATAAGGGTGTTAGGTGCTTAGCCAAAACATATCAAGTTGATAGAGATTATACTCAACCAGTGTACTAAGTTGGTTCTCCATTTGGTGGTGAAATCTAATTAGGATAGCTGGGATAGGTGACTACTAGGTGGTGAAATCCCAGTCAGGCCTTATGTCAATATTTTTATGCTTTATTAGGTGTGAGTGGTTTGGTCTTATGTGTGTGATAATATTGAAGCTATGATTAATTCACTTGATTAACTAAGCTATGTGAGAAAAAAATAAATAAGAAAACAATGTATGTAGTCAATTTTAAGCCCAAAATAAAAATTATATTTCATTGTATGAGTATAAAAGAACAAGAAGTACCTAGATGTAACTATGAACCCAAGAAAATACTCAAGGGTCTCATTAGATGTGCCATAATGTTTCATGTAAATTTTGATTTATTTCTAAAAAGAACATTGTAAAACTTGAAATAAGGGTGAGGTTAGTAGAACTTGGATTTGGTTTATTCTTTGTGATCTAGACGGTTGTAGATACTCCTCTTTATCTAGGGAGGAATGACCTATAGATAATAAAATACTAAAGGAATAGTTTATTAGTTAGATAGTAGGGTGGAGTGCCTAACAAGTTAGATCTAAGAAGCACAAGCTTCTTTGGAGGCTGTCATTCCATAATTTAAACAATCAAGTCATGAAAATGAAAGATAAATTACTTCCATGAATAATAGAAGATACTAAAATCAAATACAATAAGTGTTTGAAAGAGATGAATTTACCTATTTATAAAAATAAATGATTGGATGTTAATGCTAAATAAATTAAATGTGGTTCAAAAAAAAGGGTGATACTTTGTGACTAGGAAAAAGGTCAGAAAGTGGGGGTTGGTTAGGGTCTAATAGGTGGAATTAGCTTGGTGTTAGAATTGACACACAGTGACAATCAGGGTTAGGGGTAAACCATCGGCAATTAGGCGACTGTTAGTGGTTAGGTAACCATTGATGGTTTGGGGTAAACCATTAGTAGTTGGGTGACTATAGGTGGTTTTTATGAGATTTGGCTTGGGTTAATAGGTTTTGGTTAGGTAAGGCTACAGAAAGACATAATAAATAAGCTAAATTTTGAATCTTGACAAGAGACAAATACTTAGCTTTTGTTGGTCTGAAGAACATTGAGGGTGGATGAAAACTTGTTGTGGATCCTAGAGTAATTCTAGTAGAGTGATGTCACCTTAGGTTGTGAATTGTCACACTTTTGATCTTTGTCTTGGTTACTGGTTTGCTGAAATCTTTCTTATATTTTCTATAAGAATACCTGCATAAGAACCTCTGACATAAGAATTTCTTGGTGGTTCTAGTGATCTCTTTCACCTCTTCCTCATCTCTTTTATAGAAGGAAGGGATAGGTAAAATAAGAGGTTTAACAAGGTGTCTAATTTTAACCTTGACATGTATAATTATGTGAGTGGATAAGAATAAAAAATCAAGGTGTAGTTGAGTTGGAGTTAACCCTTAAGGTAGTTAAAGGCTAATCATCGATAGTTGAGTCTAACCAGTAGCAGTTAGGGGTCAACCATTGGTGGTCAATAAGACAAAGGTAGTATGGTTAGAGATAGTTATTTAGTCATTTTAACTTAATTTTGTGGGTAATGGTCAATAAGTGGTCCCTAGGATGTCCCAAAGTGGTTTATGGGTGAGTGTGACATCTAGAACTGAAGTGTATAGTTTTATAGTGTCTATAGTTTGTGCTAGAAAATAGACAAACACTCAAAATGAATGAAAATAAGAAAATGATTAATAATTTTGGACCATCAATAAATCAAATTATTATAATTTACATCAAACTTTCAAGATTAAGGTACGTGTAAATAGGTTGCCTCTAATTGTGAAAACTACATTATCGATTGAAAAAAGAATATTTTACTATTTGAAAATTACATTCTTATTCGATGCTCATGATTCAAGGGACATGTGAGTTGATGTGGTAATGATATATTTTAGAAAGGATAAGTTATAGATCCAAAAATAGAAAAATATAGATTTTTTCAAATTATAATGAAAAATTTATGAGAGTGATATTTGCAAGTTATTAAAATAGATTCTAAATAGCTTTATTGAGATTGTCTTGAAATAGGAATGAAAATGGATGGATGATGAACATAATAGAGGGATGGGGGGTATTTGAAATGGGGTTACAATATAAATATAATATTGGGTGGTGAGAAATGAATTTGTGCACATTTTATTTTTAGAGCTATTTGTTAGTAGAAGTTGAGTGAGGAGATTTGCTCTAAGACATTGGATGAAAATAGACTACATTCCACACTGCGAACACCATGGAGAGCATAAGAAGAGAAACTAGAGACCAAAGAGGAGTGGACCTTTGGTAAGTTAAATTTCATGCTTTAGTTTTTTCATTTAAGTGCATTTATTAGGGTTTAAAATGGATGAAAACAAATTCATAGTTAAGCTATTTGTGAATTCAACATTGAAAGTTGCAAATTCACTATTAAAACTATGAAATCATTAGATTAGTTATATTGAATTTGTTGAACAGGGTTTCAAAATAACTAGGGGAGAAATGAGGTTAGGGTTTGGTAAATTTGTGTTTTTTTAATTATGAAATCGTGTAAATGGGTAAAGAATTTTTTAATATGGGTAGTGAATTTTTTTAAGAAGAAAATAGCTTAGGGTAAATTAAAAATTTCATAGCATAGGAGAAAAATTGAAGAGATATATAACAAATCACTAAAATAGGTAGTGAAAATGTGATTTTTAGAGGAAAGGGGAAATTAGTAAATGATTAATAAATAGAATGTTAGATTGCCTAAAAATAATATGAATGAAGATGGTTTTTTGTTTCATTTTTATTTTTTAATGTGTTAAATTAAAGGTAAATGGATTGAGATGTTGATATATCAAATAAAAATTATGCTAATATGTTATGTTTTTAAGAGGTATTTCTAATACTTGCAACATGGGAGCAAAGACCTAGTGCGCTTGAGCTAATAACTAGCTCACAGAGTATGAGTATGGACTATTAGAGGTGACATGGTTATCTTAAATTACATAGATGCCTAAGATTTAAGAAGATAGGGATCTATTGATAATGCTACATGAGAGATGGCATAGTGATATAAACACATTTCACCTATTTATAGGTGAGATGGCTATGACACTAGATGATATATATCATATTTTGTGTATTTTGATATGGGGGAATGAGTATTCTAGATTCAAGGTCCTCAAGATACTACAATGTATAGGATTTTTGTAGATGAATTGATTCTAGTCATTAGAGGAGGAGTAAACATTGACTACTTCATGTGATTGGATACTAATTATTTGACTATGGTACTTATGGCTATTGTTAGTTGCATTATGCTTCCTAACAAGAGTAGGAGACTATGTCCTATTAGTTTTCTAGACATCATAATGGACATGATGGATATGGGGGAGACATTCACATGGTGGGAATGCATTCTCTCACATTTATATAGGGATTTAACCATGTGTTTTATGCTAATGGGAAGGAGATTGGTCCTCCCACACTATTATAGGTTTGGTGATTGGAATACATCATAATGGAGAGGCTTGTTAGAATTATGAGCACATGCTCTATTGTTGAGCCAATAACATATGGTTGGGATATGATCATAGGTACCCACAAACCATACTTGGGTGACTTAGAGTTTTATAGGAGGGCTATATATGAGATAGGTGATTATTAGATCACATGGAGATTGTATAAAGAGATTATGTTTCAGTGGCCATAGGATGATTTGTATATAGATTATATGATGATTTAGTGTTATGTTATTGGTATACATGATTACATTATAGATAGATATCACCCTAATAGGGAGATGAGGAAATTTTGTTTCAGAGAACACATTCTTATAGGTCCTCACATATTTATATGAGAAGTTAGGGAGAGGGCTCAGTAGGGGATTACCTTTGATCCTATGATAGTAGATTATAGTTGGTCACAGGCATAAATAGTTCCATTGAGTGAAATGAGGGATGTTATTGATTTGGGAGTTGTATATGGGTATGAATATTGGTGGGACCAACATTAGCCTATGAGATTGATAGTTTTGTATGCACCACCATGCACTTAGAGGTAGAGATTAGTTGCTAATTTGAGAAAGCATCTAAGAGGTACATGCTTAGGAGATCATATCAAGAGGGTAATGATAGGAGACATATGAGGTTCATGAGGATGAGGTAGAGGACATGTTTTAGAGGAGATTCATCTCAATTATGTAGAGATTGTTAAAGTAGAGGATGTTGAGATTTTGTGTGAGGTAGGTGTGGATGTGTGTGGGGACATAGATATTAGGGTGGATATAGAGAAGGTAGGTGGAGATTATACTCAATTATTTATTGTTGAAAATGATGGATACATGGATGGAAAGGATACAAAAATGGGATCAAGACATGAGACACACACAAATAGAGAGGAAATGGTTAGTCCTTCACTTACAGGTAGATCTCAAGATGCCCAGACCCTTATTGATAGACTAAATTAAGATATCCAAGATTTTAATAGTGAAATTGTAGGGTTGCATAAATATGTATCTATATTACTTGGGAGTTAGATAATATAGGAGGTCAATTGGCACCTATAATGGCTGATATCATATGGTTATAGGGAGAGGTGAATAAATTCCAAGTTGAGGTGGAGAGATTAGAGAGATATGGTATTGTTATAGCAATGGGAGTCGTTACACATGATGTAGAGACACACAATCCATATTACACATCACTAAATCAGACGTATGGATAAGAGAGGGATATAAAAATTATATAACTTGTAAAGGCTAGGGTTTTACTAGTAGGATAGGGGCATGTATCCACACTAGATAGGGTTATGAAGGCTATGGAGTAGTTGACATACTATAGGAGTTTATACAAGGATAATGTTTTCTATGAACATAGGGAACCATCATATAGGGAGTACTATTTAGAAGGTCTATGATGAGGAGATTGGTTTAGTCTATAGAGTCTAAGAGATATATGGGATAGGTTTCATCACATGATGGGCCCTTCATGAGGCATACCATAATGTTATAAGCTAAGTTTGAGATTAGATGCTCTATATGAGGGGAAAGGAAATATGTGACATAGTTTTTAGGATGTATGTATTGATTTATATATATTTTGAGATGTAACTTTTGTGTAGACACATTTAATTTTGATATATATACATGATTTTTATGAAACTTGTATTATTCGGATGGCATTATGGAATATTTATGGATTATTTATAGACTATGTGATGGAAATTTTTATGATTATTATTTCCTTTATGAATGGTTGATGGATAAATAGAGTACTTGTTTATACTTCCTACATTTGATTTAATTAGTATATGTTAATTCTTTTCAACATTTTATTATGGATTATGACATGTATGATTTGATTATAGATGCATGGAGAATGATTTTAGATAGATACATTGTTTTTTAATTATTACTTACATTTGATTTCCAAAAATAATGAGTATTGAGAAAATTGATGTTTAATATAACTTAAAATGCAGTACTACCAATGATATTAAATAATCACGATGAATTTTGATGTTTTAGGCATATGGACTGAAAAATAATAAATTGTGTAGAGAAAAGTATGTCATGATATAGACAAATCATAACCATACTATAATGAAAATCAAAAAATAATCTTAACATACACATATAAACAAAAACAAAACATTTAAAGTAAGATATGAAAACATAATTATTCTAGATGACATGGACACAGAAAATGACTATAAAAACAACATTATAAATAAAAACAAATGTTATAAAGATAAAAAAGGACACAATGATGTAAAAAACTAAAAATAACTAAAATAATAAGTAACCAATGATGGATAGAGTAAGAAACAAAAATAAACGAAGTGAATGGTTCAGGATTAAAAAAGATAAAATAACCAAATTAACGGTTAAAGATAGAAAATAGATAAAATAACCAAATTAATGGTTAGAGATATAAAAGAGATAATAAAAAAGTGAATTGTGAAGGAGAATATATGAACAATACAACAACTAAACAAACAAAGAATCAAGTAAAGAAAATTACAAACAAATAATCAATATCTGAAAAGATAAAATAAAAGACTTAACCTCCTAAGCAAGGTTTGAGATAATTGGTAGCCAAGAGCTAGGATAATATATGAAAAATTAATGAGGAAGGATAAGGAGGAACAAATACACTCTCAAGGAAATGAATGATGGTGTAAATTTTGGCTGTGTTGACCCTAAAGACCCCATGTCTCTAAGTGTTTCTTACATAATCCACCTTGGACAAAATCTATGTGGGGCTATTAGGCTAGATGTTGGTCTCGATATATGGGAAGTTATGTGAAAGTGGGTGATTATTTAAGAATTGAGTGTTATATGAAAATATGGAAAATTTTCCCACCCAAGAAATGTGAGTGAATGCATTTTAAGGATAGCTAAGATGGTAGATGTTTTCGTTAAATGTTTATATGTAGTGTTGAATGTTTTATTTTTATTTTTATTTTTTTATTTTTTGGTTTATTAAAGGTGATAAAGGATTGTGAAAAAGGTATTAATATATAATATATTACTCTATCATGAGTAAGGATGCAGGTAAACAAGTAGAAGTATCAAACCTTAAGCTAACATGTTATAGAATGAGTGACAAATAAGTGAAAAAGGATAATGCAAAAATATATAATGGATTACTGAAACACGAAGCTCATAAGTAACTAGGGTGAATATAGATAATAGAATACACATGTGAAAAAAACTTGGTTTTCACTATGTTACTTGCCTAAATTTCTAGTAAATTGGTTTTCACTTTTGGATATTCTATGTTTTTTTTGCTTTTTTATGGCTTTTGTGGCTTTCAATTTTTATTATTTTTATTTATTTTTACACTAAGGATATTAAAAACAACATATAGACAAATTTAGGCATAAATATGTTAAGGTGCATGATATTCATAGGCTCATCAAGCTCCTCTCCATCTTCTGTATCCAATCTGTAAGCTCCTAATCTATACTTAGCAATGATGATATATGGGCCAAACTAATTAGGCTCAAACTTTCCTTTATTTTATCTTTAGACATTTTTATTAATTTAGTTTTATTTAAGAACAAGATATTCAATTTCAAACTCCATATATTTTATCCATTTATTATATCTATGACAAAGGTGATTGTGGTATACCTATAAATTATTTAAAGTATTAAGTCTTTTTTTATCTAAAAGGTCAAGCTCATTGAAGCATGAAGTAAGATAGGATTATTCATTAATGATTTTTTTTATGGATATACATAAAAATTTAACATTAACTTTTATTAGTAGAATAGACTCACTGCCATATACAAGGTAATAGGGGGTTACCCCCATGGGCAAATAAATTCTTGTGTGATATGCCTAGAGGGTTGGATATAGTTGTGTATGCCAGTCATGACCAACTTCATTAACAACTCATTTAAGGATTGGAAAACTATTTTTATTGGATAAATTATCTTAGTCATTACCTTGAAGGTAGTAGGGAATGGACCACTTATGCTTGATGTGATTAGTTTGACAAAGAGCTTTACTATGCGTATTATTGAATGATTTTCCATTTTCATAAATGATTTTAAATTATCATAAATGATAGTGGAAGGGATACCAAAGTGACAAAAAATGTGGTTTAAGATGAATTTGGAAAGTTTCTTTCTATTTACATAAGTAAGGGGCATTTTCTCAACCCACTTGGTAAAGTACTATATTGCTATAATAATATGCTTATGACTATTGGAAGAAATGGGATTAATTTTTTCAATGAGGTATAAACCCCATGTGGAGAATGGCCAAGGTGTGGTAATAGGTTGTATATATTCTTATGGGATATACATAAAGTCCCCATGTTTTTGATAAGGTATGCATTTATTAACATAGGTGCATGAACCAAATTCCATGATAGGCCAATAATAACATATCTGTAAAAGCTTCTTTGCTAGGACCATACCACTCGAATGTGCCCCACACATTCCCTCATGAAATTACCTAATTTTCAAAGTGGATTTCTCAAAAATGAAATAGTGTAAAATATTTTTTGTCATAGCCTCTATAGTATAGGGTGTTACCAATGATGGTGTAGAGAGAGGTACATTAGATAAAGGACTTGTGATGATTATGGGATAAGTTAGGTGATAAGGTGATATTATGAAGATAGGTATATATGTTAGAGTATCAAGGATAGGTGGGACTAACCACCTCATAAACCATCTCTAAATCATGCATATTATAAGTTGATATCATTAGGTATTCAACCAAGAACTTATTTTTTGTGCTTATATCAAGTAGCGGACCAATAGTAGCCATGGTATCTGATATCTTATTATTTATTATTAGTACTTATTAAACTTGGCTGAATTCAAAATAAAAATTTAAAATATCTACCATCAATTTTTAAGGGATCAAATTATCATCACAAGCTTAGAATTTATTGGTTACTTGATTAATGATAAGCTTAGAATCACCAAAAATAAGATGTTAGATTCCCCATTGGATAGCCATTTTTAGACTTGTTATAAGACATTCATACCATATTATCTTATTTATGAAATAGAACTCAATTCTAAAAGCATTGGGAATACAATCCCCATCTGGTGTGATAGGCAAGATACCTACCTCTGATCCATGATTGTTAAAAGAACCATAAAAGAATAGTTGTTAAACTAGAGACTCATATGTGGAAATTATTACTTCATCCATAAAATTCAAAATAAGAGGTCCTTTTTCATTGATAGGTGATTATTTAAATTCATCTACTAAGACATGTTCCTTAATTTATTTTTTATTGACATATTCTAGATCAAACTCACTGAGAAGCATAACCTACTTAGCCATCCTTCTTGTTAAATCTTTTTTAGGTAGAAGATACTTGATAGGGTCAATTTTGACAATGATCTTAGTTTGATTGTTTAGCATGTAATGTTATAGTTTTTTTGAGGAAAAAACAACTTGAATACATGTCTTTTCTATTTGAGAATAATTGAGTTCGTAAGTTATCAAATTTATGCTTAAGTAATACACTACTATTTTTTTCCACTATCATCATGTTATGATAATAATGTCCTCACTAAAAATAAAATAGATAATATATATATCTTAAAAGGCTTACTATCAACATGTAGCATTAGTACTGGTGGATTGGAAAGAGATTATTTAATATTATCAAATAGTATGGCACAATTCTCATTTAAATTGAAAGGAGTGTCTTTATTTAGTAAAAATGTAAATTGGTGACAAATGTCTGCGAGCTATGATATAAAACACCTAATTGCTTAGATTTTTCCTTGTAAACTTATAATTTGTTTAATATTATTTAGTGGGGACATATCCATGATGGTTGAAACTTTAGAGGGATCAACTTCTATGCCGCATTGTGAAACAATGAGACCTAACAACTTTCCTGACATCATGCCAAACACATAATTCTTAGGATTCAATCTCAATTTATACTCTCTCATGTATTCAAGGATACAACAAATCAATTGAAGCTGTACTTCTCTAGATTTGGACTTTGAAAGAATATCATCAACATAGTATTCCATAATAGCATGAAACATATCATGAAAGATGACAATCATTACCCGCTAATATGTAGATATGACATGATTTAAACTAAAAAAAATTACTTGGTAGAAAAATGTTCCCCATGGTGTTGTGAATGCGGTTTTGTGTTGGTATTTAATATCAATTTTGATTTGATTATAACCTAAAAAAAATCCATTGAAGATAACATTTCATGACCTGCAGTAGAATCCATGATCATGTCTATATTGGGCAATGGAAAATCATCTTTTGTAAATTCCTTATTGATGTCATAGAAATATATTCAAAATTTTATCCCTTATAGTTTCTTTGATACTATTAATTTATTGGATATCTAATCTAAATAGTCAATAGGGCATATGAAACAAACTACCATTTTCTTCTTCAGTTCCTCTTTCCCTATTAGCATAATCTTGGGATGCATCTTACAATTTTTTTTATTGGTTTAGCATCATGATATACAATAATATGATGCACCAATAGTTATGGATCAATCCCTAGGATATATTCTTAAGACTATGCAAATACATTATAGAATTCATGAAGCAAAAGTTTAAGTATTTCCCTTTCTTCTTGAGTAAGAGATATTGTAAGTTTGAAAATTTTAGGATACTCTTCTATAACAATGTTCAAAGGAATAGTTCCCTCAACTAGGAGAGTTGATTCATATTTATAATTTGGGGGTGGTGAAAGAAGATTGAAATACTCCTGTATGTTTGTTTGATTTGATGTAGATGTTGAATTGATATTTTGATGTAGTTATTATTCCCCAAAGTATGTTGAATCATCTAACTGAATTAAAAACACTTTGTCATGATCACCTTCTTAAATATGGTCCCTTATTCTCAAGAATTTGGCAATTACCTCATCATTTTGGAAATAATAAAGTGAAGGTGTTGCATTTTGGTCCCACTCTATGAGGGATGGACATGTGAGATGTATTGTAAGAATAACATTCTAATGAAAAATATTCATCAGGGTAATGTCTTTGAAGTGGCTAAGTATGCAACCCATTTCCCTATCTAAAGAATCATCCTCTGACTCACTAGAAGATTCATTTTGGAAATGTTTGAGATGCATATTGAGTGGATTAAACCCTAATCCATGTTTAACTTCATTTTGTTTTAATGTTATGGGTTCATTCGATCCTTGTTCATGTAGGCCAAGGACTTTACCCTTATAATTCATTATGTTAAACATGATGGACTTGGTAAAAAGATACTTTTTATTAGTAAATAAAATAGCTAGTTCATTAGAGTAAATAAAAAAAGGATTGGAATCTTAGATGTGTTTAATTGAAAGGAAACCACCTTCTAGAAGTCTTGTCTTGTTAAATTTCTTAACCACTCTATTTTCTTTTTGATGGTAGGGCCTACCATAATTATGTGGATTTGTATGGATTTTCCTTGTCTTATTGAAATATTGGATTATGTACTCATTCATTCCTTTATCAATGATCTTAAAATAGGATGAGGTGGATGGAGATGTTTTGAAAATGGGTGGTTAGTTTAAAGCTTGCTCATTAGAAGGATGATTGGAAGCTTGTTCCTCAAATGGTTGATTAGATGCTTTGCTGGTGGAAGCCTTTTTAATGGAAATGGAAGTAGTTGGTGTGTTAATATAACTCTAAGAGGAGGTCTTTAAAATAAATTTTATAGATGGACATAGTTTTAAAGTGAAGGATAATCCTCAATGGGAGTAAAGTTGGTATCAGCAACTAGTAAATAATTAGATTTCTAGTATTTGTGTTCCAATAGCTTGACATATTAGAAGAGTTGAAGATGACTTTGTATAATGACTTCCATAACTTCATGGGAAAATTTAAAACATTGGTGTAGGGTGGATGGGATGGAATTCATGGAATGTATCCATGGACATATAAGAAGTATGTTATATGCTAGATCAAGATAAAGTACATGGACTAGAGTTTCTTTAATAATGGACCCCACCATCAAATAAAGATAGATTATGCCCATGGATTGATGCTCATTATTATCATATGCCTTTATAGTGATTATATTAGTTTCCAATTATATTTTTGGATATCCTAAGTATTTTATAATTTGTAATGTAAATAAATTTAGTGTTGAAACATTGTCTATAAAAACTCTTTTTACTTTGTTCCTAGAGATGATAACCTCTATGTACAATGGGAGATTGTGATCTGAATATAAAGGACAAACATCAAAATGATCAAACATTACTTGGTTAAAATTTACCTATTAATTCTTGGAATTCTATATGATTGATATCTTGAGGGGTGCTACTGAAGGAATTTTTACAAGATATCTTTATATATAGGTGACATCCTGAGAAGGTCTAATATACAAATATTTTTTGGTGTCTTCTCAAGATAGTTGATAATGTTGTAATTGAATTCAACATTTAAGGATGATGTACTTAGAATCATAATATTTTCATGCCTTATAGTAAAAATGCACTCTTGGGGTTACAAAGTAATGATATTGACATGGTTGTTCATAAAATTAATTCTATTGACTATAGAGTCGAAAGGATGACTTGTTTTGTTGACATTACTAGATTCAAACCATTCTTGTTTTTGATTTCCTTTTATTTTCTCATGATTGGGGAATGGATCTTGGTATATAACCAAATTTTGATTAGTGGATGTTTGATTTTTAATTTCTATGTCCCCTTCATTAATGAGGTCTTGAACATAGTGTTTTAGGTGTATACAATGATTAGTAGAATATCCTTTGATCATATGGTATTCACATTACTCATTTTATTTATACCAATCAAGTTTAGGAACATTCTAATCAAATGGTTTGGTGTAGGACAAGTGATCATGTTAGAATGGGCCAAATTTTAGAAAATGTTTTCATAAGTTTCACCCAATTGAGTGAATTTATGCTTAAGCCTTCCTTCCTTATGTTGTCCACTAGGAATAGTTATGTTAGTGATAGGTTGGGTGTAGGTTTGTGTTTGATTTGGGGGGTTCTAAATTTATTTTATATTAGTCACACCATCTCCAACAAGATTCTTATTCTTTGAAAATAATTTTGGTTTTTTTATTGGTTTAGAAGAACTATTTTCTAGTTTAAATATCTTGATCACACCTCTATTAATTAATGTTCTCTAATATTGAACTCCCTTTTCAATGATTTACTCAAAGGATCTTGGGCAAAGGAGTAATAAGTGATGCCCTACATCTGAATCTAAATTATTCATGAATGTCCATAATTTAGATTTCAAGAAATGACCATGTCAAATGACTTTCTGTTACTCACCATCTTTGTAAGAAGGAAGCAAAGGTTTCTCCATTACATTTTTTGGTATTGTATAAATCCAAAGTGGTCAAATATATTTCGATGTTATAGGAAAAGTGGAAAATAAACTTCTCAAATAAGTCATCAAAATTAAAGATAGATCCTTTGGGAAGAGGTGAAAACCATTCAAGGCCTTTAACGCCAAGAGTTTTTGGGAATAATCTCAACATATACTCATTACTATAACCAACATCTACACATGCATGATAGAATATGGTTAATTTTTCTTTGGGATATCCTTTACATTTGTATTTATTGAGTTTTGAGAGTTTGAAGTATTTTGGACAAGGTGTCATCATCGTACTTAAATAATAAGGATATGAACAAATGTTCTCAAATTTGAACTATTTTTACTTAGAGTAAGCACCATATTGTAAGCCTTGAGCCCTATATTTTATTATTTATAAATCTTGTATAAGATAGGGAGATAATTGGTTCATTTGACTTGTTGGATTATAAATGTTGGAGGGTTGACTAATGAATTAGTTTGTGTTACTTTGGTTTTATGGAAATTGGTTAGGTTTTTGGTTGAAATTAGTTGGAGGTTGGTTGGTAAAATTAACATTTTTTAGATTCAAAAAAGGATTGAAATTAGTGTTATAACCAAGGGTGGTTGGATTTGAATTGGAATTAAAACCAAGGTTGGTTGTATTTGGATTAGTATTAAAACCAAAGTTTATTTTAGGGTTGAAACCAAGGTTTGGATTAGTTACAAAGTGGATGTTTGGATTTGTTTAAATTGGGTTTGTATTAAAATTTTGAGATTATTGGTGGAGGATTGGTGTTAAATTTCATGGGGTTTGGGTTAGTCTTGTTACCAAAGTTAGATTTGTCAAACAAGTTGGGATTGAATTGTTATGGATTCATGTTATAATTTAGACTGGATGGGTTAGAGCCTAGGTTTAAATTAAAATTATCTTGGTTTGGTTGAAGTGGATTTTAGTTTGGGTTGTATTGATTTTGGTTAAGGTTATAGTTATGATTTGTGTTTAAATTTTTAGTGTTAAGGTTTTCATTAAAGTTGGGATTGTTTGAATTAGTTGGGTTTTGGTTTTGGTTTGAATATGAGATAGGATTTGGGTTGGAGATAAAAGAAGGGTTTGGATTGGAGTTAACATTGGTTGAAGTTGGATTTGGATTGGGTGGAACTGATCCAAGACTATTGGGATGAGAAAATTTATTTGGTTAACCACTATTTAAATTAGTATTATTGAGAATGCACGAAGCAATTCTCAAACTAGGATTATATGGTTGGATTGATGAGCTAGAATGAGGATTTAAACTATGATTTTGATTTGGATTGTTAATGATGGGTGAGCCTTGGAGACTCTGATTTGGGTTAGTTTGTGAGTTTAAATGAAAATTTAAAATCAATTTGATTTGACCATGGCCTTGTGAATTTATATGTACATTCAAATTTTGTGTAGTCAAATTTGTATTTGTTAAATTTGAATGCATATTTATGTTTGGATTGATTTTTTATGTGGTTTTTAAACATAAATGAAGATTCAAGTTTTGGTTGGTTAGGTTGATGATTGGAAAGTTTAAAGGAATGTTCAAACTTAAATTAGCTAGATAAATATATGAAGTTAAAATAGGAATAACATTCACAATAGGATTACCAAAAAGATTGGTTGGTTGATGAGATTAATAATGTATAATCTCTTGATTATCATGGGTTACAAGTATTTTTGTATAAAATATATGACTTGTTTTTTATTATTCCTCACGTAGGATAGATTTAATTTTACCTTAAAATACTTGGGGATTGGGACTGGAAGATGTTACATGGGCATTGTTTCCTTCTAAATAACCTTGAGAGGTTGAATTATCACAAGGGGAAGGTGAAGGCTCTTTACATGCAATCAAGTTCTGCAAGTTTTATACATCAAAGTCAGTAGGAATTTTGATCCAAAGACAAAGGGATGAATCAAGACTTTTTTCTTGTTTGACATGATATATTGATCAAAGGAGGGTGGAAGTTGTATAGCTTTGGGGATACCCTCATCTTGATAAGCGCCTCCTTCTTGTTCAATGATTTCATTTATTTCTACATGATTCTTTTGTCATGTGAATTAAAAAGGGTTATTACCAAATGGCTCAGCCCTTACATTTGGGTTATTAAGCATTGCCATTTTCCTAGTTATAGGTGATATGAATAGGAAAAAGGAAAATGACTCAAATAAATTGAAAAGTTTAAACTAAGAATAATAACCAAAATGATTGAAATTTTTTGATTTGAAATTAATTACTTCAATTTTTTGGGAAAGTTTGATTTTAATATGTTTTGATAGCTTTAAAACTCAAAAAAATTCATTTTCACACAAGGATATTATAGCATGCATAAAACACAAGGAAATAACACACAAAGTCCTCTTTCAAATAATCAAGAAATTTCATAAAAAGGTGAAAATATAGGATAAATTTTATGAAAAATGTTTGGGAATTTTGATGTCACTTGTTCATGCTCTTAGGTGCATCCTAATATTTCAAGGCACTAACCATGGAGGATTCTATCATTCCCATGGCCCACTGAGTCAAATTTCAATGGTGTGTGGAAGTTTATTTCTTGGTGTTAAATGATAATTGGTGCACCAAAGTCAAATGAAAAACAAGACTTCTTATGTTTAAGGTTTGTACAAGCTTATCTAAGGGGATTCCTCCAATATACCTTTTGGTATGTTGAGGTCTGATTTTATATAAGAAATAGATAGAGCAGATGCACACTATTGAGTCTTTTCCCAAAGTACCCAACATAACCATAATAATTTTAGTGTGTTAACAATCACCAAAATTATATTTCAAGGCAAGTATTAAAACCTTGGGTATTGGAGCATGAAAGCCCTTCACATCAAAGTGTGCTTACAAAATATAACCACTTAATCAATTGAAACAGTTGGATTTAATTTATATACCATAATGGTACATAGAGTTTGGCCTATTACATGGTGGTGAAATCTACGGTCAATAGATCCCATAGAAAAAAAAATAAAAAATTAAGATTTGTTTCTATTTTCCAGGTATCATCACCAACATGATGCCAAGGAAAGAGTATATATAAACACAACTTGGGCAACACAAAATTTATGAATTCTATTTTGATTCTCAAGTATTATCACCAACATGATGATAAAGGAAGAGCATACATAATTTCAAAACAAAAATAAAATGCTGAAGTAAAAATAATTAACTCTAATAAATCAAATATGAGATACTTACTAGAAAATGAAAATGAAAATCAAAATGAAACATTGGTAGCAAAAAATGAAAAAAAAATTGTTTTTATTTTATAATTTTTATGAAATTTCTTTGACAAGTGTCTTATAAACAATTTTTTATAGATTTTGTTTAGGATTAGAGGCAAGGCAACCTACAGTATAGTAAGCAAAAAACTACACAATGCTACAAGTTCTGGGTTACAATTTCTTAGTTAATGTCTTTGAATTCAAAATTACGTAGTAGCCATATGAAATCAAATGAACAATGCTAAAAAATGACCTATAACTTAAAACAACACTTCCAAGACTAGGATTATATGCATATACAAAATAAAAACAACAAAAATTAATTAAAATTTTCTTCTAAATGTAACTATGATGAATATGAGATGTAAAATATGAGGGGATCATCCCACCAGGCATGCTAAAATGTATTGAATAAAATCTATAAATGAAAATTAAACTAAGAAATCTTAATCTAAACTATCTCAAACTAAGATAGAGATAAAGAAACGACACAAACTTACACCTTAATTGCAAAAAGTTGCCTCCATTGTGATGTGAATTTAATTAGCTTTTTTTGAATTGTGGTTTCTCACTGTTGTCATGTAAGGTAAAATGGGTAGTTTTTTGGTTAAAAAATGCTATTTTATGGATTTTATTAGCTTTGGATTCACTTATTATTTTTATAGCACTTCATTAACATAAATCAAAATGATGAAAGTGATAGATTTCATGTTTATTTATAGATTTTTAGAGGAAAGATCCAATGATGGAGGATTATTTGGATATTTCAAATAATCCAAACAATAAATGGTAGCTAATGAGTTATCATCCATGAGGATGATGACCATTTCAAATGATCAAGAGAAACATGGAGATGGTTAGCTAAGTCACCAAAAATGAGTAAAACTATTTGACAACTCAAGGGATGACTCAAAGGAAGTTGTGTAATTGGATGGGGTGAGTCAACATGTGAGGGAGATAAAAGTGGAAGACATTGGGTGAGGTGTAAAATCTAGATTTAATAATTTATTGTGGATTAAAAGTGTGCATAATTTATTAAATTTGATTTATTCAATTATTTAAGAAGGGGGAAATGTCATGAATTATAATTTAAATGTTAGAAAAAATAATTAATAGGTTTTAGGTGCATTTAGACAATAAATAAAATTTAGGTGTCTATAATAATTGACATACTTATAGTGGACATCCCAAAATGATATGATCTCCTTCTCAATAGAGATTGGTCTAAGATGTTGAACAGGTACATAGTAATAGACTTCTCTCATATTTGGTTTCTATTGACAGGTGTTTTAAACTAGATTGAAATTGATTTAAAGCCAAAAATGAAACACCCAATTACTGAATACAACACTAATAAAGAAGTAAGTTTTGAATCTCCTAACCTTGGAATTTATACCTTTACCATAAAGTATGAGGTGCAAGAACCATAAGTCTAGGGACCATCACATCTCTATTTCTCTCTAGACCTAATAACATACTAATTAGTATATTTTATAGTTATTTTTTGATTAATTAATATTTTGTTTGAGTTGGATTTTATATACTAGCTTATGGATAATTATATTTAACTTATTTAAATGATTTTTAACTTTCTGAGTTAGCTTTACTTATATATAATGTACATGATGATTATGTTTGTTTAGTTCATTATAATAGTGTATTATCTATTTTATATTGTTTCAAAATAAATAGCTTTATTTTTGTGAGATGGATGCAGGATAGAACCAACCCTCAGATTGTGATGGAAGAAGGGCATCATCAGAGAGGCTAGATTAGATGGAGGAGTTGGGGGATGATAGATTGAAACTAAGAACCCACACACACCATAAATAAATAATATGTGTTTATATTCATGATTGACTTGATAGTTAATATTTTATTTTAGTTATAATCATGCTTGTTGTGATTGAATATAATTTTGTGTTGCAATTATGTTGTCATACTTAGCTTATCTCGTATGATAGTGTTCTTATAATGAATAATTAGAATCCATGAATATCTATAGTATCTATTGTAACTGTATATGGATAGATATTTATGTGAATGTTATAAAAAGCAATGTTTAAAAAAAAATGAATTGTGAATGAAAACCAACTTAACTATTTATGAATAGTTTCTTGTTAACTTTAAATAGCTAGCAATGTGTGGTTAAAATTGATAGGCATGGTCATAATGGTTAGCAAATATGTTAATGTTTAAATGACCTTTGGAGCTAAGTCAAATATTATTAGTTGGAGTTACAATTTTATAATATTTAAATGATTATTGTTATTATTAATAATCATAAACAATTCAATGACTAATGGTGAAATTCATAGTTAATGCTTAGCTAACCCTTATGATAAATTACTGGTATTATGAGAAATTGTAATGTTTTGATGACTTTTTTAAAACTTAATTTATTTATCATAGTGTTTAATTAAATATTTTGAAGTCAATGTTACATTGCATATTGAATAAAAATAATTATTATTTTATTGATTAATTAGTGGAGGGTTCAAGATTAGGGTTTGGTTATTCAATTTTGACATGTGATAACAGGATATTATGCAAAATAGTCACTTAGTTTTGGGATTTTTGCATGAGGAAGCATTTTATGACTACTAATTCTATTAGTTGGTTTTTTCCATGCATCAACTTAGTCATGAACTCATGATTATCATTAGGAATTTGGAAAAAAGGGTGGATAAATATGTTAGCATGAAGGTAGATAAAATGGGAGGAGGTGTTAGTGAAGAGATAGAGCATGACATCAGATGGAGGAAAAAGGAAGGGTTCAAAGAAATTTTGAGGAAAATATTTCTAGTCACCATTTAAGTGATCTTCACTACTAGGTCAATTTTGTTGATTAAATTCTTATGTGTTTAGTATGAGTTTAAACAATGGAAATTTTATGGGTTGATTGTTTTTCATTTTATTGTTGTCAAACATAGAAAAACTAGGGTTAAATGCCTGACACTACAGATGGCTTGGCCATCCATAAAATCAGGCATGTAACTCAAAAACCCTAAGCTAAATGATGATAGATATAAACTCTTTTCCACATATATACAATACTAAGTTTTTAAATTCTGTGTATTATTTAAGATATATTTAAAATACTAA